>JAMPIV010016668.1:0-316657 GCA_024509875.1 Oreohelix idahoensis
TGAGAAATAATCCCTTCTTTTAACAAATAATCAATCTCCTCTTTCAAAGCTTTTTCCTTAGCGAACGGGATTAGAATAAGGCCTCATACAGATGGGTGCTGGGTCTAGTAGTTTCATATCATATGACAACAAATTTGTGTGTCCCGGTTTATCAGTTAACACATCTGTATGTTTCTCAAGGACCTGTTGAACCTTCTCCTTCTGTCCTTTTGTCAGGTGATTACTGATTTTCACCTGTGCAAACGTTTCACTGGTTTTCAGTGGATATTCAACCGAGGAGAGAGGTTCATTTTTCATCTTGGTTGCGATAGACAAGGCCATTAAATGTGTTCCCTCCTGGATTTGTCTGTCCAGATATTTCTTCAAAAGGTTCACATAATAGACTTTCTCCTTTCCCTTTTTATCCATCTTATAATTGGTTCTGGATACCTTTTCCAAAACTGTATATGGCCCTTGCCATCCGATCTGAAGTTTATTGTTGCTGCCTGGCAATAGAAGAAGTACCTTCTCCCCTACAGCAAGTTCTCTATCCTTCGCTTTTTTATTATAATAAGCAGCATGCTTTTTCCTGGCTTGTCTCAAATTTTCATTTGTCAGTTTCCAACTGGTTTTTAAACGAGTGGTCAGTTCGTTCACATATTGGTATGATGAGGTAACAGTCTCCTATGCCTTCTCATCTGTCCAGGTCCTTAGCAAAGTTACATATGGACTTTTAATTTTTCTGGCATAGTATTCATGTCACCTGTCAGGTCCTTTACATTGGAAGCTTTGTTTTGCGGACGTTTCTTTCTTGTGTCACCACACAAGAATCTACCACTACCAATTTGTTTCCTGGGGCTGTCTCCCCTCAAGTTCAAATTCAAATTGAGAGACCTTCTCTCTCTTTTTTCTTCCTCCCGTTTACATAAGAACGACTGAGGGATCGTCGGCTTAATCTGGGGTATAACAGTTCTTTGTACTCGCTGCATAGTAGCCATTGTAAAACATTTGAGCGAAGACTGTCTGTGAAACGGGGGTTCCCATTCCCCTTCGTCCACTTTATTATAATTATTTTTCTTTCCAGGCCTAAGTTTGCCCCGTGGCGTTTCTAGGTCCTGGTTCCTTTTCCCACGTGTGGGTGTTCCCTCTTTATTTTCTGGTCCCGGTTTGCCATAATGCTTCTCTTGCATTTGGTTCTTATTTTTCCACCCTGTGGAATTTTTCTCGCTGCACTGTTCGCAGTCCTCGACAAATTTTCTTATGTCATCAACTTCTCCGGGCCAGAAATATCCAACAGATGTTCTTTGGCATGTGGTGCCCATCTTCTAGTGTTCACCATTTAGAACATGTGTTTGTCTCATAAATTGTGCCCTATATTTCGATGGCACTACTACCTGTCCACACCCGGATATTCCTGCTTTATCCGCCCTGCAAAGCAGTCCATCATCCGAATAGAAATCTCCTTTCCTTGGAGGGGTATGAAGTTTTTGGAGTTTATCAAAACACGGCTTCAGTGACCTATCTTCAGCCTGTGCCTTTCTCCACTGTTTACGAGACATTGTTTTTGGTGGTTCCTCCTCTTTTTTAGGAGTCGACCTGACCTGGAGCGTGGCCATTACTATAGGTCTCCTTCCACAATTTTCAGTGTTATGGTTGTCCATCCGACAATTGTTACAATACCTCTTTCCTCGGTTAAAAGGTTTTCTTTCATCATTTCTTCTATCATTGAATTGTGAGGGTCTATTCTTAAATTCATTTCGAGGCCTATCAAAATTCTGCTTATTGCTATTATCGAATCTGTTATAGTTTTGAGGGGTCTTACTCTGATCTATTTGTTTCTTCTTCGTGCCAGCTACCTCTGCCTGGGCTGCCTGATACCTCTCAGGACATTTATTATCTCACCCAGCCTCTCTGCACCCTGTTCCATGAGAAACTTTCTCATGTCTGGAGCCATGGACTCTCTCATCTGTTCAATGAGTCTCATCTCTTTGAGATCTTGGGTTTTCCCCAAAGTAGCCCATTTCTCCATATACGTTTCCAACCGGGCGGAGAACTGGTGATAGGTCTCACCCGACAGTAGCCTGGCATTCCTAAACTTCTTTCTATAAAACTCTCAGTTCTTTTCATATCTTAACAGAAGAGCTTGCTTCAACATGTCATAGTTGTCTTGGTCATCCCTGCTCATTTTGGAAAACACTTCATAAGCTGTTCCCCGAAGTCCCTGAGACAACTTTACCCCCCATCTTTCTCTTTCTAACCCATAAGTAGTAGTTAAAAGTTCAAACCTGCTTAAATATCCTTCTATGTCATCGTCTTTCTCAACAAAATGGTTTACTTGAAAACCCATAGCTGAGGTTGAGGCTCCCTGACTAGTAGTGGCATCTGAGACAAAAAGGCTAGTACCATTTTCAGGAGCATGGCATTGCAATTCTAACTCCCTTAGTCGTATCTCATGCTCCCTCTGTAATCTTTTCTCCTCTGCTTCCCTCTTGGCAGTCAATCTCTTTTCTTCTTTTTCTGCCTCCCTTTGCAGTCGTTTTTCTTCTGCCTCCCTTTCGGCAGTCAATTTGTTTTCTTCTGCCTCCCTTTGCAGTCGTTTTTCTTCTGCCTCTATCTGTAACTTCTTAGTCTCAGCCTCCAATGCCCTAGCCTCCTTGTCAGCCTCAATCTGCAGCCTCTTAATTTCTTTTTCAGCCTCTAACTTTCTTTCTGCTTCTAACTTCTTATCTTTTCTGGCAATAAATTTATTCAACTCTGAAGTTACATATTGAACCAACTCTGGTCCATCCATGCCCATCTCTTTAGCAGTCTGTACAGCCGCAGAGCGAAACTTGGCCAGATCTGCCATTCTAATAAGTACAAAATGTTCTAACAAAATCTCTAACTAATTATAAATTTATTTAATTAAATCTGGGCTCTGACACTTTCTTCACTTCCCAAATCTTGGGTAATACTATATGGGGATTCCCTGGGAAAATTAGACTGTTGTTAAAGCTAAGCCCCAGACCCCAATATATGTAGTACTAAGAGAAATTCAGATCCCGGACGAGCCCCTAATTTATGTAGCAAAGTTGATTTTGCTGGGGAGGTTATGATGGTATCCTAAAAAGAATGAAAAGGTGTCTGCTATAACCGTGTGAGGTCAAGCACATGTAGGTCTCTGACTCTATAGATGATGATGATGAATTATGGGCAGAGAACCTAACGCTACCTCCCTAGGTCTCACACGGTCAATCTTCTGGCTCTAGTGTATGGTGTATGGTGTACCAAGTGTCTAGGGGAGAAATGAATGATGGTACACAACAATCAAACACTTTAAGTTTCTATTAAAGAAGTTAATAACTAGCAGTTACGTTTTTCTTTGAACAAATATTTACAATTTATTTTGCCTGTCCATTCATAGCTTGTGGACAGGTCTTTGAAAATAAGGACAAGATAGTTTACAGAAAAAGAACAATTAAAAATGTTGGGACAATCTGCCCAATAACTAAAAGTTATTATGTAGTTATAAATGTCCTTCCTGTATGAAATGTTAAATTAGTTCACTTTAGTTATCTACCGGGAGAGTCACTGTATATGAGGGCTGTAGTTCATCCTACCCCCATAAAATTCCTGTGTAATATCTTGAAACACAAGAAAATGTCAGAGATGCCCCAGATGTTTAACTCTTCACCTGGGAGTCCTTGTTGTAAGATAATTCAATGGGTAGTTGCAGAAATTTCAAGTTCAACACTCGCCAAAGCTCCTACTGGATATTCGAAAGCAATAAGTCTGGTTGGAGACTGGTTGGCGTTTATAAGCACTCAGCAGGTTTCCTGTCACCAGCCGGCAACAGGAACATAGACCTTCTGCAACAAAAGGACACCCTGGCCTTTTATCTCTGATCATTTATTCTAACACTTAATTTCCTACGTGGGTATGGGGTCAGCCTCGCGTGCCTTACAAATGCACTCGCCCCGAATTGTACAGGACTCCCACCTGGTTGTGACCACACCTCAAGTCCTTATAATAGATACGCCACTGTACGTTCACATACTTCTCCTCCATACAATAATGTGGAGTAACCACATTTCCTGTGATATGATCTTCTCTTCTTTTCTTTTCACTTATATTTGCTTCAAGCATGTTAAACAGTGTTCATTGAACACAGAGGCTTACTAATTTAGTTTAATACAATAATATGTCAACATAATCATAACAACATACATCAGTTAGACACCGTTTAATGTGAGGACTCAACAATGTCTGCTTCCGACATGTCCTTCACTTTTTCCCCAATAGCAGTATCTAACTTTGTAGTTGGACCAAACATATTAAATTTCATAAAATATCCTTACCACAATCAAGAAATATATAAACAAATGACGCTGATTTTGTGAAGAAATGGCCTCAGCTTCCTCCGAACTGCACAGACTGTGAATTTATTCTTTATTTAAGTTTAAAATTAACACAGCTGTTTTTCAGCGTATCTGTATACAAATTTAGTTCAACTGGCAATGAATAGTCAAAGTCTTTTGCTAATATCTACCAGAACTAGCCAATCGTAACGTTCTACTACTTGAATTCAAATGCAGTTTGAATGAAAAACCCAAAATAATTTTGAATAACTGGTGGTCGATTGGCCCGTTTGCTCTAGTCATGCCCAATACAAAATATATCACGTTAGGATTACATTTCTCCTACCGTTCTCCTTTCCCATTCATACTCTGTTAACCCAAGCGAATTTGAATGTACCTCCCTGCCTCTTTTTCCAGCTCGCGTCCCCCTAACGTTACCAAAAAACATGAGCAGGAACGCCAGTGTGTCTGGTCGTGTGTTCTTAGATATTAGTATTTCTTCAATAACTTCTCTAATACAGGGACTATTTAAAGTACATTCTTACTCAGCTAACTCTACGTCATACTACCATATAATTCTTATGGGGAACTTCAAAATGGTTTAAACTTTCCAATTTTTGTCATCTTCTATCGTCAACTAAAATTTTTCACAAGTCTGCCATCTTTCCTCTCCTTCATCTTGCGAGCATGTATTTTTTCAAATAACTACTTGTTTTAGTTACATCAGAAATGCTACCACTAGGATGAAATAAATTTGTCTGCGTGGTTATGCCTTGACTGGCTTTTTCCGCAGTGTGAATATATGCGTTGCAGACTGTGTCAGCGAAGCGGGGTGTAGACGGGGCGGGTTAATAATTTGCGTTACTAGTTAGCATTGTATCGTGTAATACTACCAAAAAATGTAAGGATTACTACTGATTTTGCTACAAAGTTGACAGAAAGTGTTACTTCAGATAGCTATATTGCGGCATGCTTCCGCCAATAGTTAATTGTAAGGCTAGACTACAAAGTGCATACAGCACATTAGGCAAAAGTTAAATATTAGTAGTGTTTGTCGAAAACGAAACTAAAGCGTGTCAGACTTTTTCCGTGAAATCGTTCTATAGGCTTAGCACTGTGCAAAAAGCAGCGCTGCTGGCTTCGAAGATGCCAACCGTCAGACACATGCGGCCTAATGTATTAATTATCGTTTTATGCCTAAATCGTACTGAATTGAGCGTTTATTCTCGCATATTTTGCTACATATACTTCTACTCTATTGTAGACTTCTACTCTATTGTAGACTTCTACTCTATTGTAGACTTCTACTCTATTGTAGACTTCTACTCTATTGCAGACTTCTACTCTATTGTAGACTTCTACTCTATTGTAGACTTCTACTCTATTGTAGACTTCTACTCTATTGTAGACTTCTACTCTATTGTAGACTTCTACTCTATTGTAGACTTCTGTCTGTTCAAGCCGTGGCGTCAAGCTGTCCAGTATCTTCTGTATCTTCTGTCTTCAAACTTTCCTATTGTAACAATTTACCAAAGCTTCCTTCTCCTCATATCGTGCCCAAACGAGTGTCAATTGCTTCATTCCAAAAATCATTAATAAGTTGCCTTTGCTTCTGTCATTACAGCCTCTTTACACGTACTTGTATTAGCTGTCCATTCTATTGTCATTCATTAAAACTACATATTATGTTAACATTCGTCATTGTCCTTTTATTTATCAAACATTATCAAGATGAGACACTCATGTCATCTAAGTATTCATGCTCAGGACGACAATAAAATGACATCGTAGCAGTAATGTTGAAAACCAACATTACTGCAAATCATATGTGATGTTACGTCATTCATACAATTCATTAGTTTCTATACAATTTGTTTGTTATACTCCCATACGGCAGTATTTTGCCATAATTATCTTTTCGTCAAGGTGCACCCGTCTCAGATAACACTATGTTTTAGGGTTTAACCGGCGCTTAGCATTGCTATATTTTTAATTGTGAAATGTTTGCAGCTAGGCGATTACAATAGATCAAAAACATGTTTGCTTTAAACAAGCCGGGGATGTTTTTCTAGGTAAACACATACGTTAGACCGGTGATTTGTTATTATGAGGTAGTTGGCTGACACCACTCTGGGTTTACACAATTGCTTCCCTCCAGCCTGGTAAATGAAACGATAATCTTGTCCAATTAGGAAAAGGGGGTCGCTTCAAGATGACTTGTGTTTAATCTTGTGGGAGTGACCTTTCAAAAATTGTCAGTCCTATGTATGTCCTGATCATGACAATATTGGGGAATTACGACAGGTCATATCACATAATGATTTCCAGACAAGTCAATAATTAGTAAAACTACCCATCTTTTTAGAACAACGACCCATTCTAAATTATAAAAGGTGAATATGTGAAATATACTAAATAACACGCCTTACAAGGTGATTGGTTTAAAATGAAAAAATAAACTTCCCGAAATATCGATAGGTTTGAACAAAACAATCTAAGTGAAACTAAAATTGGTGTGCGCGAAATTTCTTACCATAAGACGAGTTTTTTTGAAAATTCGCCACTGATTCTAATTCTCACCACTCATAGAGGGAAGTGCCCGGTTTAGATTAAAGACTTTATAATAGGACGTGCTAAACATTAAGAAGTATTTTGCAAAATTAAAAGTATAAAACCTCTCATAGTCACAGTTCCGAGGACATTTTCTCATCTTTTAAGCTAAGAGTTGTAAATTAGCAACTATCATTAGTTAACATGAGAAGACTGCAACTCTTCCGCAGCAGTGAAATACTATCGAACAATATGTGTAATAGCGTCTGGATAACTACCCTTCTACGAAGGAATAAGTCATAAAATGTATTTTATGTTCACTTTATATGTGTATTTTACATATATCAAATAGCTTATTTACGTAAAGTTGCGTATGAGGCTGGCAACATCACCATATAAATATACTGCCACAAACATCAGCACTGCAAGAGCTGGTAACTGCTTCGTGTGGGTTTCCTCTCAAGGAACCAATAGTAAAGGTAATCCCATGCTACATAGGGAGCAGAAAGATGATGATGATATACATTGGGAAATATATTTTTATGTCAACACTTCTATTTCAGAATGATGTATACCTCGTATTGTACTATGACTCATTTGCACTGTTTTGCTCTCCTAACAAACTTTCATCTGTCTTGATTTTTTTAGATTACATGCTCATGGTCATCAGGAAAATTCGGAGGAAGATGAAACGGTTGACGAAAGCGGAACTCGCTTGATGCTTACATCAGGAGACAAAATTATGACGAGAGATTTGAGTTTGTGTTTCTCTCCGTTTCTGCTACTAGTTATTGGTACTGAACTCTGGACACCACCTTAAAGAGACAGGTTTAGAGAACATTCAAAGCTGCAACATTTGGGAGCAAGTACCCTCAATTTATTCGTGCAAAGAACGTGATACCAAAAGCATTTCAACTCCCAACGTAACCAGCATAAACTACACCAGGCTCCAGCTGCAACCCATTGTCGATGCCTGGTTAGTTCGGTACAAATCAGTGACACAGTACACGAACATTCTCCTATCACCAAAATAGACTAACTTCCAAGGAAGAAAATTACTCTTTATCCGATATATAGTTACGGCCCTGTTTCTTTGTTAAAATTTAACTGTTTTCATTTGTAACGTTGTTTCGACAATTTCTTCATAAATAAATATACGTGTGTATAAATGTGTAAATATAAATCCTTAGTATGAGTTGATTACTTGGTTGATTGGAAGTTGATGGTTGCACTCGTTTGAAGTATGAATCATTTTAAATCTATAATGTACACAAATAACATATTAATAATACTTTGCTGAATTATCCAGCTGGGAGCTCAATAAAAACCATTCTATTGAGACAGTATTTTCACGGCGTGGCAAAATTATTTATTTCACAGAAGTGGGCGAGGGATAACAATTTTATAAGAACCGAGAGAAAACTCAATTTTTGTAATTGCCATCCTAAAATCCCCGTGAAACTCCCTCAAAAAGAGCAAAACTCTTCTATTTACATCACTGCCAAGAGTAATCTTGAGCGAAGGTTACTACCTTTGGAAAATTCATTCTTTTACTGAAGTGTCGGGTCATTCGTGGACTACTAAAGTAGATCAAGGGAGACAACCGCGACATCCTGCACGCTAGAAGATTGCACTCATTATTTACACCTTCATCTCCAGTATAAGTCACATGCAACTGCACAAGTACCCTCAATCTCGTGAACTAGGTGGTGGATTTTACCACGAGGCCCGTTAAGGAAATCATGAAGGCTGACTGGAAAAAGAAAAATGTTTTGTAAAACTCTCTAGCGACGCTTTGACAGAGCATGCAAGGACCTGTGATTTTTAAACAATTCTTAGAGATTAACATCGGATTGGATCTCAATCGTCTTTTATCACTTGGCTTTATGGTTGGCTATGACAGGCTCTCAGGTGTCCACCTCTTAATCTCATATTCCTACTTATTGTCTCCCTCGTGCACGTTTGGCTCTAACTATTTCTTGCTGTATTGATTTCAGCATGTGCTATGTCTGTTTATATGAACTAAATATCATATTTATCTGACTTTGATATCATTTGTTGTTTCGATTTTCATTCATAGCTTTCGCATGACTTCTTTTATTTCCTGTTTAAAAAAATAAACGTTAAGTGAGTGAGGTAACGTCACAAGCACCAACAGTATTTATTCATCTTACATTGATACTAACAATATGTGATACGTACCTCTGAGCAACATTTTCACCACTCTTCTACTCAAACAGGATGCTACATCAACAGCTTCCTTCTTATCTCACGTTTCACTCATCAAGGAATGTGGACAATATACTGCAGCTCGCTACCTTGCAGGAATCTTGCGCTTTTGCAGAAGTGGTTTCTGTTGCCATTCGTTTCACATGATGCGGTATGGGAATATTCTTCATAAATTATTGAATGTAGGTTGATTGTCTTCGCGGATCCGTTCTCATTTCACTATTGTGGCAATTTATGTCTTCTCCCAGGCAAGAAATGCGCTAACAAGACACAAGAGCCTCTTTCTTGTAAAGGAGAAAATGAGAATAGGTTCTTCATTAAATTACATGTTGAGACACCTTATATCAAACAACAGTTAACATATTACGTTTAGAGATTGCTTATCTACTATAAAATAGGACTACTAATATGAGGTTGACTATGGAGCTTGAAATTCGTCATGTAAATGAATGCTTCAGACACCACTGCTACAAGAGCACATAAAGGCTTTACTGTAGGCCTCATGGAACAGGACCAGCAGCAGTGGGGACTTCAAGTTCTACTGGAAGTAAATAACAAACATAAATATTTATGTTCTACTGGAAGTAAATAACAGACATAAATATTTATGTTGATGGCACTTGTAAAAAATAAAGGAGTATAATCTGTGTTTGTTTTCACAGGAAGTAGCAATTTAACTAATGTTGATGATGATGATGATAATCTGTCTATAGATTTATGAAACGGCTTTTAAGAATTTAGCACAGATATTTATATTTTGTTTTATCAACACTCTATTGAAAGAGAAATCTAGATACAAATATTATTAATAAAAATGGTTAATTCAATTACGTATTTGGCTACATTTTTACAGGGTTTAAAACAAAACATGGAATACAAAGATCTACTTCTGCAAGGTGTTAACTAACATTAATCTTCCAAGCTCACGCCATCTCCGTGAAACAAATTAGTAAGTTACAAGCATTTGCTTTATAACAACGGTTTGGTTAGACCATGTTAAGTTGATAGAAAAAGAACCCAATATCTGACAGAACCGGCAGTTAAACATTTAGAATGACACCACTGGACAAAGCTACATACAGACCTTTATATGAAATAATCAAGAACTTTCATTTATCTTCCATTCATTTACTTCATTAGTGAATGAATGAAAACTGTGAATTAGTGTAATACTACATGGTGATTAACAAATCATTTCGTATATTTTAATTTCTGTATCCTCACTTGTCTCCACTGCATGTGCATGAAATACATGACAAAACGATGAAATAATTGTGATTGATAAATGTGAAAAAGAGGGTAAACTTGTAACTTAGGTGATCAGAAATGTTAAGACTTTACAAATAAAATTATATTCTACTGTTTGTTCTTTGTTGCTAGAAAAAAGCTATTGTAGTCAATAAACTTACGTCACGCGAGACAGTAAAATGTGTTTCCCACTTTGAAATCATGTGTAGAACAGGGCCTCATTGTAAAAGTTAATGTCATATTACGCTTCAAGCAATAAAATTGTAGTTAATTGTTTTAATTTTGAATATTGTTTTATACAAATTAGTGGGACCGAAGACGCAGCAACAGTGATAAATAAAGTCAGCGACCCATAGCTTGACTGCATGCGTCAGGGTCAGCAAACCATAGCTGACCAAGACCCTATTCCACTTCCAAGCGGTGGTCCCGGAAACAGGCTGCATCAATGCAGTCTGGCGGAAAGAGTAGGGATCGAAGAGGGAAGGCTAACCTGGTCCAAAAAATGCCATGCTGAAACCGGATGTGTCGGTCCGAAAGGCGCAAATATCGCAGCTTTGCTGTAAACGGCGACACAGCGTAACAAACGACCTTTTCAGGACGAACGCAGAAGAAGAAGAAATATAAATTAGTTGTATAGGAGTGGAGAAATAACAGTCTAAAAATAGGAAGTGACATTGAAATTACCCTATATATTAATTTACGAGCAACTTTCTGACTGGGTGTAATTTAACTTAAAATTTGGTACTCACAGATACTCAAAATTAACTTCCAAATTTACAGAAACACGCCTCGACAATGGTAGCTTTTAGAATTCTGACACTGTTCAGCAATAAGCTAGCAAATGTGCAAAACAAAAATGTGCGCAGACTCTGATAAGGTCTGTCACCGCATTTCGCCGTTTGTTCTGTGACAAACACATCAAACACCAGCGACGCGAGATCCAACAAATTTGTATGGAAATGTGTATGATTCGTGAATAACAGATAAGGCGATTCCAGAGCCATTTGTTTCAATACAGATAACAGGTACTCCTATTCGGGGCAAAATAAAATTATATGAAGAACTATGGGCTGTTTATTTGCCGATTTAAATTTGCGATTCAAGTAACCTAATGCTTGAATTTGTTCGAATATTGACAATGAATGGAATGAGTAATCAACATGATAATGTAGTCGTGAAAAGTTAAGATTATTTCATCATTTGCCAAGCAAGAAAACAAAATAATCATTATAAACATCAGGGTCTTTATCAGCTTAATCTCCAAATTTCGTAATAATAATTCACAAACATGTCTGTGTTTCTTATAGTTGTATGGGCCAGTTTTGCAAGCATTGTGTGTACATGATGCTTATGAAAGGATAATGTGTGTACTTGAGGCGTTTGAGTGGATTTTGTGAGTAAATGAGGCTTTTTAAATTATTGTGTGTTTACATTAGGCTTTTTTAAAGAATTGTGTGAAAGAGGCTTTTGAAAGGATTTGTGTGTGTACTTGAGACTTTTGAAATAGATTTGGTTGTACTTGAGGCTTTTGAAAGTATTCTATGTGTACATTGGGCTTTTTTAAAGGATTGTGTGTGTGTGTGTGTGTGTGTGTGTGTGTGTGTGTGTGTGTGTGTGTGTGTGTGTGTGTGTGTGTGTGTGTGTGTGTGTGTGTATGCGTGTGTTTGTGTGTGTGGGGGGGGAATGAGGATTTTGAAAGAATGGTTGTGTGTACTTGAGTCTTTTGAAATAAATTTTTGTGTACATGAGGGTTTTGAAATAAATTGGTGTGTACTTGAAGCTTTTGAAATAAATGTGTGTGTACATGAGGCTTTTGAAATAAATATGCGTGTACTTGGGGCTTTTGAAAAAATGTGTGTACACGGGGCTTTTGAAATAAATGTGTGTGTACCTGAGGCTTTTGAAAGGATTCTGTGTGTACATTAGGCTTTTAAAAGGATTGTGTGTGTGGGAATGAGGCTTTTAAAAGAATTTGTGTGTGAACTTGAGGCTTTTGAAATAAATCTGTGTGTCTATGAGGCTTTTGAAATAAATGTGTGTTTACATGAGGCTTTTGAAATAAATTTGTGTGTCCATGAGGCTTTTGAAATAAATGTGTTTCTACTTGAGACTTTTGAAATAAATGTGTGTGTACTTGAGGCTTTTGGAAAAAAGTTGTGTGTACTTGAGGCGTTTGAAATAAATTTGTGTGTACTTGAGACTTTTGAAATAAATTTGAGTGTACTTGAGACTTGAAATAAATGTGTGTGTACATGAGGCTTTTGAAATAAATGTGTGTGTACTTGAGGCTTTTGAAACAATTTTGTATTACTTGAGGCTTTTGAAATAAATGTGTGTGTACTTGAGGCTTTTGACATAAATTTGTTTGTACGTGAGGCTTTTTAAACAAATTTGTGTGTACTTGAGGCTTTTTAAACAAATTTGTGTGTACTTGAGACTTATGAAATAAATGTGTGTGTACATGAGGCTTGTGAAATAAATGTTTGTGTACTTGAGGCTTTTGAAATAATTTTGTATTACTTGTTGCTTTTAAAATAAATGTGTGTGTACTTGAGGCTTTTGACATAAATTTGTGTGTACGTGAGGCTTTGCGTCTTTTAAAAAGACTGTATACGTACTTGAGACTTTTCTCGGGATTTTATGTGAGCCTGATTCTGTATGCACATAAGAATGTTGCAATGATTCTATGTGCACAAGAGACTTTTGCAACTATTATGTTATTGCACGTGAGAACTTTATAAAGTGTGTTTTTGCACATGACGCATGCGCAAGGTTTATGCGTGCACACATGATTGTATAAATATTTAGTGCACACGAAACTTTTGAAAACATTATGTGCGTGCACGAGATCATAGTACAGATTAGAAGAGCATCTGAACCTTTTGCGTGCATTATGTGTATACCTTAGAATTTTTCAAGCATAATATGTGCACCTGAGAGTTTTGATTTATTGTGCTTGCACGCATTATTTTGCCACAATTATGTTTGCACTTAGTATTCCGTAAACACATGATATTTGGGCGCAAATTCTGCATGTAAATGAAAATTAATGCGTTCCTCGGATTGTATCAGGCAGTTCAATGTCAGAAAATAATAAAGGGATCGAGTGTAAAAATCCGCTTTGGAAAATTTGCATAACAGTGGTAACAGACTGTTGAACCTTACTAAAAGGGAAATGAAATAAGACTTGTGGGTTTTTTGGTAAAGGGAGATAAATCCTTAATTGCGCCGCTTGTGAAAAGTCGTGGTTTTAGGAATTCATGCGTAAAAGAATATAGTTTCAAAGATTTGCAAAAGGCTATTAAAGCTAACTTATGGGGAGAAGAGTTCATGACTTATAGTATTATTTAGCAAAGGGCGATGATTTGTAATTATGTCCCTTGAGGGTTTTAAGTGAGTTGTTTTTTTTTTTCGAACAGGTTGGGCAGAACATTCCTTTTCAACTGTTGCTGAATTCATAGATGTAAGTAAACTTCATGTTACATGAAGTTTATTTACATCTATGAATTCAGCAACAGTAACGTTCACTGCTGTCGGCGTGAAGTGTGTTACCAGCTATTTAATCATCAACCATTTGTTTTTTTTTCCAGCTTTTGTAGTCGTCACTCGTTTCGTCTGAAGTATTTAACATCATCATTCACAACTACCTACTGTTTAGGGCAGTAATGCAAACCCACTATACACATGCCATCTGCACGCACGGCCACAGGATCAAAAGTCACATAGGTCTTTTGCACGAATCTGTGTGATCTTGGCACAAAGAAAATGTGCAACACCAAACGTGATTATGGTACATGTACTTTTGCACATTTTGATATGTGTATTCATGCGACCGTTTTAGAAGAATTGTCCAAAAGTAATGAAAAATGAGGACGAACAAACTGAGAAGTAGGCAAAGGGATATATCACTACGTTTTAAATAGTTCGGACAAGAGTTCCCCCCTACCCCTTTGTAGCAAATATAAATACCATAAAACGTTGCTTGATCATTCGAGAACTTCCCTGTCACGTGACGTGAACGTGTGTTCAGATTTACTGAATGTGGGGGAAGGGAGACATAATACAGCGCAACTGAATGTGCGTAGTTCTTTATGGTCTTCGAGGAGAAGAGACATGTAAACTCAGTGTGGTGAGTGATGGCGTTGTCACCTTGCGATGTTGAAAGGAAACTCTATACAGAGCGATACAACAGGAAGCAATCTGATTATCAGAAGACGTCCCCCGTCAAACAAGTGTTTCGGCTCTATACTCCTTTACACTCTAAGGGGGGCGGGCCCACATGGGTCATGACTCCCAAGTGTCTGAGCCTCCTATTGTCTTGTATCGAAAATGAACCCATTTCACTTTGGTAGCAACTTTAAAATCCACAACTCCGCCAGCCGTGGAGGCAACTGTGAAAGTAACCAAAGAGAAGACACATTTTTCCGTTTGTTCGCCGCACACCACGACTAGGGACAGACACTGACACATCTGCACGAAGCCGACGAAGCTAGCCACTGCGCGCTAGCAACTGTAATTCTGTGTCCAACACCTCTTATAATAAACGCCGCGTGTTGCCCGTCAGTCACAGCCCTTTCACCAGCACACCGAAAAACTCAACGTATTGTGGCCTTGGACAAATTCCTGATGTTTTCTGTACTGCAGAGTTTACTGTCCCGAGTTCCATAGCCAATTGCGGTTGTTCCACAGCCAACATGATGTCTTTTCCGCAGTTTCACTAAGCCTCTTCAGTGCCCTTGTTGTGGTGAAGTGGGATGTTATAAATATTTATAGGGGACTTAGTGTACTGACTGAGATCAGCTGTGAAGGTATCTATATCTATTAAGAGTAGTGTATTATAGATAACCTTACTTGCTACCACATATCTATATATCTCAGTCAGAATTATTCTGGAATAGTGTGATGACTACGTTATGTGTCTAGGGTATGTGTATGATGAAGTGTAAGTCACAACAACAGACAGATAAACAATTTAATTTAATCCACTACTCTTGACAACACTGTGACACTCACATACATATAACACTCTATGAGAATATCTTAAGGAGTCACTGATAACTTTTCAAATAACAATATGTATTCATTGTTGTCATAAAGGTATATGTGTCCTGATTCAAATACAAAGGAACCAGGAATCACAATCAATTTTAATTACAAGTATATGTACAGACTTTATCAATATGAATATTGTAGTGACATATATTATTAAAAATATCCTATGTGTGTCAGTTGTGTAGTAGTAATATGAGGTAATACTGGTTTTGTTTTGTTCAAGCTCTGTTGGTATTTGTCATCATGACTTCAATAGTTTGTCTTTTGGGACTAGTATTGGAGATGTTCTCAGTTCCTGATATTAAGACAATTAAATTCCCCTCTGAATGTTATTTTTACAAAGTCATTTCAAGATGAGGGGACATAATGTTGAGCTCAGCTGGCCAAATCAGCTTATCTTGCGTGATGGCGGCAGGAAAGGACTCCTCTGCTCGAATTCTCCCCTGGGCTCTGGAGACACCTCACTGATAGCTAAAAAGACCAAGGAGTATGCTGTCCGACTCTGGATTCAGCAAAGCTCTGACCAGGTGCTGCTCAGTACCATCAAGACCACGGTCCCTGAAATCAAGAAGGATGTACCTTCTACTTCATAACTAACTTATACTCTCTTTTTACACTGATCACAATACATCACAAACATTGAGTTCAGAGCGTTAGGCCAACTGTCAGCTGCATCTGAAATACTTTATACCAGTATTAACCTCCTTAATGGTTACTACGCCTCTGCACTTCCAGCATTATTTCTTCTAATCAATCATCTAGGTGTCAGTGTACTGTTTGGCCATTCCATGCCGTTTTACTTTCCTCCGACACCTTCTGTTCAGGCTGGAGCATTATAGGCTTTACATCATGTTTGCTACTGAACTACACATATATACAGGCATAAATTAACAATTCACATTCAATTTTCATTAAAAGATACTGAATGTTTCAAGCTTACCACAATTTCATGGAAATAAACACAGATACGTTGATTAGCAATGAATTCTGGCACAAATTCCCATCTGCTTATGTTCCAGGCTTTTATTTAGCAAAATATGAGCTGGCTTCAACGCACTGTTGCTTTATCAAGCTTATTTGCACTAGTGGTCTCGAACTAACGCTCCTAAGTGAGTATATCAGCGAGTCTAGCCAATGGAGCCACGTTTCGACAAGTGTTTGAAAAAATGTTACCTTTCCACGTCTCCCCTAACAACCAAGATAGTATTTATAGCCCGACCAATCGTGGTTAGTCTTTCATTTGTTGCGCTCCAATCAATTTGGAGTTTACATGGTAGGCTATTTCTGTAACGTAAGGTTTTTTCAAACACGTTATAAAAAAATTTTATGAGCAGAAATGATTTTATGTTGTCAGGCATCCCCAATATTTTATTTTGGTTATAATTTATTAATTCCTGGACTATTTGCGTAACGTTTTACATATTCTTTGTCAGCAAGCCCTAAGGAACCCAAATATCCAAATTTAAAAGAGCTACGTGGCTGCGTTCAAAATATGCAATTTCTTCTACCTCCTGTTTCGAAGATGTGCTGTCTGGGTACTGTAATGTTTTCAAACGTAAACCCATCTATTGTTATCTTTCCTAATAAGCGTTTTTTATGATTTTAAAACCTAACTCTGGGAAGGGTAGTGTATTTTATCACTGTCCGTCTGAAAAAGTTAGTGCATGTAGACTTACACGCGTGATAGTAGCATTTGTGTATCGCGCGACGCGTGTTGCATGCGTTCCTGATTTTATTCGCCCTCTCTCTTTCTATTTGAGTCCATCTGTTCGTTCGTTTTGGTAACGCAGTATAATTAATGTTAGGATTAATTTAGGTCATTACGCAGTCTGCCTCTCAATGTTTTTCCAAGAAATACAGCACACGTTTCATTGAAGAAAGCGGGTATAATACAGTAAGCTTTTACTATCAACGTGAAAGCGTTACAATTTGCAGACGAAGCAGAAAACAAGGGGGATTTCGAGTACATTCTTTGTGACAGCACTGTTATTTTACCATTGCTCTTTTCTTTATTAATTTTATTTGTTAGGCTTCATATTTACCTAATAATTTATATATGTGGATTAGAATATTCCACGACACCTCCCCTCTTAAAACAGACATTATATGTCAGTCCTTTATTCTATATACACATAGAGAAATTTATTATTATTTCTGGGGTTTACGGTGATTCTCATCACACGGATGGCGGCTTAAAAAATCCGCTCCCAAATTGGTTTTTCCAGATATATACTCAATGCTAAAATTATATGGAGCCAAAAGTAAAGACCATCGGAGTAACCTAGAGTTCTCATGCCTAGCCTGTGCTAGAAACGATAAAGGTTTGTGGTCTGTTTGCAACTTAAATGCCTTCCCATATAGATAAATATTGAATTTCTTTATTGCCCATATTACTGCAAGACATTCTTTTTCGCTAGTTGAGTAGTTGATTTCAGCTTTATTCAACTTTCTGCTAGCATATGCCACTGGGCTTAATTCCCCATCCAATGCATCTGATTTCTGTAGTAGAGTTGCACCTAACCCAATATTACTTGCATCCGTCCTTACTATGAATTCTTGACTTAAGTCAGGTAATTTCAAAATGGGTTTACTTGTGAGCTTTTCCTTCAATTCTTGGTAAGTCATTTCACATTGTGGTGTCCATGTAATGCGATCTGGATGTCCTTTACGTGTCAATTCAGTTAACGGTGCACATATGGAATTAAAGTTTTTGATATACTTCTGGTAGAAACCACATAATGAGACAAAGGATCTCACGTCCTTCTTGGTTTGTGGTCTCGGGGCTTTCTGTAGTTTCTCTAAATTCTTTGGGTCAGGGGTCATGTTTCCCTGATAAACTGTGTGTCCCAAAAATTCCAATTCTTTACATCCAACGCAACATTTGGTTGGTCGGGCTGTTAAATTTGCCTCCCTAAGTCGATCAAACAGCATGTTCAGAGAGTCAATGTGTTCCTCAAATGTTTCTGTTGCTATAAGGATATCATCCATAAAATTTGTTATACAGGGATTATTCAGAGGATCCAATAATTTTCTCATCATTCTAGAGAAGACACTAGGCGCATTCTTCAATCCAAATGGCAATCTATTAAACTCATAGTGTCCTTCTGAGGTACTAAAAGCTAGGTATGGTCTAACCTCAGGCTTTACTGGAATCTGATAGTATCCTTTACTCAGATCCACTTTTGAGAAATATTTAGCTTTATTTAGTCTGGCAAACAGCTGATTTGTATCCGGCAATGGATCCACCTGTCCTTCTGTAATAGCATTCAGTCTCCTGTAATCTATACAGAGTCTATGTTCTCCAGAGGGCTTCCTTAAGAGTACAACACCGGAACTATACGAAGACTCACTGTGCGAAATAATTCCTTCCTTCAATAGATAGTCTATCTCTTCCTTCAAAGCTTTCTCCTTAGCAAACGGAATCGAATATGGTTTCATACAGACAGGTGTGGAGTCTATTAGTTTCATATCATATTCCAATAGGTTTGTATGCCCTGGTCGGTCTGTTAACACCTCTGCATGATTATTTAGAACCTGTTGCACTCTCTCTTTCTGAGTTTTCGTTAAATGTGTACTGATTTTCACCTGTGCTGCTGTCTCACAGGGGTGTAATGGATATTCAAATGATGAAAGTGGTTCCTTTTTCATCTCCATGGCGATGGACAAGGTCAACAAGTGTGTCTCTTCCTGATGTTCTCTTTCCAAATATTTCTTCAGGAGATTCACATGATAGATTTTTTCTTTCCCCTTCTTATCTATCTTATAATTTGTTCTAGACACCTTCTCTAAAACTGTATATGGACCCTGCCATCCAATTTGTAACTTATTCTGACTCCCGGGCAAAAGAAGCAGTACTTTCTCTCCCACAGCCAAATTTCTGTCTTTCGCCTTCCTGTTATAATAGGCAGCATGTTTCTTCCTGGCTTGTTTCAAATTTTCATTGGCAAGTTTCCAGCCAGTTTTTAACCGAGTGGTCAGCTCATTCACATATTGGTATGAAGATGTAATGTTTTCCTCTGCCTTTTCATCAGTCCACGTTCTTAACAAAGCTACATATGGACCTTTAATTGTGTGGACCTATTTGTCCATGCACCGGTATGGTCTCTTCCACTCGAAGCTTTATAGTGATGATTTTTCCTCCCAGAATTATCATTCACAAAACGACCGCTACCAATTTTTCTTTTGGGGCTTTCTCCCCACTTAAAATTCTTGATGAGAGATTTCCTCTCTACATCCTCTTCCTCCAGTTTGTTTAAGTCCGATTGAGGGATTTTCGGCTTATCCTGGGGTAAGACATCTTTTTGCACTCTCCGCATAGTGGCCATTGTAAAACAGTTAAGTGAAGCTTGTCCGTGAAAAGGGGCTTCCCATTCCATTTGGTCCACTTTATCAAATCTATTTTTCTTTTTATTATCAGGCCTAATTTTGCCCCGTGGCGTGTCCAGGTCCTGATCCATGTTCCCACTTGTGGGTGTTCCCTCATGTGCTATGCTACACCTTTCTACAAAATTCTCAATGTCCCATCTTGCTTTGGGCCAATAATAATTGTGAGCCACCTTTTGAATGATGGTACCTATCTTCTCATGGTCCCCATCTGGTTTCACATGTAGGCTCCTTATTAAGTCTGCCCTATATCTTTTTGGAAGAACCAGCTGTCCGTGACCTTTGGATCTAGCTCCAGTCTTCCTATACATCAACTTGTTTTTCATGTAAAAATCTCCCTTGCCTGGAGTTGTATGACAAGTTGACAATTTTCTGAAACAAGGCTTGAGTGTTTTATCCCCAGCCTGTGCCTTCCTCATCTCTTCTGGAGTGGTATCTAACATAATATCCTCCTCCTGTCTTGAGGTCGACCTGACCTGAAGGGTTGCCATATACACAGGTTTCCTTCTGCAACGGTCAGTGTCATGATTGTCCATCTGACAATTTTTACACCACCTTTTTCCTTGGTTGAAAGATTTTCTTTCATCATATTTCCTTTCATCGAATTGTGGGAATTTATTTTTATTTTCATACCGTGGCCTATCAAATTGGTGCTTACCTTTATTTTGATCCCTAGGATCAAATTTATTAAAGTTCTGTGGTGCCCTAAAGTTATCCACTTGTTTCTTTTTATTACCTGTTACCTCTGCTTGAGCTGCTTGATACCTTTCAGCAACATTTAGCAACTCACCCAGCCTCTCTGCACCTTGTTCCATGAGAAACTTTCTCAGGTCTGGAGCCATGGACTCTCTTAATTGCTCTATAAGGACCATTTCCTTAAGATCTTGGGTTTTCCCCAGAGAAGTCCATTTCTCCAAGTATGTCTCTATTCGTGCAGAGAACTGGTGATAGGTTTCACCTGACAGTAGTTTAGCATTCCTAAATTTTTTCCTATAAAATTCTGCATTCTTTTCATACCTTAACAAAAGAGCCTGCTTTAGCATGTCATAATTTTCCTGATCACCTCTGCTCATTTTTGCAAAAACTTCATAAGCTGCCCCACGAAGTCCCTGAGATAACTTTAAGCTCCACCTTTCTCTCTCTAACCCATACGTGGTAGCTAATAGTTCATACCTATTTAGGTAGCTCTCTATATCATCGTCTTTCTCAACAAAATGATCTAAATGAAAATTCATAGCTGAGGTTGAGGCTCCTTGGTAACCGTAGCATCAGAGGCAAAGGGACTGGCACCATTTTCAGGAGCATGGCCTTGAAACTCAAACTCCCTTAGTCGTAATTCATGTTCCCTTTGTAATCTTTTCTCCTCCTTTTCTGCTTCCCTCTCTGCAGCTAATTTCTTCTCTTCCCTTTCTGCAGCTAATTTCTTCTCTTCCCTTTCTGCTTCCAATTCCTTAGCCTCTTTGTCAGCCTCAATCTGCAACCTCTTAGTCTCAGCCTCAGCTTGCAACCTCTTAGTCTCAGCCTCTAACTTTCTTTCGGCCTCTTTTTCTAATCTTCTTTCTTCGCGTTCAATAAATTTGTCACATTCCGTAGTGACATAGGCAACCATAACTTGCCCATCTAATCCTAACTCTTTTGCAGTCTGAACAGCAGCAGATCGAAATTTGGCCAGGTCCGCCATTGTCTATCAGGTAAATTTATACAATGTCTAACCAACAATTTAATCTCTAAATATATCTAATGGACAACACAGGCACCGTGAGCTCAACCTTATTTAATTCCACCCAAGGATACCTTTTAATTCTTATATTCCCTGAAGTGAATTACCCCCAATATTTTTAATAGGGAAAGATTCAAAATCCCAAGAGCGAGACCCCAATATATGTGGTGAAGTGGGATGTTATAAATATTTATAGGGGACTTAGTGTACTGACTGAGATCAGCTGTGAAGGTATCTATATCTATTAAGAGTAGTGTATTATAGATAACCTTACTTGCTACCACATATCTATATATCTCAGTCAGAATTATTCTGGAATAGTGTGATGACTACGTTATGTGTCTAGGGTATGTGTATGATGAAGTGTAAGTCACAACAACAGACAGATAAACAATTTAATTTATTCCACCACACTTGACAACACTGTGACACTCACATACATATAACACTCTAAAGGATATCTTAAAGGAGTCACTGATAACTTTTCAAATAACAATATGTATTCATTGTTGTCATGAATGTATATGTGTCCTGATTCAAATACAAAGGGAACCAGGAATCACAATCAATTTTAATTACAAGTATATGTACAGACTTTATCAATATGAATATTATAGTGACATATATTATTAAAAATATCCTATGTGTGTCAGTTGTGTAGTAGTAATATGAGGTAATACTGGTTTTGTTTTGTTCAAGCTCTGTTGGTATTTGTCATCATGACTTCAATAGTTTGTCTTTTGGGACTAGTATTGGAGATGTTCTCAGTTCCTGATATTAAGACAAATAAATTCCCCTCTGAATGTTATTTTTACAAAGTCATTTCAAGATGAGGGGACATAATGTTGAGCTCAGCTGGCCAAATCAGCTTATCTTGCGTGATGGCGGCAGGAAAGGACTCCTCTGCTCGAATTCTCCCCTGGGCTCTGGAGACACCTCACTGATAGCTAAAAAGACCAAGGAGTATGCTGTCCGACTCTGGATTCAGCAAAGCTCTGACCAGGTGCTGCTCAGTACCATCAAGACCACGGTCCCTGAAATCAAGAAGGATGTACCTTCTACTTCATAACTAATTAGACTCTCTATTACACTGATCACAATACATCACAAACATTGAGTTCAGAGCGTTAGGCCAACTGTCAGCTTCATCTGAAATACTTTATACCAGTATTAACCTCCTTAATGGTTACCACGCCTCTGCACTTCCAGCATTATTTCTGTCTAATCAATCATCTAGGTGTCAGTGTACTGTTTGGCCATTCCATGCCGTTTTACTTTCCTCCGACACCTTCTGTTCAGGCTGGAGCATTATAGGCTTTACATCATGTTTGCCACTGAACTACACATATATACAGGCATAAATTAACAATTCACATTCAATTTTCATTAAAAGATACTGAATGTTTCAAGCTTACCACAATTCATGGAAATAAACACAGATACGTTGACTAGCAATGAATTCTGGCACAAATTCCCATCTGCTTATGTTCCAGGCTTTTATTTAGCAAAATATGAGCTGGCTTCAACGCACTGTTGCTTTATCAAGCTTATTTGCACTAGTGGTCTCGAACTAACGCTCCTAAGTGAGTATATCAGCGAGTCTAGCCAATGGAGCCACGTTTCGACAAGTGTTTGAAAAAATGTTACCTTTCCACGTCTCCCCTAACAAGGATAGATAGTATTTATAGCCCGACCAATCGTGGTTAGTCTTTCATTTGTTGCGCTCCAATCAATTTGGAGTTTACATGGTAGGCTATTTCTGTAACGTAAGGTTTTTTCAAACACGTTATAAAAAAAATTTTATGAGCAGAAATGATTCCATGTTGTCAGGCATCCCCACTATTTTATTTTGGTTATAATTTATTAATTCCTGGACTATTTGCGTAACGTTTTACATATTCTTTGTCAGCAAGCCCTAAGGAACCCAAATATCCAAATTTAAAAGAGCTACGTGGCTGCGTTCAAAATATGCAATTTCTTCTACCTCCTGTTTCGAAGATGTGCTGTCTGGGTACTGTAATGTTTTCAAACGTAAACCCATCTATTGGTATCTTTCCTAACAAGCGTTTTTTTTTTTTTTAAAAACTAACTCTGGGAGGGGTAGGGTATTTTATTCATAGTCGTCTGAAAAAGTTAGTGCATGTTGCCTTACACGCGTGATAGTAGTAATTGTGTATCGCGTTACGCTTGTTGGGGGTGGCATTAATAGCGAGACGCGTGTTTAATTTTGCATGCGTTCCTGATTTTATTCGCCCCTCTCTCTTTCTATTTGAGTCCATCTGTTCGTTCGTTTTGGTAACGCAGTATAATTAATGTTAGGATTAATTTAGGTCATTACGCAGTCTGCCTCTCAATGTTTTTCCAAGAAATACAGCACACGTTTCATTGAAGAAAGCGGGTATAATACAGTAAGCTTTTACTATCAACGTGAAAGCGTTACAATTTGCAGACGAAGCAGAAAACAAGGGGGATTTCGAGTACCTTCTTTGTGACAGCACTGTTATTTTACCATTGCTCTTTTCTTTATTAATTTTATTTGTTAGGCTTCATATTTACCGAATAATTTATATATGTGGATTAGAATATTCCACGACACTTGTTCTCGACTGTCCCCTCAGCCCCAACAGTTTCAATAAATCATACTGATGCAGCCACGAGCCCTCTTGCACCCATCTCAACAGCCATGACCCTTGCAGTGAACCCATCGTGTCTCAGATCTGCGGCCAGATCACTATACTTGGCCGCTTTAAACAAATGTTGCTCTTCCAATCTGGATTCAAATGGCACGGTCAGTTCAATCAATTTAAGCTGATGCGATGATGAAGAAGGCAGCACTATATCCGGCCGTCTTCAAGACTTCCTGATACTCTCTGGATATGCCCCTCGTCCAGGTAGGTCTACCGCCATCTCCCAGTCATTTGCACAGTCAAGGAGAGATCGTACACTGCTACTTGATTTACTCAGTTTTGGGTGTGCTGACTTTCCTGCTCTCAGAAAGTATGTGTTTGCGGTGTTTGGCCTGACATTGCTATTCGCCTTCATCCTTGCCAGATCTATTGTCGCAGCCAGCTCATTTGGTTCTTTGTTGTGGCGCCATGTGTATCGCCCTTGCCCTAATGACACATTGCATGCTGAGAGCACGTGTTCAAGTGTCTGCCTCCTATGGCAAAGGGTGCACTGCTCATCATCCGACTTTCCCCATCTTACAAGGTTGGTGGCTGACGGCAGCAGGTCACACATTGATCTAACAACGAAGCTGAGCATAAGAGGTGCCATATGCCATATGTCATTCCATGTCAAGGACCTTTACAGGGCTCCTTCCCATGTAGTCCATTGACCTTGTTGGACCTGCTGCACTGCTTTTTGCAACCTCTTATTATTCTCAGCTCTTCGTATCTCCTGAACTACCATGTCTCTGCGCTCCCTGCTTGATGCCTTGGACCACCAGCGGATGTCTCCATGACCAAATCCCCGTCTATTCGTTTGTGTGTATCCGATTACCTCCCTCAGTTTGAGCGACTCTTGAGCAGCATCAACAGCTTCTTCCACTCTCCACTTCCTTCCCGTTTTCAGTGTGGGCTGAACGGACTTAACCACATCATCTGCTGACTCGCGTAGCATCATTGCAAGGCTTTCCTTTCCAACTTTGTACTTTTCAATAACTGACTTGAAAGGAAGCAGAAGTTTTGACTTTTTGCAGTACAGTACTACATCTGACAGACCTGGTGGTTCCCCTTGCCATTTCCCCATGAACGTGTTGACGTTCTTTTCTATAGCTTCGACTGTACTTGTGCTTATTCCATATATATAAGCAGTGGCTACAACAACTTAGGTATCAACATGAACTGGAGGCACCACAGTTAGAATTTTCCTAGGGGTCTGCTTTGGTCTATGATCTGTAGCCTCTGCCTGTCATTTCTATTGTCTGTTGCACTGCCTTTGAGTCTTTTAATGAGGCATTGTACATCCTGCCAAGACTTTTAACAGGTTCCTCAATGACAGTAGGGATTCTTTGGTTAGAAACCATGAATATGACCTCTGCTATCTTCCCTTTCCTGACTGATAGGCTTCTCGACTTCTTGGGTTTGAAGCTCATTCTGCACCAGCTGACTAGTTCATCCAGGCGTGCTAACATCCTCCAAGCCTGATGTTCATCTGATATCAGAATTGTTGTGTCATCCATGAATGCTTTGAGCGGTGGCATGTGACACATTCCACCGAGCTTTGGACCTATAGCCATTTCTTCAGCCGCATTGAGGATTCCTTGCATAGCCATCACGAATAGTATCGGAGAGATGGTACATCCCATCGCAGTTCCAACTTCAAGGCCAATTCACTTCGTTGTGCACTCTCTGGTTTAAAATCTGACAGAGAATCCTGCGAAATACAGCTCCAGCATTGCTGCAATCTCTTGTGGAACAGGATACATTTCTATCGGCCGCCACAACATCTGGTGTGGAACGAATCCATAAGCATTTGCTAGATCCAACCAGATTACATGGAGGTTTGCTCTGTAAGACTTTGCCTTTTGAATCGCTTCCCAGATCATCGTGGCATGCTCTAGACATCCTGATGTACCTGGGATACCTCCTTTCTGAATGGTAGTGTCAATGTACCCCATTTGCCAGGAGGTATGTAGTGAGTCTTTTCGCTATCACTGAGAAGAATATCTTCCCTTCCACATTAAGTAGTGAGATTGGCCTGAACTGACTAATGTGTGTGGAATTTTGTTCCTTCGGGATGTAGACTCCGTTCGCCTTTCTCCATTCCTTGCTTACAAGTTGGGTTTTTCACGCGTTCTTCAGTAAACGGAGCAGTCGTTTGAGCACCTCAGGGCATCTCTTATACACAACATATGGAACACCATTAGGACCTGGAGCTGACTTGTACCGAGCTTTGTGGACAATGCTTTCTACCTCTTGCATCGTTGGGGGCTTGGTGTTAAATTCAGCTCCTGGCTTACTCGGCCATTTAAGGTCCAGCTGTTCCCAAAGCCCTTTTGCACTGGCAGGTGGAAACTTGATTGCATCTCTTGGCCATCCTTCGTACAGTGCCCCAACTCTGGTTCTTTCCTTGCATTTCAGCCTCCGCAGTCCTCCGCCAGGTTGTTTTTGGTCGGCATCTCTTTCGTTTTCCTTCAGGGGTCCAAAGCATAGCTGTTCTTGTGATGGCATCGGGGTCTCTTCTGAGGACATGACCAACCCAGCTCCAGCGTCTGCCAGCTATGATGGTGTGCATGTCCTCTTGCTTGCTACGAGTAAGCAGATCTTGGTTAGTGATGGTATTCGGCCAAAAGATTCGGTGAATTTTTCTTAGGCATGTTGTGTGAAAGGAGGACAATTTCGACATTTCCTTCTCTGTAACTCTCCAGCATTCCGCACCATAGAGAAGCACAGAAAGCACACAGCTCTGATATAATCTTAATTTTGTGCTTGTGCTGTATTGGGAGGACTTCCAGATGTTGTTTAGGCTAAAGAAGGCTGTTCTTGCCTTATTCATTCTGATGTTGATGTCTTTGCCTGCCCCGCCGCCTGGTGTTACTATGCTTCCTAGGTATGTGAAGGTATCTGTCTGTACCAACTGCTGATTCCTTACTGATATGGGCTCAGGGTTGCTCACATTGAGCGTCATGACCTCATTTTATTTTAAAAACACTTTAATTATGATGATTATTGCAAATGTAATATTACTTTTATAATGATAAATGCCTTAATAATGCTTAAAGTAAATGTGAGGATGAAAGGATATTAGTATACATGATGAGAGAGAGAGGAAGGGCAGAATGTCAGACGGGCCTGCGTGCCCAATTCTTAACCCTTTGAAAATAAAGTTCGTTCTATCTATCTATCTATCTATCTATCTATCTATCTATCTATCTATCTATCTATCTATCTATCTATCTATCTATCTATCTATCTATCTATCTATCTATCTATCTATCTATCTATCTATCTATCTATCTATCTATCTATCTATCTATCTATCTATCTATTTATCTATATATCTATCTATCTATCTATCTATCTATCTATCTATCTATCTATCTATCTATCTATCTATCTATATCTCCCTCTCTGATAATGTTTGTACTTTTCAACATATGTTATGTCATGCTTATAAGTAATTAATGTTAATATGAGTGTGCTATATTATTATTTTACTTTACAACGTTGAATTCCTTGAATTTGATATGTAAAATGCATATGAGAATAAATGAATTCAGTGTGAAAGGTGAGAGAAAGGAAGGGCAGAATGTCAGACGGGCCTGCGTGCCCAATTCTCAACCCTTTGAAAATAAAGTTCGTTCGTTCGTTCGTTATCTCTTCCCGTCCAAGAAGTGTGTGAGATTATCATCAGGCAGATCAACTTGAATGTACTCAGCACTGTGGATTGACTCCTGGCTGCGTTCTTCTAACGTCTTACCTGTCGAGACAGAGCGCTGTTGATCTACCCGTGATGAGCTCCCACACCCCTTTTTCGTTCTGTGGATTTTCATTCCTCTCTGATTAGAGATTTCCTACCACAGGCACTTGGAAATTCCAGCCGTTGTTCAGAGCTCGAAGTCGTGTAACGGGTCTGGTAGATTCCAATGAGGCGTCTGTGGATTCATCATTCCCCCCCCCCCCCTTTTCTGTGAATCCTGGGGGCATCTATCATTTTTCGGTCCTGTAGCAATTGGATACAGCTTACGGGGTGCTAACCCGATCAGCCGGTTTTTAGTCTTTCCCAGTGTCATCTGTCTTTCCAGAAGTCCATCGGTCTTTTCCCGATTGTCACTGGTTTGACCATGCAACTATGAAAGGAAAATCTATACAGAGCGATACAACAGGAGACAATCTGATCATCAGATGTTTAAGCAAGATCGAGTCTGTGGACACAGATGAATTTTCAACTCCAGTGAAATAATCAAGTATGAATCAATAGAAGATGAAAATGTTTCATTTCAATGGCAGAAGTTAATAGTGTTATTCCTTTAGACTGGAATGTACAAGAAAGGTATCGAAGCAACGTGTGAACCCTTTATAAACTTTACAGCGTACATAACTAAATTAAGGGGCTGCTGTAAAACTGGTAAGGAAATAAATATGTATATATAAACAAATAAAACGGTATTGAATCAGTTTTACAAATTAACGGTACACAAGAAACAATGGACGTTTCGGGTTTCACCCTTCGTCAGCCACAGTTACAAACAGGCAACAAGGACAAGAAATATAGACTATAGACACTGCAATCACGTAATATATATATAAACACAGATGAAGAGCAATAATAAAGCGAGGAAACTACACAACCAAAAAGAATTAATCAATACAAGAAATTCCATAATGAACGAAAATGAAAAGCAGAAAATGGAATTAAAAAACAAGAAGTCCTTGTGGCAAACTTTGTCTTCAATACAGTTGTAGAATCGATTACTGCAATGCGACGGTGTCTCTAAAAATGGCACGCACTCACGGAACGGCGTGCGAGGAGGGTCCTTGTAGCAAAATATGCGAGAATAAACGCTCAGTTCAGTACGATTTAGGCATAAAACGATAATCAATATATTAGCCCGCATGTATAGGGCATCTTCGAAGCAAGCAGCGTTGCTTTTTGCACAGTGCTAAGCCTATAGAACGATTTCACGGAAAAAGTCTGACACGCTTTAGTTTCGTTTTCGACAAACACTACTATATTTAACTTTTGCCCAATCTGCTGTATACACTTTGTAGTCTAGCCTTACAATTAACTATTGGCGGAAGCTTGCCGCAATATAGCTATCTGAAGTAACACTTTCTGTCAACTTTGTAGCAAAATCAGTAGTAATCCTTACATTCTTTGGTAGTATTACACGATACAATGCTAACTAGTAACGCAAAGTCCTAACCCGCCTCGTCTACACCCCGCTTCGATGACACAGTCTGCAACGCATATATACACACTGCGAAAAAGCCAGCCAAGGCATCACCACGCAGACAATTTTATTTCCTCCTAGTGGTAGCATTTCTGATGTAACTAAAACAAGTAGTTATTTGAAAAATACATGCTCGCAAGATGAAGGAGAGGAAGATGGCGGACTTGTGTAAAATTTTAGTTGACGATAGACGATGACAAAAATTGGAAATTTTAAACCATTATGAAGTTCCCCATAAGAATTATATGATAGTATGGCCTAGAATTAGCTGAGTAAGAATGTACTTTAAATAATATGATAGTCCCAGTATTAGAGAAGATATTGAAGAAATACTAATATCTAAGAACACACGACCAGACACACTGGCGTTCCTGCTCATGTTTTTGGTAACGTTAGGGGGACGCGAGCTGGAAAAAGAGGCAGGGAGGTACATTCAAATTTGCTTGGGGTGAAAGAGTATGAATGGGAAAGGGGAACGGTAGGAGAAATGTAATCCTATACGTGATATCTTTTGTATTGGGCATTACTAGAGCAGTTATTCAAAATTATTTTGGTTTTTCATTCAAACTGCTTTTGAATTCAAGTAGTAGAACGTTTCGATTGGCTAGTGCTGGTAAATATTAGCAAAAGGCTTTGACTATTCATTGCCAGTTGAACTAAAATTTGTATACAGATACGCTGAAAAACAGCTGTGTTAATTTTAAACTTAAATAAAGAATAAGTTCACAGTCTGTGCAGTTCGGAGGAAGCTGAGGCCATTTCTTCACAAAATCAGCGTCATTTGTTTATATATTTCTTGATTGTGGTAAGGATATTTTATGAAATTTAATATGTTTGGTCCAACTACAAAAGTTAGATACTGCTATTGGGGAAAAAGTGAAGGACATGTCGGAAGCAGACATTGTTGAGTCCACACATTAAACGGTATCTGACTGATGTATGTTGTTATGATTATGTTGACATATTAAAATAGTTTAGCAAGCCTCTGTGTTCAATGAACACTGTTTACATGCCTGAAGCAAATATAATTGAAAAGAAAAGAAGAAAGATCATATCACAGGAAATGTGGTAACTCCACATTATTGTATGGAGGAAAAGTATGTGAACGTACAGTGGCGTATCTACTATAAGGACTTGAGGTGTGGTCACAACCAGGTGGGAGTCCTGTACCATTCGGGGCGAGTGCATTTGTAAGGCACGCGAGGCTGACCCAATACCCACGTAGGAAATTAAGTGTTAGAATAAATGATCAGAGATAAAAGGCCAGGGTGTCCTTTTGTTGCAGAGGGTCTATGTTCCTGTTGCCGGCTGGTGACAGGAAACCTGCTGAGTGCTTATAAACGCCAACCAGTCTCCAACCAGACTTACATGCTGTCGAATATCCAGTAGGAGCTTTGGCGAGTGTTGAACTTGAAATTTCTGCAACTACCCATTGAATTATCTTACAACAAGGACTCCCAGGTGAAGAGTTAAACATCTGGGGCATCTCTGACATTTTCTTGTGTTTCAAGATATTACACAGGAATTTTATGGGGGTAGGATGAACTACAGCCCTCATATACAGTGACTCTCCCGGTAGATAACTAAAGTGAACTAATTTAATATTTCATACAGGAAGGACATTTATAACTACATAACTTTTAGTTATTGGGCAGATTGTCCCAACATTTTAAATTGTTCTTTTCTGTAAACTATCTTGTCCTTATTTTCAAAGACCTGTCCACAAGTGTGGTAAAGTGGGATGTTATAAATATTTATAGGGGACTTAGTGTACTGACTGAGATCAGCTGTGAAGGTATCTATATCTAATAAGGGTAGTGTATTATAGATGACCTTACTTGCTGCCACATATTTATGCCTCAGTCAGAATTATTCTGGAATATAGTGATGACTACGTTGAATGTCTAGGGTATGTATATGCTGAAGTGTAAGTCACAACAACAACAGACAGATAAACAATGTAATTTATTCCACCACACTTGACAACACTGGGACACTCACATACAGATAACACTCTATGAGAATATCTTAAAGGAGTCACTGATAACTTTTCAAATATCAATATGTATTCAGTGCTGTCATTAATGTATAGGTGTCCTGATTCAAATACAAAGTGAACCAGGAATCACAATCAATTTTAATTACAAGTTATATGTACAGAATTTATCAATATGAATCTTGTAGTGACATATATTATTAATAGTATCCTATGTGTGTCAGTTGTGTAGTGGTAATATGAGGAATACTGGTTTTGTTTTGTTTTTTCAAGCTCTGTTGGTATTTGTCATCATGACTTCAATAGTTTGTTTCTGTTGGAACTAGTATTAGAGATGTTCTCAGTTCCTGGCATTAAAACAATTAATTTCCCCTCTTAATTTTATTTTACAATGTCAGTTTAAGCTGGGGGTACATAATGTTGAGCTCAGCTGTCCACGAATTCTTAACTTTCGTGATGACTGCCGTAAATGACTCCTCTGCTCGATTACTTTAATGAGTTCTGGAGCCACCTCACTGGTTGCTATATGGACCAAGGAGTATGCTGTCCGCCTCTGGATTCAGCAAAGCTCTGACCAGGTGCTGCTCAATAACTTTAAGACCACGGTCCCTGAAACAAGAAGGTTGTACCTCCTACTTCAGAACTAATTTATACTCTATTTCTACACTGAGCACAATACATAACAAACCTGAGTTCAGAGCGTTAGGCCAACTGTCAGCTTCATCTGAAATACTTTACACCAGTATATTCCTCCTTAATGGTTACTACGCCTCTGCAATTCCAGCATTATTTCTTTCTAGTCAATAATCTAGGTGTCAGTGTACTGTTTGGCAATTCCATGTAGTTTTACTTTCCTCCGACACCTTCTGTTCAGGCTGGAGCACTATAGGCTTTACCCCATGTTCGCTACTGAACCACACATATATACAGACATAAATTATCAATTTACATTCAATTTTCATTAAAAGATGTCAAATATTTCAAGCTTACCACAATTCATGGAAATAATACACAGTGACGTTGAATGGCAATGAATATAGCACAACTTCGATCTGCCGATGTCCCAGGCTTTTATTTAGAAAAATATGCACTGGTGCTCAACGCACTGATTCTGTAGTAAGTTTATTACAAGATGTGGCATGGAACAGACGCTCTGAATTGAGTATATTCGCAGCTCTAACCAATCAGGCCATGTTTACCCAATCGTTTGAAAAAAAGTACTTCTACTCCCGTTTCCCCTGACAACGAAAGATAGTATTTATAGTCCGACTAATCGTGTTTAGCCTTACATTTGTTGCGCTCCAATCAAATAGGAGTTAACATGGAGACTCATTTCCCGTACAATGGTGGGGTGAAATTCTGCCACTGAGCGATTCTGATTCTAGTGTTGTCTGACACCCTCACGATTTTATTTTGGCTATAATTTGGTAATTCCTAGACTATTTGCGTAACGTTTTACATATTCTTTGTCAGCAAGACCTAAGGAACCCAAATATAAAATTTAAAAGAGCTAAGTGGCTGCGTTCAAAATATGCAATTTCTTCTACCTCCTGTTTACTTCGAAGATGTGCTGTCTGGGTACTGTAATGTTTTCAAACGTAAACCAGTATAATGTCATAATTCCCAATAAGCGTTTTTCAGGATTTTAAAACCTAACTCTGGTATGGGTAGTGTTTTTATCACTGACGATTTGAAAAAAAGCTAGTGCTTGTGGCCTTACACGCGTGATGGAAGTAATTGTGTATCGCGCGACTGTGGTAGTATTGCCTGTGCCTGCTTTCTGCCTCTCCCTTCTTTCTATCTTTAGTCCATCTGTCTTTTGTTTTTGGTAACATAGTGTAGAAAAAGACATGAATGGAATTTTAATTCTAGGTCAACTTGCGTATTTCAAGGTTTTTCTTAGAAATGGAGTACACTTTTTAGTGTGTTTGGGAAACGCGTGTATACTGCAGAAGGCTTTACTATCAACGTGAAACGTTACAATTTGCAGACGAAGTAGAAAACAAGGGGGATTTCGAGTACAGTCATTGTGACAGCACTGTTCTTTACCATTCTTCTTTCCTTTTATTGAATTTATGTGTTAGGCTTTACATTTACCTGATAATTTATATGTGTGAATTAGAATTTCACGACAAATCCTCCCCTCTTAAAACAGACGTTATATGTCAGTCTATAATTCTATATACACATAGAGAAATTTCTTATTATTCCTGGGGTTTTGGGTGATTCTCATCACACGGATGGCGGCTTAAAAAATCCGCTCCCAAATTTGTTTTTCCACTTATATACTCTATGCTAAACTCAAATGGCTGCATCAATAAAGACCAACGGAGTAATCTAGAATTCTCATGTCTAGCCTGTGCTAGAAACGATAAAGGTTTGTGATCCGTTTGCAACTTAAATGCCTTCCCATACAGATAAATATTGAATTTCTTTATCGCCCATATTACTGCAAGACATTCTTTTTCGCTAGTTGAGTAGTTGGTTTCAGCTTTATTCAACTTTCTGCTAGCATATGCCACTGGGCTTAATTCCCCATCCAATGCATCTGATTTCTGTAGTAGAGTTGCACCTAACCCAATATTACTTGCATCCGTCCTTACTATGAATTCTTGACTTAAGTCAGGTAATTTCAAAATAGGTTTACTTGTGAGCTTTTCCTTCAATTCTTGGTAAGCCATTTCACATTGTGGTGTCCATGTAATGCGATCTGGATTCCTTTACGTGTCAAATCAGTTAACGGTGCACATATGGAATTAAAGTTTTTGATATACTTTTGGTAGAAACCACATAATGAGACAAAGGATCTCACGTCCTTCTTGGTTTGTGGTCTCGGGGCTTTCTTTAGTTTCTCTAAATTCTTTGGGTCAGGGGTCATGTTTCCCTGATAAACTGTGTGTCCCAAGAATTCCAATTCTTTACATCCAACGCAACATTTGGTTGGTCGGGCTGTTAAATTCGCTTCCCTAAGTCGATTAAACAGCATGTTCAGAGAGTCAATGTGTTCCTCAAATGTTTCTGTTGCTATAAGGATATCATCCATAAAATTTGTTATACAGGGATTATTCAGAGGATCCAATAATTTTCGCATCATTCTAGAGAAGACACTAGGCGCATTCTTCAATCCAAATGGCAATCTATTAAACTCATAGTGTCCTTCTGAGGTACTAAAAGCTAGGTATGGTCTAACCTCAGGCTTTACTGGAATCTGATAGTATCCTTTACTCAGATCCACTTTTGAGAAATATTTAGCTTTATTTAGTCTGGCAAACAACTGATTTGTATCCGGCAATGGATCCACCTGTCCTTCTGTAATAGCATTCAGTCTCCTGTAATCTATACAGAGTCTATGTTCTCCAGAGGGCTTCCTTAAGAGTGCAACACCGGAACTATACGAAGATTCACTGTGCGAAATAATTCCTTCCTTCAACAGATAGTCTATCTCTTCCTTCAAAGCTTTCTCCTTAGCAAACGGAATCGAATATGGTTTCATACAGACAGGTGTGGGGTCTATCAGTTTCATATCATATTCCAATAGGTTTGTATGCCCTGGTCGGTCTGTTAACACCTCTGCATGATTATCTAGAACCTGTTGCACTCTCTCTTTCTGAGTTTTCGTTAAATGTGTACTGATTTTCACCTGTGCCGCTGTCTCACAGGGGTGTAATGGATATTCAAATGATGAAAGTGGTTCCTTTTTCATCTCCATGGCGATGGACAAGGTCAACAAGTGTGTCTCTTCCTGATGTTCTCTTTCCAAATATTTCTTCAGGAGATTCACATGATATATTTTTTCTTTCCTCTTCTTATCTATCTTATAATTTGTTCTAGACACCTTCTCTAGAACTGTATATGGACCTTGCCATCCAATTTGTAACTTATTCTGACTACCGGGGAGAAGAAGCAGTACCTTCTCTCCCACAGCCAAATCTCTGTCTTTCGCCTTCCTGTTATAATAGGCAGCATGTTTCTTCCTGGCTTGTTTCAAATTTTCATTGGCAAGTTTCCAGCCAGTTTTTAAACGAGTGGTCAGCTCATTCACATATTGGTATGAAGATGTAATATTTTCCTCTGCCTTTTCATCAGTCCACGTTCTTAACAAAGCTTCAAGTGGACCTTTTATTGGCCTTCCAAACAATAATGTTGCCGGGGCCATACCGGTTGAACTATGGGGTACCTCCCGATAAGCAAAGAGGGCGGCGTGCAGGTACTGGTCCCATGTATCTGGTTTTTCGTGTGCCAACTTTCTCAGGATCGACATCAACGTGCCGTTAAATCTTTCCACTTGGCCGTTCCCTTGGGGATGGTACACACTACAATGGAAGTGTTTGGCCTGGAAGATCCTGAAAACTTCTTCAGTTAGTTTCCCCTTGAACTGAGAGCCATTATCAGTCAAGATTTGATTGGGAAAGCCTAACCTTGTGAAAATTGTGAGCAATGCCTCTGCCACATGTTTAGAATCAATCGATGACAGGGCTACTGCCTCTCCCCACATAGAACAAGTGTCCACCAGAGTCAGAATGTAGCTGTTCCTTCTCTTGGTTCGGGTGAGAGGTCCCACAAGATCCACGGCAACTCTCTCAAAGGGTGTTCCCACTATGGGCATTTCCCCCAGAGTTGCTGGTGCAGTCCAATGTTTAGGTGCTACTCGTTGGCACTCTGGACAGGATTTTACATATCGTTTGATATCTTCAGTTATTCCTGGCCAGAAATAGTGACAAGCTATTCGCTGTCCTGTTGCGCTGATCCCCATATGACCACTGAAGGGAATCGCATGCCCTAGTTCCAACACTTTAGTCCTATATGAAGTGGGAAGGACCAGCTGTCCGTGACCATTGGATTCAGATCCAGCCTTCCTATATATCAGTTTGTTCTTCATATAAAACTCTCCCTTGCCTGGAGGTGTATGAGATTTGGGCAACTTCTTGAAACACGGCTTGAGTGTTTTGTCCTCAGCCTGTGCCTTCCTCATCTCATCTGGATGAGTATTTATTGGATTATCCTCCTCCTTTTTAGACTGTGATCTGGTCTGCACTGTTGCCAATATCACAGGTCTCTTGGGATTCCCCAAGAAGACATATCTACACCCCAATATCAGAGGGTAGATTGGCTCATTTATCACTGCTGCTTTTATGATTCCTTCCACATATCGCGTTTTCACTTTTATCCGGGCGACGGGAAGTGTCATGGTAGCTACATCCTTGGTTGCAGTTTGAATCTCCACTGTTTCTGTGGTGTATTGATCGGCCTGCACCAGGTGAGAACTCACAACGGAATCGTAATCTAAACCGGTATCATATAAACACCTTATAGTGACACCATTACAGATGACATCTTCACACACTGGGGGGTGGTATGGTTCCTGTAGTTCTGCAGGTTTGACCTTTTTTTCCTTTTTCCCCGATGTCATAGCAGCACAATGAGGAGGTTTCCTTCTACAATGGTCAGTGTCATGATTGTTCATCTTACAATTTTTACACCACCTTTTTCCTTGGTTGAAAGATTTTCTTTCATCATATTTCCTTTCATCGAATTGTGGGGTTTTATTTTTATTTTCATACCGTGGCCTATCAAATTGGTGCTTACCTTTGTTTTGATCCCTAGGATCAAATTTATTAAAGTTCTGTGGTGCCCTAAAATTATCCACCTGTTTCTTTTTATTACCTGTTACCTCTGCTTGAGCTGCTTGATACCTTTCAGCAACATTTAGCAACTCACCCAGCCTCTCTGCACCTTGTTCCATGAGAAACTTTCTCAGGTCTGGAGCCATGGACTCTCTTAATTGCTCTATAAGGACCATTTCCTTAAGATCTTGGGTTTTCCCCAGAGAAGTCCATTTCTCCAAGTATGTCTCTATTCGTGCAGAGAACTGGTGATAGGTTTCACCTGACAGTAGTTTAGCATTCCTAAATTTTTTCCTATAAAATTCTGCGTTCTTTTCATATCTTAACAAAAGAGCCTGCTTTAGCATGTCATAATTTTCCTGATCACCTCTGCTCATTATGGCAAAAACTTCATAAGCTGCCCCACGAAGTCCCTGAGATAACTTTAAGCTCCACCTTTCTCTCTCTAACCCATATGTGGTAGCTAATAGTTCATATCTATTTAGATAGCTCTCTATATCATCGTCTTTCTCAACAAAATGATCTAAATGAAAATTCATAGCTGAGGTTGAGGCTCCTTGGCTAGCAGTGGCATCAGAGGCAAAGGGACTGGCACCATTTTCAGGAGCATGGCCTTGAAACTCAAACTCCCTTAGTCGTAACTCATGTTCCCTTTGTAATCTCTTCTCCTCCTTTTCTGCTTCCCTCTCTGCAGTCAATCTTCTTTCTTCTGCTTCCCTTTCTGCAGGTAATTTCTTCTCTTCCCTTTCTGCAGCCTGTCTTCTTTCTCTTCCAATCTTTAGCCTCTTTGTCAGCCTCAATCTGCTCTTAGCCTCAGCCTCAATCTGCAACCTCTTAGCCTCAGCCTCAATCTGCAACCTCTTAGCCTCAGCCTCAATCTGCAACCTCTTAGCCTCAGCCTCAATCTGCAACCTCTTAATTTCTTTTTCAGCCTCTATTCTCTTATCTTCGGCCAATCTTTCAGACTCTAATTTTCTTTCGGCCTCTTTTTCTAATCTTCTTTCTTCCCGTTCAATATATTTGTCACATTCAGCAGTGACATAAGCAATCATAATTTGCCCGTCCATTCCTAACTCTTTCGCAGTCTGTACAGCAGCAGATCGAAATTTTGCCAGGTCGGCCATTGTCTAACAGATAAATGTCTAAAATATTTAACTAAACAATTTTATCTATGACTATTTAACTCAGGACAACACAGGCACTGTGAGCTCAACCTTATTTATTTTCACCCAAGGATACCTTTTAATTCTTATTATTCCCTGAAGTGAATTACCCCCAATATTTTTAATAGGGAAAGATTCAAAATCCCGAGAGCGAGACCCCAATATATGTGGTAAAGTGGGATGTTATAAATATTTATAGGGGACTTAGTGTACTGACTGAGATCAGCTGTGAAGGTATCTATATCTAATAAGGGTAGTGTATTATAGATAACCTTACTTGCTGCCACATATTTATACCTCAGTCAGAATTATTCTGGAATATAGTGATGACTACGTTGAATGTCTAGGGTATGTATATGATGAAGTGTAAGTCACAACAACAACAGACAGATAAACAATTTAATTTATTCCACCACACTTGACAACACTGTGACACTCACATACATATAACACTCTATGAGAATATCTTAAAGGAGTCACTGATAACTTTTCAAATATCAATATGTATTCAGTGCTGTCATTAATGTATATGTGTCCTGATTCAAATACAAAGTGAACCAGGAATCACAATCAATTTTAATTACAAGTTATATGTACAGAATTTATCAATATGAATCTTGTAGTGACATATATTATTAATAGTATCCTATGTGTGTCAGTTGTGTAGTGGTAATATGAGGAATACTGGTTTTGTTTTGTTTTTTCAAGCTCTGTTGGTATTTGTCATCATGACTTCAATAGTTTGTTTCTGTTGGAACTAGTATTGGAGATGTTCTCAGTTCCTGGCATTAAAACAATTAATTTCCCCTCTTAATTTTATTTTACAATGTCAGTTTAAGATGGGGGTACATAATGTTGAGCTCAGCTGGCCACGAATTCTTAACTTTCATGATGACTGCAGTAAAAGACTCCTCTGCTCGATTACTTTAATGAGTTCTGGAGCCACCTCACTGGTTGCTATATGGACCAAGGAGTATGCTGTCCGCCTCTGGATTCAGCAAAGCTCTGACCAGGTGCTGCTCAATAACTTTAAGACCACAGTCCCTGAAACAAGAAGGTTGTACCTCCTACTTCAGAACTAATTTATACTCTAGTTCTACACTGAGCACAATACATAACAAACCTGAGTTCAGAGCGTTAGGCCAACTGTCAGCTTCATCTGAATTACTTTACACCAGTATATTCCTCCTTAAATGTCACTACGCCTCTGCAATTCCAGCATTATTTCTTTCTAGTCAATAATCTAGGTGTCAGTGTACTGCTTGGCAATTCCATGTAGTTTTACTTTCCTCCGACACCTTCTGTTCAGGCTGGAGCACTATAGGCTTTACCCCATGTTCGCTACTGAACCACACATATATACAGACATAAGTATCAATTTACATTCAATTTTTATTAAAAGATGTCAAATATTTCAAGCTTACCACAATTCATGGAAATAATACACAGTGACGTTGAATGGCAATGAATATAGCACAACTTCGATCTGCCGATGTCCCAGGCTTTTATTTAGAAAAATATGCACTGGTGCTCAACACACTGATTCTGTAGTAAGTTTATTACAAGATGTGGCACGGAACAGACGCTCTGAATTGAGTATATTCGCAGCTCTAACCAATCAGGCCATGTTTACCCAATCGTTTGAAAAAAAGTACTTCTACTCCCGTTTCCCCTGACAACGAAAGATAGTATTTATAGTCCGACTAATCGTGTTTAGCCTTACATTTGTTGCGCTCCAATCAAATAGGAGTTAACATGGAGACTCATTTCCCGTACAATGGTGGGGTGAAATTCTGCCACTGAGCGATTCTGATTCTAGTGTTGTCTGACACCCTCACGATTTTATTTTGGCTATAATTTGGTAATTCCTAGACTATTTGCGTAACGTTTTACATATTCTTTGTCAGCAAGACCTAAGGAACCCAAATATACAAATTTAAAAGAGCTAAGTGGCTGCGTTCAAAATATGCAATTTCTTCTACCTCCTGTTTACTTCGAAGATGTGCTGTCTGGGTACTGTAATGTTTTCAAACGTAAACCAGTATAATGTCATAATTCCCAATAAGCGTTTTTCAGGATTTTAAAACCTAACTCTGGTATGGGTAGTGTTTTTATCACTGACGATTTGAAAAAAAGCTAGTGCTTGTGGCCTTACACGCGTGATGGTAGTAATTGTGTATCGCGCGACTGTGGTAGTATTGCCTGTGCCTGCTTTCTGCCTCTCCCTTCTTTCTATCTTTAGTCCATCTGTCTTTTGTTTTTGGTAACATAGTGTAGAAAAAGACATGAATGGAATTTTAATTCTAGGTCAACTTGCGTATTTCAAGGTTTTTCTTAGAAATGGAGTACACTTTTTAGTGTGTTTGGGAAACGCGTGTATACTGCAGAAGGCTTTACTATCAACGTGAAACGTTACAATTTGCAGACGCAGGAGAACACAAGGGGGATTTCGAGTACAGTCATTGTGACAGCACTGTTCTTTACCATTCTTCTTTCCTTTTATTGAATTTATGTGTTAGGCTTTACATTTACCTGATAATTTATATATGTGAATTAGAATTTCACGACAACAAGCTATGAATGGACAGGCAAAATAAATTGTAAATATTTGTTCAACGAAAAACTTAACTGCTAGTTATTATCTTCTTTAATAGAAACTTAAAGTGTTTGATTGTTGTGTACCATCATTCATTTCTCCCCTAGACACTAGGTACACCATACACCATACACTAGAGCCATAAGAGTGACCGTGTGAGACCTAGGGAGGTAGCTGTAGGTTTTCTGCACATAATTCATCATCATCATTTATAGAGTCAGAGGCCTACATTTGCTTGACCTCACACGGTTATAGCAGACACCTTTTCATTCTTTTAGGATACCATCATAACCTCCCCAGCAAAATCAACTTTGCTACAGTCCTAATGCCCAACAATATGGTCACCTTGTTGTTAAAGTGATCTGTGTTTTAGTTCCAACTTCTGAATTATGGCATAACGACCAGGATGGACGAATAGCAGAAAGATGTATATGTTTCAATTCTGGAGGATTGCATCTATATTCGGATATATGTATTATGGCTGGAATGGTTTTGAATCGGAGGATATCGTAAGTTGAATGCATAACATTGTGAGTTAATAGGGTCAGTACATACTTTCGAGCGATGTAGGAAAATGTTAAATGGTCGGACGAATCAAAAAGTTAGATGGAATGGTAGCTCTGGACTGTCCGGCTCTAACGAGACCTAAATGGACAGAATCGGATGAAAAGAGGAATAGAACGACGAAGGAAGAGGTGGAACAGTTTGTGCAGAAGGCAAAATTTCATTCATCTTGCGAACAAATTAAGGAGTCCTAACACGCCTGTGACGTCATGCTCTCTCAGCGGAACGCATTGGCCAATAAAAAGTGAGAGCGCAATTTGAACAAGGGACACTGAAAAAAAGTTTAGTAACAAACTGGATACATGACAGAGTTACTTGCAGCCTGCCAAAACTTTAATGTCCAGTGTTTATTTCTGAAGTTTGAGGGTTCATTTGATAATTCGATATATACTGTCAAGTATAAGACGTCTCTGTACGTTCATCAGAGGTAATCCCACATAAGTGAAGGAACCCAACGTGTGAACTACAGCTGGTTCTTGGTACCTGTAAAGTTTTTTTCTTTCCCCACGCTGTAAAGTGTCAGTGTGGTGTGTTGTTGAGATCAGGCATGCTCCAGTCTACCCAGCTATAAATGGATAACTCACCCTAGTCCTGAGTTAGGGAAGGCAAAGGTGGCTGTCAACAGTAGTTTCCCTCTAAGGCTCCAGGGGAAGCAGGCCCTAAACTTGGTCACTTCAACCGACGCAGGATGGTGTATGTATGGAGTAGAAGTGTAGAGTGTGATTAAAGCGAATGGTGTACTGTTCGTGTGCTGACCAATATAATCACTCATACACATGTGTCTACAAGGCACCAATGCAGACTGTTGGGATCTTTGTTTACACAATTTATTCAGACGTACACACTGGGACATACGAGTACATCATGGGTATGTTGACACATCAATTTGTAGGCATACATAGCAGATCTGAAGTCATGACACATTCATAAATAATGGGTAGTACATCAAAAGTTCAATGTCATGATACATTATGGCCGCATCCCCTATCTGACTAAACGCGTCAGTGAAGGCGGATCGGTAAATAACTAAAGTTGCTTGACGTCCATAGTTTGTAGTATATTATGAAACCACGAAAAGGGGTTTCTATCAAGATTGAGATCTCCTTGTCACTGTCCGAGTAATAAGATACATGCCCCGTTCTTTGGACAGTGATACTAAAGTATGATGACAGGAATTTAACATGGCCGCCCTCCTGAGTTGTCGCTCACTCGCTCACAGGAGGATATATTTATAAGCCAAAGTTAATTTGCAATACATATGCATAATTTCATAAAGTTCCTCCATACAGAGCTACAGTAATCCAGTTACCTCACGTAGCCATAATTACAGTATGGAGCCCGTCATCTCCGTCGATACAAACTTGACCCTAGCGTTGCGAAGCACAAAATTCCAGCTAGGTCTAACCGACCTGAGATCATCAATAACAGGGACTGGCATTACATGGAGTCCGAATCATACATGGTACCGTACCTTAGGAGAGTCTCTAACACAAACTCTAGTAGAGGACAATCTCCTATAGAAGAAAAACCACTTCATAAATCATTTTTCCTTAAGAATCTGCCAGCCCTAGAAAAGGCGTACCCGCCATTGTCACGGTACATCGGAACTCATCACGACTTGTCAAGACAACTCATACTTCCGCTAGAGCGGAATAACAAGAATCTAGTCCCGCCTACCCATCCAAAATATACAATATAGGACTGATTCTACTTGTACTAATAATATGTAATACATATGAATTCAGGCCATAAACATAATAAGCAAATTAATCTATTTTCTGGCCCTAAAAAATGGGAACAGGAATGAGAGCAAAATCCATGCGCCGGATCAATATCAAGAACGATTACTCCTATAATCAAAAGTGTGAATCAAACATGGATTCTCTCGCTTTTACCATAGACAGCATTTTCATACACAAATGAATGAATGTCTATATTTTTCCCATATTAAATAGCCATATCGATTTTTGTAATATGTGCGTCAAAATATGCACGCAACAGATTACCACACCCCTCGGGAAAAAAAATGGTACATTTTTTTTTTTGAAATACATCTAGGAGCAACATACAATAGGCTCACAACGCACCAATAACAATGCGCAGATGATAAGCATAAGTTTTATGACCTTAGAGAAAGTACTTCTCTAAGTATTAATATTTCCAGAGAGGTGTCACCAACGCATACTACAATATTAGCAATGACACAATTTCCACATTAGTTTATACATAAATTTCATCTAAGATATCTTAACATCATGATCATCAAAGACGAAAAACATTGAAAGATCAGCGGTGAATAAATATCAATGAACCGCTAAGTAGTGTTACAATCAATATATGATATATTACATATGTGTACACATTTCAACATAGAAACAACTGTATCAAAGTTGTATAACAGTTATGAATCATGTGGGCATCTAGACAAAATATCTGCCATCACATTTTCTGACCCACGGATAGCTCGCACCGAAAAATGAAATGGCTGTAGAGCAATCGCGTATCGCGTTGATCTCGCGCTCTTCAGATTTTTACTCTGAATAGCCGTAAGAGCTTTCTGGTCAGTTTCCACAATGAAATGCGCGCCCAGAAGAAATCTTTGCAGTTTAAGGATTGACCAAACCATAGCCAATAATTCACGGTCTAGGACCGAGTAATTCTTCTCTGCGGCATTTAATTTCCGAGAAATATACATCACAGGATGCAGAGTTCCAGAGTACTCTTGCATTAGTGCAGCTCCAATCCCGGTGGATGAAGCGTCACTACGAAGAATAAATGTCTTATCCTTAGAAGGCAATACTAGGATAGGTGAAGTAGAAAACATAGTTTTAACCTTATCCAAAGAGGATTGACATTCTTGAGTCCAATGGACTACATTAGGAGACCCTTTCTTTAGCAAGGAAGAAAGAGGTGACATAATGGAGGACAGATTCGGAATGAATCGTCCATAAAATTGTATTAGACCTAAGAGACTTCGTACTTGCTTTTTAGTCTTAGGAATAGAAATGTTAAGTATCTTACTTGTATTATGGTCTTCTGTTTTTAGGAACCCATGACCAACACGGTGTCCTAAGAAAGATATTTCGCTAAAACCAATACATGCTTTCGATGGTTTCGCTGTCAGGTTATGCTCGCGTAAGATAGACAATAGTTCATTTATACCATTATAGTGATCGTTCCAAGTATCACTGAAAAGACAGATGTCATCAAGATACGCAATGACATCTGAGCGATGAGATAGGATTCGACGCATCATGCGTACAAATGTTGCAGGGGCGTTCATAAGACCGAAAGGCATGAAATTCCATTGGAATAGACCCCTAGGCGTCGAAAAAGCAGTAAACGGTTTGGCGTGTTCGGATAGTGGAACTTGCCAATATCCCTTAGACAAATCGAGTTTAGTAAAGAAATGAGAATTCGATAGTCTCGTAAGTAGCTCTTCTAGTAAAGGCATAGGTTCAGCATCAAATTTAGTCACTTGATTCAATTTGCGATAATCCACGCAAAGACGTATGTTATTGTCTTTTTTTCGTACAATAACCATCGGCGAAGAATATGCTGATGTGGATGGTTCAATAATTTTTAACTCTATCATCTCATCTAACTCTTTCTCTACCTGTGCTTGAAAATGTATCGGGATAGGATACGGTCTGACTCTTATAGGACTATGGTCAGTAAGAATAATGTCATGTTGAATGACATCAGTTTGACCAGGAATGTCAGTAAGGACATCCTGAAATTGTTCTAACATAGTAGAAACTTGTTTCTGCTCTCCTGGAGATAATTCTGGAGAAATTGCAACATCTTTCCATGATTCATTAGAGTGAAGAGGAATCATTGGAAAAGGTAAATTTACATCCGAGAAACTCGTTTCCTCATCCTGTATTACTGACAGAGATGAGTACTGTCCATGTTGGACTGGAAAATCGTCCGTTGCCTGGAAAACAGGTTGTAAATAATCAGGACGTTCATGGAATTCCGTGAGCATGTTGATGTGGAAGGTTTTACGCTTCCCGTCAATATCGACGATATAGTCAACATCGGAAACTTTTGATATTATATCGTACGGACCTTTCCAAGAAATAAGAAGTCTATTTTCCCTACAAGGTAGCAAGACAAATGCTTTGTCACCTGGACAAAGTTGTCGCAAACATCTCTTTTTATTGGCAAATTCCCTTGCCTTCTGTTTCGCAAATTCAGAAGAAGCAGTTGCCAATTTGCATGCTTCAATAATCTTGTGTCTAAGTGCGATGACATATTCATAAGAGGATTTTGTGTCATCGACAATATTATCAGCAGTTATAAGATCATGAAGTAAGGACATAGGACCTCGCGGTTTCGCGCCAAAGACAAGTTCAAAGGGAGAAAATCCTGTATGTTCGTTGGCGACCTCTCTATATGCAAAGAGAGCCGCGGGTAAAACCCTATCCCAATCCTGAGGATGATCTTCTGTTATCTTACCTAGTAGGTTTTTCAGAGTTCTATTCAAACGTTCCACCATCCCATTGGACATAGGATGATAAATACTACTCAGCGATCTCTCTATCTTCAGAGTCGACATTACTTGAGACATGGTATCCGATATGAGTTGGGTACCATGGTCGGATAATATTTCTGCTGGAAACCCCAGACGAGAAAATATTAACCAAAGAGCATCTGCGACATCAGCAGTAGTTATGCTCTTTAGAGGAACAGCCTCCGGCCAACGTGTGCACATATCAACACACGTCAAAATAAATTGGTGTCCTCTAGCAGACTTTATCTTAAATGGACCAATGATGTCTATCGCCATTTTTTGAAATGGCCGAATGGGAATGTCTGCAGCCTGAATAGGTGCATCATGGCGTGGACCTCTGGATTTAATCTCTTGACATACTTTACAAGATCGACAATAGATTCGTATGTCCTTATTCACAGCAGGCCAAAAGAAAGATTGAAGAACTCTAGCTTTAGTACGGGAAAAACCCATATGTCCAGCACACTGCGAATCATGAGCGTGCTGTAAGATTTTAACTCTCATATTTTTAGGCACAAGGATTTGAGAATGAATGGACTTAGCGGAGTCTTGTACCATACGTACAAGTACGCCATTCTTCATCGTAATCCAAGATTTACGATTTGTATCCTTATTCGGATCACCTTTTGTTGCCAGAGTAAAGAATTTCTTTAGAGTAGGATCATCTTCCTGCTGTTTGATAAAGGAATCGTGGGAAATCTCCAAGGGATCATCTTGGATCTGCGCATCATTATCTTCAGAATGTGAAGATTGTGGCATATTAAGAGCTTGAGCCCTAGTGATTACTGCATTAGCAGATTGCATATTAACATTTTCCCAATTAGAAATTTGCTGTGGAGTGCATTCTTTCACTCCATGAATGCGACCGATGATAAGATCAGCGATCGGATTCGGCAAGAGACATGCTTGCACCTCTCCTGTAAAGAAAGGCGTAGCAATATTGATAATGGCAGTGGAGTACTTCTCCAATGTGCCACCAAATGTTACACATTTGACTATATTGCCTGTAGCTCGAGAAGGATTTACGAGTGATTGCCTCACTCCAATGGTAGTGCACCCCGAGTCGAAAAGAATTGATACCGGAGTACCATCTATTAGGCCCCTATTAAAGACAAGAGCACCCCTTCCATTATGCGCGATTGACGCATGGAGAGCGGGAAGCGGGTGACCGCAGCTTAAAGTAGAAACTGTGGTTGGATCGAATAATGTTTTGCATTGCGAACACTCAGATGCTCTAGCAAAATCGAAAGCGGAATTTGCTACACTATTGGAGTCTTTTTTATCATTATTCTGATTATCGGTGTCGTGGAACTCCTGTTGTGCAGAGTTAGCCTGGTAATAAGATTTACCATGTCTTTTGTGTTGTGATCTACCTCGGTTATAATTGTCTCTATAATTATTATTTCCTCTGTTATAACCCCTATTTGGGTTTGAATCATAATATTCATGATCATAATCATCACGCTCATTATATTGAGTATCCCTGTAATATTGTTTCTTTTGTCTCCATGAAGCACTTGGGTAGTTCCTATAGCTACTCCCTTCCGAGAATTTCTAAAATTATGGGTACCCCTCGCGTGTCGAGGACTATCAGCCCGATTCCAGTTCTTCAAAGAAGAACTCTGATTTGAGTGGTTATCTTGGTTTTGATACTTATTCCAATTAACCTTTTTATCAAATTTATTTTTAGCTCCTTGGAATTTGTGTGAGTAATTCTGATTATATTCTGTTGCCGAAGCAACTGGCATACTCTCTTTAATGTTAGAGTTACTAAGAATCATGTCAGGGTGTGCCGTGGCATACTGGTCACAATATTCTTCCATTTGCTTTAATGTACTAGGTTTACGCTCATGTAAGAACTCTAGGAATGATTTATTTACAGAAGACATGACCTTGTCTCTTAGCAATAAATCCGTAAGACCATCAAATGTTTTCTCTGTTTTGGATAATTCAATCCATCGTGAAAGTGTAATTCGTGCTTTTGAGATGAATTCTGAGAATTCTACACCTACCTCAGGTCTCATTGTTTTAAACAAAAGACGATAACCTTCCTCAGACAGCTGATATCTCTTTATCAAAGCTGCCCTAACAGCATCATAATTATCCTTGTCGGCCTCTTCAACAAAATATAACTTACTCAGAGACTCCCCTTTTAGATTTTCAGACAACTGATTCACATACTGTGATTTGTCAACATTATGAGCTCGACAAGCCCGTTCAAATCTAGAAAGCCAAAATGTTATGTCATCACTGGTAGGGTTGAACGCTGGTACCTTGACCTTGTACACAAAGGGTTTACCATTACCACCAGATGCCTGATTAACATTACTCATACATGTCAATTTTAATTTCTCTAATTCAAACTCATGTTCTCTTATTGCTTTTCTCTCTTCAGCCTCTCTATCTAATCTTTTCTGTTCTGCAGCAGCTTCTAATTTTTTCTGTTTAGCTGCAACTTCTAATTTTTTTCTGTTCAGCTGCAACTTCTAATTTTTTCTGTTCTGCATCAAATCTCCTTTCCTCCACTTGCATCTGCAATTTCTTTAGTTCAGCAGCAATATCAGCTTCTTTTTCTAATCTTTTTTCTTCAGCCAGAGCTTTTCTCTCTTCAGCAGCAGCTTTTTTCTCTTCAGCAGCAGCTTTTCTCTCCTCTGCAGCTAATGCTTTGTCATATTGAGCAACAGCCCATTGTTCTAAGTCTTTCCCAGTCTTATCAAGGGATTTTCCTTGTGCAATAAAATAATCTAATGTAGACATCTTGTCTTCTTAAATCAGAAACCTGAAAAAGTAAATAAATTACCCTATTTCACTTTAATGGGAGACAAGTCTATACCATAGACTTAGTCTTAGTGCAAAACTTGTATGGTTTATAATAACCAATGATAACTTGAGTACCTGTGGACAACAATAACTGTATCTCAAATACTGTGGGAGACAAGCCTTACAAAGGTCTTGTATACCTCAATGTAATCAAAGATCACTTGGGTACCTGTGGAAATTAATCATAAAGTACTGATCTGTACTATACTATAAGTGTATACTACTATACCTCCTATGTCATATGTCAACTAAAGACATTACAAAGGACAAACAAGAAAAGACAATATGAACACATTTGCAGAGATCAAATTAAATTAAATAGGAGAAATGAAAAAAAATGATCACAGAAACCGTGATGATAACTGCAATAAGATAACAAGACAAATAACGCCACAGTGTATAAACATAAGGGTGTAAAAAACTGAAATGAAAGGAAAGATGAGACCTACAATTATACAAACAAATCAAACAAAAATAAAGAACAGAAAAAATGTTACAAATACAAATATGAACACAGTCGTCACAACTAACCAAATATTTGCAAACTATGTTGCATGCAAATTTCAATTAAGAAATTGCTCCCTATAGAACGCCAGAACAAGACCAATATCACTCGGTATTTCCTGTTCTAGTCACCTCCCATCCAGGCCCGCAAAGACATAACAATCACACATATAAACAGATAATATATAAACATAAATATATATAAATCATCAATGTGTGTATCATATCATGCAATGTGTTGAAGTTGCAATGTATAGTACTGTATGCTCCGTTTTAATCAATTAGACTACCACTTTATTAAGTAATAGATTTGCATTCTAACTATTACACTGTCCAATTTTTTTGAGCACATTAGAAGATCCACCGATGAAATTTGCACATTCTGTTCAACATTGCTCTTGTATTACAGCAGGATAAACAATCACTGGTTTAGAACACTGACTGTATTGTGCCAAATGTCAACAAGTGCTGACCCAGATATCGCTACAATTGTCAGAACAGGTCAAGCTGACATTGATTGTATAGCTGTCCTACTGGTGTTGATGTGGTCAAACAAATGTTCTTGTAACTGTAAAATGTGATTCTCAACACAAGACTGCGTAGGCTGGACCCAGGGATCTGGCTCACCACTGTAAAAAAATTTTCTTTCCCCACGCTGTAAAGTGTCAGTGTGGTGTGTTGTTGAGATCAGGCATGCTCCAGTCTACCCAGCTATAAATGGGTAACTCACCCTAGTCCTGAGTTAGGGAAGGCAAAGGTGGCTGTCAACAGTAGTTTCCCTCTAAGGCTCCAGGGGAAGCAGGCCCTAAACTTGGTCACTTCAACCGACGCAGGATGGTGTATGTATGGAGTAGAAGTGTAGAGTGTGATTAAAGCGAATGGTGTACTGTTCGTGTGCTGACCAATATAATCACTCATACACATGTGTCTACAAGGCACCAATGCAGACTGTTGGGATCTTTGTTTACACAATTTATTCAGACGTACACACTGGGACATACGAGTACATCATGGGTATGTTGACACATCAATTTGTAGGCATACATAGCAGATCTGAAGTCATGACACATTCATAAATAATGGGTAGTACATCAAAAGTTCAATGTTATGATACATTATGGCCGCATCCCCTATCTGACTAAACGCGTCAGTGAAGGCGGATCGGTAAATAACTAAAGTTGCTTGACGTCCATAGTTTGTAGTATATTATGAAACCACGAAAAGGGGGTTTCTATCAAGATTGAGATCTCCTTGTTGTGGTAAAGTGGGATGGTATAAATATCTATAGCGGACTTAGTGTACTGACTGAGATCAGCTGTGAAGGTATCTGTATCTAATAGGTGTAGTGTTTTACAGATAACCTTACTTGCTGCCACATATGTATACCTCAGTCAGAATTATTCTGGAATATTGTGATGACTACGTTATATGTCTAGGGTATGTATATGATGAAGTGTAAGTCACAACAACAACAGATAGATAAACAATTTAATTTATTCCACCACACTTGACAACACTGTGACACTCACATACATATAACACTCTATGAGAATATCTTAAATGAGTCACTGATAAATTTTCAAATATCAATATGTATTCAGTGCTGTCATTAATGTATATGTGTCCTGATTCAAATACAAAGTGAACCAGGAATCACAATCAATTTTAATTACAAGTTATATGTACAGAATTTATCAATATGAATCTTGTAGTGACATATTTTATTAATAGTATCCTATGTGTGTCAGATGTGTAGTGGTAATATGAGGAATACTGGTTTTGTTTTGTTTTTTCAAGCTCTGTTGGTATTTGTCATCATGACTTCAATAGTTTGTTCTGTTGGAACTAGTATTGGAGATGTTCTCAGTTCCTGGCATTAAAACAATTAAATTCCCCTCTTAATTTTATTTTACAATGTCATTTTAAGATGGGGGTACATAATGTTGAGCTCAGCTGGCCACATCAGCTTATCTTTCGTGATGGCGGCAGGAAAAGACTCCTCTGCTCGATTGCTCCCCTGTGCTCTGGAGACACCTCACTGATAGCTAAATGGACCAAGGAGTATGCTGTCCGACTCTAGGTTCAGCAAAGCTCTGACCAAGTGCTGCTCAATAACTTTAAGACCACAGTCCCACAATTCATGGAAATATTACACAGTGACGTTGAATGGCAATGAATATAGCACAACTCCGATCTGCCGATGTCCCAGGCTTTATTTTAGGAAAAAATATACACTGGTGCTCAACGCACTGTTTCTTAGTAGGTTTATTACAAGATGTGGCCCTGAACAGACGCTCTGAATTGAGTATATTCGCAGCTCTACCCAATCAGGCCATGTTTACCCAATCGTTTGAAAAAAAGTACTTCTACTCCCGTTTCCCTTGACAACGAAAGATAGTATTTATAGTCCGACTAATCGTGTTTAGCCTTACATTTGTTGCGCTCCAATCAAATAGGAGTTAACATGGAGACTCATTTCCCATACAATGGTGGCCTAAAATTCTGCCACTGAGCGATTCTGATTTTGGTGTTGTCTGACACCCTCACTATTTTATTTTGGCTATAATTTGGTAATTCCTAGACTATTTGCGTAACGTTTAACATATTATTTGTCAGCAAGTCCTAAGGAACCCAAATATATATATTTAATAGAGCTAATATGCATTTTCTTCTAGGATAGTCGTGCTGTTACCACTTCCTCACTTCCAAACTTTAGGGTGTCTGGGTACTGTCATGTTTTCAAACGTAAACCAGTATAATGTCATATTTCCCAATAAGAATTTTTCATGTTTTTAAAACCTAACTCTCGGATGGGTAGTGTTTTTATCACTGTCGATTTGAAAAAAAAAGCTAGTGCTTGTGGCCTTACACGCGTGATGGCAGCAATTGTGTATCGCGCGACTCGTGTTAGTATTGCCTGTGCCTGCTTTCTGCCTCTCCCTTCTTTCTATCTTTAGTCCATCTATCTTTTGTTTTTGGTAACATAGTGTAGAAAAAGACATGAATGGAATTTTAATTCTAGGTCAACTTGCGTATTTCAAGGTTTTTCTTAGAAATGGAGTACACTTTTTAGTGTGTTTGGGAAACGCGTGTATACTGCAGAAGGCTTTACTATCAACGTGAAACGTTACAATTTGCAGACGCAGGAGAACACAAGGGGGATTTCGAGTACAGTCATTGTGACAGCACTGTTCTTTACCATTCTTCTTTCCTTTTATTGAATTTATGTGTTAGGCTTTACATTTACCTGATAATTTATATATGTGGATTAGAATTTCACGACAAATCCTCCCCTCTTAAAACAGACATTATATGTCAGTCTATAATTCTACATACACATAGAGAAATTTATGTCTATGCCTGGTGATTTCTTTGATTTTCATCGCACGGATGGCGGCTTAAAAATCTGCATCAACGTTTCTCTAATTTTATTTTGCTCATGGATTAATGCAGGTGGGTCAAGTCAAAGTAAGCACTACTGACGAAGGTTGCTTCAGACCTCTGCAATCCAAGAATCCATTTCAGATATGTTACTGTACAGCTGCAAGTGTTACGGCTTGTCTTACTACTGCTTAGCAATCAATATTCACCATTTTCTCTTCGCTGAGTCTGCTCAACGACATGTCCCGAGAATATTAGATGTTCCTCAATTTGTACGTTATGAGGAGTTGATCTATATGGTGCTATCTGAGTTGTGGAGGGGATCCAATAATTTCCGGATCAGCCTTAATAAACACTCGGACTATCCTCAATTCAAAAGGTAACAATGGAGACACTCTGCTCCTCCGAAATGTTCACAGCCAACAATTTGTCTGATCTCAGGCGGGATTGAATGTGGAAACACCCTTCTAATAATATTTTTATAATGTTCTATAATGTGCCGCTCAAATGGAGGCTATATTCACCAACTATAGTTTCGCCTACCGACAATCTGGAGAATTAAGATAATATGTGGAGAAATGAGTTTCTGCATCAGAAATCAATTCGCCCTTAGCATTGCTATACGATGTGTGGGTTATCTCCATCCAGGGTCCGATCAATAATTTCCCTTGGACGGTGTGGGGTCGGGTGACTACCAATGTCACCAGTGCCCTTTTAATGCTAAGTTAATAGCTATAGTGTGAAGCGCTGTGAGCATTTCCCGAATTGCTCACTCGTCCACTGCTCACTGTTCTTATGTTAACAATTTGTTTCGGTTTTAACTTAGGCGGATCATCTTCAATGTCAATGTCAGCCAGCTCCCTAAATGCGGCTTCAAACTGTCCCTGGGTTGACTGGTCTGAATTTCTATTTTCTCTGGATGCCTTTCTCAGAGTTGCGAATCTAAATATTTTGGGTGAACACTGTTGGGGGAAAGGTGGATACCTATCCTCTATGTCAACCTTATTAGTGTTATTTTCCTTGTTAATGTTAGGCCCATATGTTTCAGAATGCTTGGCTGGCATCTGATTATGATTTTCCCAACTTGGGGACTGTACCTTGCTACATTTTTCACAGGCCCCCACAAATTGTGAAATATCAGCAGCTACTTGGGGCCAGTAGAATTTTTCTGATGTCCTTTGACGGGTAGTCCCATTTCTCTGGTGTCCACCGTCTGGTACAACATGTGATTTTGCCATCACTTCTTCTCTGTAGGGAGTTGGAAGTACCAACTGTCCATATCCTTTGGGTCCTGCTCCCGCCTTCCTGTGGAGCAGTCCATCCCTCAAGTAAAATTGTCCTTTCTTAGGGTGTGCATGGCTGTTTAGCAATTTGTCAAAGCAAGGTTTTAATGATTTGTCCTTTGCCTGGGCCTTTCTCATCTGTTTATCAGAAAAGGTTAATGGGGGTTCCTCCTCCTTTCTACTAGGGGTCGACCTGACCTGAAGCGTGGCCATTACCACAGGTTTTACAGGGCTTCCTAGAAAAACATATTTACTTCCTAACACCAGCGGGTAATTAGGATCGTCACACACGGCTGCTCTAATCACTCCTTCCACGTACCTTGTCTCTACATTGATCTCGGCTACGGGAAGTGTCATGGTGGATATTCCCTTTACGGCCCCTTGTATCTCCACTTTCTCTGTGGTATACTGTTCAGGGTGCACTAGGGTTGCACTCACAACTGAGTCATATTCTAAACCTGAATCGTAAAGGCACCTAACCTTGGCCCCATTACATGTCACTTCTTCACAGATGGGGGGATGTTGAAGATTTATATGATTCTCTGTTAGTTTCTTCTTCCCCTTGTCCACTGTTATCATGCATGCCGCGTGATATGGAGGAACCTTCCTACCACATTCACTAGTATTATGATTATGCATCCTGCATATTTGACAATATTTTCCTTCCTGTCTGAAGGGTTTCCTGTTATCATATTTCCTTTCATTGAATTGTGGGGTTTTATTTTTATAGTCATTTCGTGGTCTATCAAACTGGTGCTTACCTTTGTTTTGATCTCTATGATCAAATTCATTAAAGTTTTGTGGTGCCTGATAATTGTCTACCTGCCTCTTCTTATCACCTGTTACTTCTGCCTGAGCTGCTTGATACCTTTCAGCAACATTTAGCAACTCACCCAGCCTCTCTGCACCTTGTTCCATGAGAAACTTTCTCAGGTCTGGAGCCATGGACTCTCTTAATTGTTCTATAAGGATCATTTCCTTAAGATCTTGGGTTTTCCCCAGAGAAGTCCATTTCTCCAAGTATGTCTCTATTCGTGCAGAGAACTGGTGATAGCTTTCACCTGACAGTAGTTTAGCATTCCTAAATTTTTTCCTATAAAATTCTGCATTCTTTTCATATCTTAACAAAAGAGCCTGCTTTAGCATGTCATAATTTTCCTGATCACCTCTGCTCATTTTTGCAAAAACTTCATAAGCTGCCTCACGAAGTCCTTGAGATAACTTTAAGCTCCACCTTTCTCTCTCTAACCCATACGTGGTAGCTAATAGTTCATACCTATTTAGATAGCTCTCTATATCATCGTCTTTCTCAACAAAATGATCTAAATGAAAATTCATAGCTGAGGTTGAGGCTCCCTGGCTAGCAGTGGCATCAGAGGTAAAGGGACTGGCACCATTTTCAGGAGCATGGCCTTGAAACTCAAACTCCCTTAGTCGTAACTCATGTTCCCTTTGTAATCTCTTCTCCTCCTTTTCTGCTTCCCTCTCTGCAGTCAATCTTCTTTCCTCTCTTTCTGCTTCCCTCTCTGCAGTCAATCTTCTTTCCTATCTTTCTGCACCTAATTTCTTCTCTTCCCTTTCTGCTTCCAATGCTTTAGCCTCTTTGTCAGCCTCAATCTGCAACCTCTTAGCCTCAGCCTCAATCTGCAACCTCTTAGCCTCAGCCTCAATCTGCAACCTCTTAATCTCTTTTTCAGCCTTTATTCTCTTATCTTCGGCCAATCTTTCAGATTCTAATTTTCTTTCGGCCTCTTTTTCTAATCTTCTTTCTTCCCGTTCAATATATTTGTCACATTCAGCAGTGACATAAGCAATCATAATTTGCCCGTCCATGCCTAACTCTTTCGCAGTCTGTACAGCAGCAGATCGAAATTTTGCCAGGTCGGTCATTGTCTAACAGATAAATGTCTAAAATATTTAACTAAACAATTTTATCTATGACTATTTAACTCAGGACAACACAGGCACTGTGAGCTCAACCTTATTTATTTTCACCCAAGGATACCTTTTAATTCTTATATTCCCTGAAGTGAATTACCCCCAATATTTTTAATAGGTAAAGATTTAAAATCCCAAGAGCGAGACCCCAATATATGTGGTGAAGTGGGATGTTATAAATATTTATAGGGGACTTAGTGTACTGACTGAGATCAGCTGTGAAGGTATCTATATCTAATAGGAGTAGTGTATTATATATAACCTTACTTGCTGCCACATATGTATACCTCAGTCAGAATTATTCTGGAATAGTGTGATGACTACGTTGTATGTCTAGGGTATGTTATGATGAAGTGTAAGTCATAACAACAACAGACAGATAAACAATTTAATTTATTCCACCACACTTGACAACACTGTGACACTCACATACATATAACACTCTATGAGAATATCTTAAATGAGTCACTGATAAATTTTCAAATATCAATATGTATTCAGTGCTGTCATTAATGTATATGTGTCCTGATTCAAATACAAAGTGAACCAGGAATCACAATCAATTTTAATTACAAGTTATATGTACAGAATTTATCAATATGAATCTTGTAGTGACATATTTTATTAATAGTATCCTATGTGTGTCAGATGTGTAGTGGTAATATGAGGAATACTGGTTTTGTTTTGTTTTTTCAAGCTCTGTTGGTATTTGTCATCATGACTTCAATAGTTTGTTTCTGTTGGAACTAGTATTGGAGATGTTCTCAGTTCCTGGCATTAAAACAATTAAATTCCCCTCTTAATTTTATTTTACAATGTCATTTTAAGATGGGGGTACATAATGTTGAGCTCAGCTGGCCACATCAGCTTATCTTTCGTGATGGCGGCAGGAAAAGACTCCTCTGCTCGATTGCTCCCCTGTGCTCTGGAGACACCTCACTGATAGCTAAATGGACCAAGGAGTATGCTGTCCGACTCTAGGTTCAGCAAAGCTCTGACCAAGTGCTGCTCAATAACTTTAAGACCACAGTCCCACAATTCATGGAAATATTACACAGTGACGTTGAATGGCAATGAATATAGCACAACTCCGATCTGCCGATGTCCCAGGCTTTATTTTAGGAAAAAATATACACTGGTGCTCAACGCACTGTTTCTTAGTAGGTTTATTACAAGATGTGGCCCTGAACAGACGCTCTGAATTGAGTATATTCGCAGCTCTACCCAATCAGGCCATGTTTACCCAATCGTTTGAAAAAAAGTACTTCTACTCCCGTTTCCCTTGACAACGAAAGATAGTATTTATAGTCCGACTAATCGTGTTTAGCCTTACATTTGTTGCGCTCCAATCAAATAGGAGTTAACATGGAGACTCATTTCCCGTACAATGGTGGCCTAAAATTCTGCCACTGAGCGATTCTGATTTTGGTGTTGTCTGACACCCTCACTATTTTATTTTGGCTATAATTTGGTAATTCCTAGACTATTTGCGTAACGTTTAACATATTATTTGTCAGCAAGTCCTAAGGAACCCAAATATATATATTTAATAGAGCTAATATGCATTTTCTTCTAGGATAGTCGTGCTGTTACCACTTCCTCACTTCCAAACTTTAGGGTGTCTGGGTACTGTCATGTTTTCAAACGTAAACCAGTATAATGTCATATTTCCCAATAAGAATTTTTCATGTTTTTAAAACCTAACTCTCGGATGGGTAGTGTTTTTATCACTGTCGATTTGAAAAAAAAGCTAGTGCTTGTGGCCTTACACGCGTGATGGCAGCAATTGTGTATCGCGCGACTCGTGTTAGTATTGCCTGTGCCTGCTTTCTGCCTCTCCCTTCTTTCTATCTTTAGTCCATCTGTCTTTTGTTTTTGGTAACATAGTGTAGAAAAAGACATGAATGGAATTTTAATTCTAGGTCAACTTGCGTATTTCAAGGTTTTTCTTAGAAATGGAGTACACTTTTTAGTGTGTTTGGGAAACGCGTGTATACTACAGAAGGCTTTACTATCAACGTGAAACGTTACAATTTGCAGACGCAGGAGAACACAAGGGGGATTTCGAGTACAGTCATTGTGACAGCACTGTTCTTTACCATTCTTCTTTCCTTTTATTGAATTTATGTGTTAGGCTTTACATTTACCTGATAATTTATATATGTGGATTAGAATTTCACGACACTTGTCACTGTCCGAGTAATAAGATACATGCCCCGTTCTTTGGACAGTGATGCTAAAGTATGATGACAGGAATTTAACATGGCCGCCCTCCTGAGTTGTCGCTCACTCGCTCACAGGAGGATATATTTATAAGCCAAAGTTAATTTGCAATACATATGCATAATTTCATAAAGCTCCTCCATACAGAGCTACAGTAATCCAGTTACCTCACGTAGCCATAATTACAGTATGGAGCCCGTCATCTCCGTCGATACAAACTTGACCCTAGCGTTGCGAAGCACAACATTCCAGCTAGGTCTAACCGACTTGAGATCATCAATAACAGGGACTGACATTACATGGAGTCCGAATCATACATGGTACCGTACCTTAGGAGAGTCTCTAACACAACCTCTAGTAGAGGAACAATCTCCTATAGAAGAAAAACCACTTCATAAATCATTTTTCCTTAAGAATCTGCCAGCCCTAGAAAAGGCGTACCCGCCATTGTCACGGTACATCGGAACTCATCACGACTTGTCAAGACAACTCATACTTCCGCTAGAGCGGAATAACAAGAATCTAGTCCCGCCTACCCATCAAAAATATACAATATAGGACTGATTCTACTTGTACTAATAATATGTAATACATATGAATTCAGGCCATAAACATAATAAGCAAATTAATCTATTTTCTGGCCCTAAGAAATAGGTACAGGCATGAGAGCAAAATCCATGCGCCGGATCAATATCAAGAACGATTACTCCTATAATCAAAAGTGTGAATCAAACATGGATTCTCTCGCTTTTACCATAGACAGCATTTTCATACACAAATGAATGAATGTCTATATTTTTTCCCATATTAAATAGCCATATCGATTTTTTTGTAATATGTGCGTCAAAATATGCACGCAACAGTACCCCTACTGTTGGGTCTGCCAAGACTGATAAACTCCATGACAGTACAGTGTCATCAGTATCCAGGAACTAAGATAAGTGTTCTATAAAGGAACTGACAGAAGCTTATATGAAACACCAGATAAAACAGCTGTAACAGTTATCATATGTATTTCAAGTAGCATGTCAGATGATGTCAATCTTGTGATAAAGTCGAAGACGTAAAGAACAGAAATAATAGCAACAGTAAAGCAAGTGTTTATTAACTTTACTAATCAAGAGAATAGGACTCCAGATCCTGAATTGAAAAGGACAGTACTACTGATTAAATTGCCACTTGACTTTTTTTTGAAACACTATTTCTCCAAGAGGAAAGAACATTCCTACAATTACTCTAGATAAGAGATAACATTAATTTTGTGAATATTTTATGAATAGCTTTATTACTCTTTTCCAAACAGCAGAAAAAAGAAAATCATTATAAATATTAAATGATTCATTAATTGTACCTGAGGACTTGTTTACTTTTTACCATTGTGTTTAAAGTTCTTATTCATTTAATTTACTCCCTAGCATTAATTTATCATAGGATAGTTGTCGGGAGGAGACACCTTAAATCCTGGTACTACTTCTTACCATATGGGCCAGTGATTTTCACAGTCTGACTATTCCTATGACATCTATACACCAGTGCTTGTTTCTAAGACTGGGGTATTGCGTTTAAGACCAGAACTCTGGCTGGCATTGTATCCTTGTATCATCTGATGCACCTCTTCTCTATTACTTATATGATCCAAAACATCTCGTCACAGTCCTGTTGTAAAACTCTCCGATGAATGAATCGGGCAAGTAATGAACACTGGTCCCAATGACGTACAACAGCAATGAATACAAGTGACGTCATAAACATTCGCAAATAGAAGCACAGAACGTCATAAAAGAAAGATCGTGAAAAAAGCGATGGATGAATTAAAGAATTCTGCGATAGTGGAAAGCCAATGAATAACAGAGTCAAGCAAAATAATGTTGGACATTAAGACCATTTAGAGAAGGGCATCCCATTTTAAAAAAAGAGACGATTCTCTAGAGAAAATCGACTAGTATCATCGAAAATGCAAGAGCGTAAACCGCTTACCTGGACGTCACATGGTTCGGGACTATCTGGGCTATTGACTGAAGGGCCATAGGTTTCAGTTCTCTGTGATAAATGTCATTTAAGTGCTCTTGGAATCTATCTGCCAAACGTCTGCCATTTTCACCAATATAGGTAATGTTGCATCTTTTACAGATAATGGCATCAATAAGATTCCTAGATTCACATGTAAATGACTCTCTAATAACAAAAATGCCCTTCAGAAATGAAACAGACGGCGTCTGGACCACATGTGCACACGTACGACATCTGGGGCGGTGGCAAGACTGTGTACCAAAATATAGAGGGCTAGTATTCATCAAACGGCTGTACGAGAATGTCCTTGAAATTCTTATCCCTGCGATATGCCACCAGAGGAGGATCCCGGAACAATTGACGAGTAACAGGATCAGAGTTGAGAATAGGCAGATGACGGAATAGAATTCTCTTCGCCGCCAGACAGTGAGGATGGAAAGTTAGAACCAGTTTGAGTCTGTCAGATTTGGCAGAAGGTTTAGTAGTGAGTGCCATCTGACGATTGACGTGTGTGACGCGATTAAGAGCATCAGATAAAACACGTTCTGGATAAAGACGTCGACGAAAAAACTCGAGCATCTCTTGAGCTCGCTCATAGAAATCATCGTCATCGTGACATAACCGACGCAAGCGAAGAAGTTGAGATAAGGGAATGGAATTTTTAAAAGAGGGTGAGGTGAATTATAGAGAAGGAAACCATGAGCGTCAGTAGCCTTATAATAGACAGACGTTTTAATACCAGTAGGGCTAACTGTCACAGTGATGACAAGATAGTTCAATGAAGTCGTAGAAATTTGAGAAGTGAATTTGATGGCAGGATTGAAATTACCAACATAGTCAATAAATCGACATGTCTGTAATGCCAATCCCATCATCAATATGGCGGCGGTAAAACTCGGGTATCGGTCCATCGTAACTTTGACAGACCAAATACTCAAAGTGGTCCATAAACAGGCAAGCGTAACTACAGACTATTTTAGTACCCATAGAAATGCCACTAATTTGGTTGAAAAATTGGCCATTAAACTCAAAATAGTTAAGATTAAGAACTAACTCAGCAAGTCGAAGAAGAGGACCTGTACTGATAGTAAGGTCAGTACGCTGGTCGAGAAAAAAGTGGAGTGCCTTGAGCCCATCAGAATGTGGAATAGAAGTATAAAGGGAACAAACATCTAGGAGGAAAAGACGGTAAGTACGGCCAGGCGTGAATCTGATCGAATCAAAGGTAGTGATAACATGAGTAGAGTCCTTCAAATAAGAAGGTAGATTGGCAACTAAAGGCTGGAAAATACTACCAAAGAATTCAGAAATACGTTCAGTGGGACAAGAACAGGCTGAAACAATAGACTTACCAGAATTAGCAATTTTCTACACCTTAGGAAGCATGTAAAAGGAAGGTGTTACGAGTTATTTTGCACACCACAATGGGTTTGCTTGAGGAGAGCGTTATTCTGCTCTAACATAATTCATATTATACGGAACTACTCCGCAATATGATATGACGTAGACTAATGTATGCATGCAGAAGATATGAAAAGTTGAGCAGAAATGTAAATCGTCTGCTAGGGTCTTCTTGGTGTGTGTCTTCAAGAAAGAAGACGTTTATGTGTGAGCTCCATGCTAAATGTGTGTCCGCATGATTTATTCTTAACTCTTCTTGGATCTTTGCATTGAGAATGTATGCCAGAGATATGAGGTTGAAAGGAAAGTATCCATGAGTAACTTTTTATTGTATATTTTAGCCATGTCGTGCTAAACCGACAGTGCCGCGGACTAAGACGCTCAGACTAATTATTATACCAAAGTGTAAGAATCGTGATGCCTATTGTAAAGGTCAACATATACAGTCATTAAGATGATCCTCAAATATATATATATATATATATATATATATATATATATATATATATATATATATATATATATATATATATATATATATATATATATATATATATATATATATATGGAGCCTTGTAATGTGATTAAATGTTGTAGTCATTGTCTACACAAAAGTGGTGCGTTTATTGAATTAGCTGTTGGCGTTGTGCCCTAGACGTGTGACTTGTTTTAACAGTTCTACAATATTTCAATACCACTATCATTTTCGCACGCCACAGTTATAATAAGGGACCCAAGCCGGTGGATCTGAACTACAGCTATAATCCAAGTCATTGGATTTAAACCACAGATAAAGCAATTGAAGTGAAAATTTGTTTCAATAAATACGAACGTTTATTGCTGTTAACGGTAACAGTTATACATAAGCCAAGGTGAAGGCTATTGCTTCGTTTCTGCAAGGAGAAACTCAAGTTCTTTTGGTGAAAATAACCTCATTTTTTAATGTCAGGATGCCGTACGTAGAATATGCTGTTCGTTTCAAGCACCAGTAACATTACCGCCATAATTATTTGTGAAGAGTGAAATTTGATCAAGACGAGTTTAACGCAGTTTGAAGATTTTCGACATTCGTAGCAGTGTTCCAGTTTCGAAAAAAGTCAAAATGGCGTACAAGATACTATTGGGCAAAGTTTGAAGGACGGAAGGAGACAGGCCTATTGTTTTACATGTTGCTGCAGAGGAGCACCGATTCCATCCAAACCAGATGCTGAGGCTGGAGAAGATGCATTATAAGATAAGTGGTTTACGGTGTCAGCAGTCTGTCTTTTAAGTAATTTTTTAAGGAAGAGTACTTCGCAGAGGTGAATTTTTTTTTCAGTGTTTTATGTATATTTGTTATATTTTTGTGGGAGGCTGGTGGGACTCATGCTTGTAGTATACCTCGAAAGACGGTCGTAAAATCATGGGCGTTCTTTAGGAAGTGCATGTGATTATTTCAGGTCGAGGAGCCGGCGCACAGCCACGGATAGTCTTATAAACCGTAAGATTATTTCGGACTGTGACATCACCAGAACAAGGTGAGTAGAAGGTTGTGTTGCCTAGCTGTATAACTCCTTCTTGAATGTATAAATCCTTATGCCAAACAACCACTGCACCACCTTTGTCTGCCGGTTTGATAACAATATCATAACGTTTTCACAGGCGTGGCAATGTCCGCCATTCAGAAGATCGACAGAGACGGGGTAGAAAAAGCTGGTTAATGTCATGTAAAGTGTTGACAATATATAAATCCAGAGCATGAGAAGCACCTGGAGCTGGAGTCCAGTCCTGTTTAGATTTGTCAAAACGACGAGAGATATCATCAGTATTGGAAACCCTGGTAGAATCATTACCATTGCAATGGTAATATTTGAGGAGCATGTAGCGATGGAAGCGGTGAACATCTTGAAGTAGAGAGTTTTGTCAAAATTGGAACGAAGAAGAACAAACTTAAGACCTTTACTCAGGACAGCCAATTCATCAGGAAACAAATGCAGATCTGGAGGAATGCAGATAACTGTGTACCGTTAATTTGTAAAACTGAGTCAATACCGTTTTATTTGTTTATTTAAACTTTATACCTCGTAGGAATCAAGATATCCTATCACTGAACAAGAGCTCCTCGCAGTTGTTTGGAGTGTAACCAAGTTACAGAGATATCTCATTGGAGCTCATTGTACAATAGACACGAATCAACGATCTCTTACTCACAAATCCAAGAGTAGCTCGTTATGTCATAAACTTTCGGGCTTAAGACTATGATATTCAACCCATTGAGGGTGATAAGAACGTCCTACCCGACACGCTTTCAAGATTTATCCAGCCATGAGACTGATATGAACTATGATGCTTCCATCCTACTGGAAGTGTTAGCTGCTCTGCGTGGATCTTGTATGGATCTTATAATTGACAATACTAACCACATGTGATCCTTGGAACAATGACATTTGTAGAAGATCTTATTATGGACATTGCTAACCACATGTGACTTGTGAAACAATGACATTTGTATACAACTGTGTTCTAATTAAAGAACTTTACATTCCAACTGGCCATTTGGTTATTTTATTTAGTATGTATATTTGAAATGATCTGACTATGATAGTGATTGTTATAGATATTAGTCACACCTTGACAAGACTGACTGTTGCGCGTCATTTTTGTGGTGCATTGTTGGCCGTCTTTCTTTAGAAAACTTTCTGAGGGGGAGGGGAAAGGGGGGGTAATAATGTTACGCCTCTTTTTGCGCACCGCAATGCGTTCATGATTTTTAAACATTGCGGTGCTCAAATAGAACGTCGCTAGATTAAAATGACGTCAAATAAAATCATTACAGCAGTTGACTTTTGGCAGTGTCTCCAGCCGGTCAGGCTGCGTTTTATGTGGGTTCTCTTGAGGCCGCTATGTCCGTCGTTATGCTTATGTATGTGACCGCTTGACCTTTCACGCTAGCTTTGTCCCTCCTACTTCACGATAAGCATTTATATGTGCTAGAAAATGCTACAGGTAAGAATGACAGACCTTAAAAGCAAATAAGACATTTTTACACAAAACGCAGTATTCATTCAAAGTTCAGTTGCCGTTACTGCTCTGACAGGGTAAACGTAGGTCAGTCCCAGATAATAATGAATGGGTTTTATAAGTGCGAAAGTGGGAAATGAATGTTTGTGTGATCTGGTTTTTTTTTTTTTTATCCTATTGTTAAGTTGGAAAAGATCACACATGTGGAAATAAAGTCGAAATAACAGATTGTCGTGTGCAAAAAGGTCGAAAAGCTGAGAAGAGGAGTGCAAATGTTAACTATTGTGTCGTGTGAAAAAAAGGACGGGTCGTGTGAAAAAAAGGCGGGAAAAAAAGGAGAAATAGTATAAATAGAAGAGTTGTGGGCGATAGGTAGCGATTTTAGGACTTATGATTCCAAGGATACCATGATTTTAGACTAGAGGATTTTTACAGATAGCGTTAGGTGAACTTCGTCTTTGAGGATACCAAGACAAGTTTTTGAGTAAACAAATCAGTAAATTATTTCTTGTGGATATACATATATTATTCTATATGGATGTACCTACATTATTCAGTTGGATTACATATTTTTTTCATATCGGATAACCAATCATCATTGTGAAATTTACAGTGTTTGTCTAATTACATCAATAAACTCTAATTGAATTTTTCTACATTGCTGTTTGTGGAACTTTACAATAATTTCTTGTGGATATACGTTGTTGTGCTGAAACTGTTTTGCTTATCACCAAACTTAAAGGGAAGAACATTCCTGGGTTGAAACAAATAACAAAAGGTCAAGTATCACCATCTCTGGCGGAACGCCAGTCAGCACTTGAACCACAACAACATATGAAGGATTAACTCTGACTACATAAAATCAATATAACTACTAGTGCCGCATTCAACTGACGCGGGCACATATCTTCAAATTGATACCGTAACCAGCTCGGTTACATGTTCAAATTGATGCCGTAACCAGCTCGGTTACATGTTCAAATTGGCGCCGTGACCTGCCCTTTTTTTGGTGAAGACAGACAGGCATAATCAATAAAATGGATCCAAGCCTAGAACAACAGCAGCAATAACAGGCGTTGTATACACTACAGCAACAACAGCAACAACAACATGCGTTATATGCACAGCAGCTACAACAGCAACAGGAAATGCAACAGGCAAACGTCCATCCTGCTAACATACCCTTACCTGTAGAGTCCGAACCCACAATGTCCGCGTTGCAACGGATAACAGACACGCTATCCAGTGTAGATCACTATAATAAATATAACCAAATTCTAACACATTTCGGAGATGGCTAATGAACAGACACAGATATACGAGCAACAATACATATTGCCGGAGTGAATCAGAGAGCACACCACATAACTACAATAGAAGATCCCAGATCAAGTATCGAGACAACAGCAACAACACGGGTCGCATAGCCACTGTCGGCAGCCACTGGAACAGTCTCAATAAAAGATATTGTCGCATAGCTGTTAGAAATTTTATCAACGGAATCAAACAACGAAAGATATGGGAAGTAAATAATGTTACAACGACTGACCAATAAACGTGTATAATAACAACAGAAGATGGATTAAGGGGGCATATACACCCAGAAAAAGACAAAAAAGGTTATTTTTGATTTTCATATAATAATTGTGTTTTAAATATTTGTAAGCCTTTTTACTTTGATATTCTTTTTGAATTATGTGTTTATCTGTAATAGTTTATGAGTTATCAATGTTCAAAGAGAATCAGATAAGTGTTTTAACATTTTAAAAACTAAACTTTAACGAAAACAGGGCTTGCGATTCACAGTTCCGGTGATATTTTCTACAATTATAAAGCTATAGCCTTCAAATTTTGCACACTTATAGCCCATGTTATCCTTTATGGCATGAACCTCCACTTTTTTCTTACATGGTATAGAAACAGAGATATTGCTATACAAAGTTCTAAATTTGTGCTATTTAAAAGGGTCATATTGCAAGAGCCATATCTACAAAACTCATTGGGGTAGACATTTTTGGGTGGTTCACGCCATAGGTAGATATGGTATGCACATCATCTGCTGGTTTGGCATTCTTTGCACCTTTTATGTGAGTGAAATTCATTCCCAGGTGCACTGGGGGTTTTCCTTTCTTTTTTTTTTCATCACTTCATGTTAATTAATTATTTTCACATAAAACATTAAAATTTATAAAGTAAACTTTGTTCATCATAAAATATAATATCTCTTGTAACATGTGGCCAAATTTTATGTCATCAAGTTTGTTAGTTATTTTCCTGTTAATTTTTTAAAAAGATAACCCATTTCTGGGTGGGTGTTCCCCCTTAAGGGCACATATCAGACCTCTAAAGCAATGGAGAACACCACCTAACATACATCACCAGGTCGGTTTTGTAACATCAAGTGACACACGATGGGCCCCCATGATCAATAGTCAACCTAAAGAAATACACGAACTACAAGTGAAGAAAACACAGACGATTTGTGTCGCAACACAAACAAACGTTGACAGGTCAAGTCAGGTCAATGACCCAGAACCACTGGTGAAGAAAACAACTATGATAAGTGTAGCAACACAAACAGAGAATAGAGCTGCAGTTTCAGCAACACAAACAGATGTTGACCTTAACACTGACACATCATGCAGGCGTATGGGAACAGCAGTAAGAGGGAATCTTATCAAAACAGATCCACAAGAAGTACAGGACATGGATACATCTTATAGGCGTACAAGAACAGTACAGAAGACGAAACAGGGAGGTGTAAGCACAGAGGAGATGAAGATAGCACTCAAAGACGAACTGAAGGGAGCTAAACCTGACACAGTAGTACTAAAATATGTACAGAGATTTCTGGAGAAGACGTTTGATACAGACTTATCATAAAGGAAGGAAGAAATTTGCAGACTTGTGGTGAGAGTAATGGAGGAACTTAATTACTGGGGAATCAAAATAGTGGAAAGACCCGTGTTTTCAGATTCATCAAGTTACTCAGACGGGGTATCGTCAGATGAGGAGGATGAGTTAGAATACACGGAGAGGTGCGAAATGGTGGAAAAGTTGGGAAAAGAAGTGAGAGAAGAAGTGAATGACACGAGTAAGAAAATGGTTAAAGTGGATGAACCAAACATGGAGGAGTTGAAACCGGTGATAGAATCCATCATAGAACGGCCTGATTTTAACTTATCAAGGGGACTAGCATGGAGACTGCTAGAGCAAAAATATCATACACACTTTCCAGAAACAAGAATTGAAATAGATCTGGTTCTAACAAAAACGTTAGATGAAGAAAACATGAAGAGACACAGAATAGAGCAGGCAAATCGCAATCGAAGTCAGACAATGAAGAAAAGAAGGAAGTAATACAGCCTCTGATCGATGTGATGCAAGAGGAGTATGAAGACACAGTCAAGAAGAAACAAAGAAACAAGGATGATATGAGAGCCTAGCCGCACTACACAGAAACAACACATCGGTGTTCGCAACGTTATTCACATGATCACAACATTAATTCCCTACCCCCTCATCAGCCCCAACATACTCCCTACGCGACCCCCGTCGCAACCCCAGTGATTATGTGAAGCGAACATTTGATGACAGAAGACATACCATGGAACCCAGAGGACAAGTATACTGCAGATTTGAACAGCCCACGACCAGTGAACCTACTTTCCCATTAGATAATCTCCTGCAACCTCATAGGAAGTATCAAGGTGAAAATCCCATCGAAGTCATACTACAAGAGAAGTATAGAGCACATCAGATAGCTAATCGTAATGCACAGAAAGCCTTCAAGAAATGGCAGAAACAACATGATAAAAGAGCTAAATTAGAACAATTTCAAGTTGGTGATAAATACGTTTGAACAAGATGACGAGAAGAACATAGTCACCAAAGCTCATGCAGCACAAATTAAGAAAGCTACTCATCGCCCGATAGCACCACCAGTTTTATCTAATGGCAGACCCATACATAAAGCCACATTGAACCACTATCATTCCACTGATACGTCAAAAAAACCTCACACAGAGAATCTGAGAACATAAATACATATTGCCGCAGAGAATCAGAGAGCAACAATAGAAATTGCGACGAACACACAGACAACGCTGTTTCACAAGCAGAACGGCACACATCTGAACAAGATAATGATACTCGACACACAGCACCGTCTAATGATGAAAACGTAGACAGCGCTACATGCACACTTGAGGAAGATATTATTCTTCCATCACCTCCATTGAGACACGAATCTGACCTAGATACAGCAGATCCCGAGAGTGACCACGAGAGCATGAACAGTCCAGACAACACTGAATCTCGCACAACAACGAAGCGCCCACATTCTGGTGCAGCAGATGATCCCCACTGTTAACGGGATTTGTCCGGTTGCCTCAGGAGCACATACGTAAGAAATTGCGTGGAAAACGCAGACAGCCCCACAACACGCAGCATGAGGTGCACCATTTCAATACGACTTCATACTTACCCTCAACAACTGCAGCCACCACCCACTCGACAGTGCGAAATACGCCATCCTCTCGTGATCAACGATTGACAAAAGCTACCTTGAGGGAAATCGCCAAGTTCCTCATGTCAACATTCGTAAACGTCCAGTTCAACGATTATTAGTTTATTGGAGAATCAATCTTCTCTAATAACAAAAGGTACTACCCCAGCTACAGTACCCAACGAGTACTAACTCTTCAAAGTACTACCCCTCGTTCCCCACCATACTAAAGTCACTAGTGTCCATTTTTTTTTGGGTAGGAAATTTTATTTTTTCAGAAAGATGTCAGCCTCAGTCAAGACCCTGCTGATGATACTGACGATATTGACAGTTACGACGCCTGCAACACCCACACATACTAACAAATTATTATGGCGTGACGCCACTGTGTTTTAATGTTATATAATTATTTCACATTCTTCGTCAACATGGACTGTCATTATCATTACATCTTTTACACCGCTATGTCAAGAAATTGAAGAACTTTTGCAAACATTCTATAACACTATATTATCCCGGTTAAACAGAACTTTAAATTATCACAGTTCTCTAGTTATACAAAAAAATTTTTTACAAGTGTTAGGTACGAAATCTTTATGATTAGAAGAGTACCCGCTGTACAAATTACACCACTTTTGCCTTTGAAAATCTTTATAAATGACTTATGCTTTACAACGGTTTTTATTTTTTTGTTCTTTTTCCCCTTCTTGGTGAATCTTGTGACAAAATCAAACACACTATATGCACACACATATTTTTCCTTTTTGACACATCAGAGATTTTTTTAAAATGTGTTAACTCACCGCTTTCCTTTTGTGTTATGGAAAAGCCGTTTTATAATGTTCAATCGCATCGAGCATGTATTTTGGCGATTTTTTTTTTCTTAAGGATGCTTTTTACAACCTGAATGATCGTATAAGGCTTCTCACGTTATTCAAGCCAACGACCATTTCTCACAGATATACGACGAATCAGACGTCAAATTTATTCTTCCCTACACATCCAAACGCCTTTTCATTTCCTGTCACCTTCTCCGACATGCGTCATCACAGACGGACCGTTTCTAAATCAACGCACTATTCCGAGCATCCCCCACTTCAAAACGAATTTACCTATGTTGACGTGTCTATCAAATTCTATAAATACTTCTTCGTAGTCTGGGAAACACCCCTTCTCGCATTCCTGAATCCAGTGAGACACACCAGAGGTCATGACCCGACGAACTAGAGTGTCAGGACTATTGATTGTGCCTAGCATAGTTGGTGTTTTGAATTTTAAGCGGTTTAGTGTATAAATACCATGTGTACAAGAAGATGAAATGTCCACAGCGGACATCGGTAAAAGATAATGAGGACATTGTTACCCCCCCCCCCCCCGGACACAGCTAACGCCCCTAAGACCACCGAGCACATTCCCATGAATGACATTCGTTCCCCTCTGTTGAGGATTGTTTCGAGGTTTGCAAGCATGTGAATGTCTGCAGCATTTGCATAGTTGCACCACAACCACCTCAGCTGAATGAGTACTGGAAATCGCGCACAATCCTCAACACCCTCCCACGGTGATAAACCATACTCCGTCATTTATCCCAATATACATCCCTCCCCCTTCCCCTCCACTAAATAACTGAGACATATATATATTTTTACCTAAATTTGACTTGGTGATATGCAAATATTTTGCAAGTTGGGTAAAACTTATATGCTAATCAACACAGTTCGCAGATTTGCGAAATACTACATTGTTCTTGTACATGCAAACCATGACGATTTCATTCGAAATCGCTAACATGATAACGGATATGTTCACATATTGATTATACCTTGTATTGAGAAATAAACATCACATATTGATGTACCTGTATTTTTCTGACCATTTGTCACGTTGTAAGCGGAACGCTACAGTATATTTTCTTGACAAATTGTTGTCCATTATTATGAACTTGCATTTGTATGCGGATTTTATATTTGATGACGAACCTATAAACAGTTTGGTACTTGGTTCAGGGTAACTGAGATAGTTCATACTCCAACACCCGATAATTTTTTGTATCGGTATAGTTGTCCTCCCTCATAGTAACGACTATCATAAGTTGGAGATTAGAGACATTTTTAAATAAATACTTTGTAACTCCATGTAACCAGATTAATAATGCTATATTTATATTGTGCGACGAACACATAGACAGTTCACCAAACTTGTCCAGATTTTTGGTGTTTAAGACCCATATACATCCTGATAAATCACTGACCGCAGTGGCAGGATTGGGGTCGCCTGTATCATATGATTGTATTATATTTACCACGTTCTATATTGACAGTTACGAGAGCGTACAGCTCCAGTTCATATTTTTTAAATAATAAATTTATAGATTAACATTGCCATGTATGTATATTCCCATGTCATAATATATATACGAGCTCGTATATTACATTTTTTTTTTGCATCCCAAGGTCTGATGTTTGACCATTAGTTCTATGCTGTTAGGCTGATGTTCGTTGCAGCTACTACATTTTAAGATTGTTAAATACTAAATGAATATTAGTCAATTCTGTTACATATTGCCAAAGTATTTTTTTGTTTTGTTTTTATTTGTGTTGTTTGCACAACCCATGAAAATCGTATGCGATTATTTTTTTGTTTTAATTTTTAACTTTTTTTTATTTTTTTTTATTTAAATGTTATCATTAAGTATGTTATCATTATGGTGATGACTAACGCACAGCGTTGTTCATATTGATATTGTTAAGAAGTAGTATACATCAATACTGTTCAATGGCGAAGTGTATCAACAAATTTTATGTATCCCCCGTTTTACGCATTATAAATATACTGGGATCCCTCGTGTTACGAACAAAATATTTATTATTATTTTTTTTTTTCTTTCTGAGAGAGACTACCAATAGGTTAGACCTTGTCGTTTATAACAGTCACTAGCATGAAGTACTTAGTTGATAGTACGATATTGTCTCCCTCTGGGATACATTTGTGTGGCCAGGAACGTATGTGACCGCTTGACCTTTCACGCTAGCTTTGTCCCTCCTACTTCACGATAAGCATTTATATGTGCTAGAAAATGCTACAGGTAAGAATGACAGACCTTAAAAGCAAATAAGACGTTTTTACACAAAACGCAGTATTCATTCAAAGTTCAGTTGCCGTTACTGCTCTGACAGGGTAAACGTAGGTCAGTCCCAGATAATAATGAATGGGTTTTATAAGCGCGAAAGTGGGAAATGAATGTTTGTGTGATCTGGTTTTTTTTTATCCTATTGTTAAGTTGGAAAAGATCACACATGTGAAAATAAAGTCGAAATAACAGATTGTCGTGTGCAAAAAGGTCGAAAAGCTGAGAAGAGGAGTGCAAATGTTAACTATTGTGTCGTGTGAAAAAAGGACGGGTCGTGTGAAAAAACGGCGGGAAAAAGGAGAAATAGTATAAATAGAAGAGTTGTGGGCGATAGGTAGCGATTTTAGGACTTATGATTCCAAGGATACCATGATTTTAGACTAGAGGATTTTTACAGATAGCGTTAGGTGAACTTCGTCTTTGAGGATACCAAGACAAGTTTTTGAATAAACAAATCAGTAAATTATTTCTTGTGGATATACATATATTATTCTATATGGATGTACCTACATTATTCAGTTGGATTACATATTTTTTTCATATCGGATAACCAATCATCATTGTGAAATTTACAGTGTTTGTCTAATTACATCAATAAACTCTAATTGAATTTTTCTACATTGCTGTTTGTGGAACTTTACAATAATTTCTTGTGGATATACGTTGTTGTGCTGAAACTGTTTTGCTTATCACCAAACTTAAAGGGAAGAACATTCCTGGGTTGAAACAAATAACAAAAGGTCAAGTATCACCATCTCTGGCGGAACGCCAGTCAGCACTTGAACCACAACAACATATGAAGGATTAACTCTGACTACATAAAATCAATATAACTACTAGTGCCGCATTCAACTGACGCGGGCACATATCTTCAAATTGATGCCGTAACCAGCTCGGTTACATGTTCAAATTGATGCCGTAACCAGCTCGGTTACATGTATATGGAAAGTGTTTGCACCTATTGATGCCAGGAGATTCGTATAATGTAGATGAGTATTCTGAGAATATTGAGAAATCATATAATTATGTCGCGGGCCTCAACGTGACGGACTTTACGAAGGGGTGTTGGATGCACCATTACTGTTGTAGTGTAACTGACTTGGAATTATGGCCCAGTAGAGTTGGCCGATGGACAGTGTTTAACTATGAATCGTTATCTATATGTGGAGCTGCGTGTTGTGGGAAATGTGATTAAATTATAAGAATTGTCAACAAGAGTGTAATCTAGAGTGTTAACTGTGACCAGTGATACAGCAAAAAGAACGTCATAGGTTGAATGGTCCAGGTTACTTATAAAGTTCAGATTTCATAGAGTAATGTTGTCATCTACGTGTAAATAAATAAATATTATACACATAAAGGTATGTTTCAGGCGCTCATGAGAAATAAAGAAGTAGAAAACTAGACAACAGAAAAACAAGAGTAGTGAGTGGCTTACCGGAGAATCGAACCCACGACTTTCCGAACAGCACCACCGTCTAGCTACAGAAGCGAATCACACTATCCTCCCAGCGAGCTATGTATTACAAAAATAGTGCTTCGAAGACAGTGGTCATTAGCGCGATTCGCAGTATGTAACACAGGATATGTTTACTTTATTTGTTTATTTCATCTACGTGGCTGTGTACATTACACTGACATTCGCCATTAAGATTGACTGTGACTATAATGATGGCATTCAGGTGTTTTCATTAAGTTTCAAAATTGCTTTAAACATGTTGAAATATTGGAGACACCAATAAAAGCATAGAAAACACACTGTGAGTTGATATGTCAAAATAGCATCAATATACGGTGACGTCTAGATATATGAAACTGTCGTAAGATAATACTAGAAGCGTTAATAACTACCACAATGATCATGTGTAGCTTAGACCACAGTCTGCAGACCCCAATGGTCACAATCATAGACAGTGAAACTCTTTTCCGGTGCGACCTAATTGGGCGCCGTCTTCGGGGAAGAGTGTTGGGGCCAAAGTGTTAAAAAACAAAAATATGTTAAATTAACATTACAATTTTTTTTTAATTGCAACTGGAATGTTTAAAGTACGAACTATTTTTATGTCTACATTTATTTCATTTCTTAAATTGACGTTTTTTTGGTTACTTCGTGTCTTCAATATTCATTTTTTTTAAACATCGCACTAAAAGCGAATTTGTAATTCGACATGAAAAATTACCGGCCACAAGATTTTAATAACATAATTAGTTTATCTTCTTGTAAAAAAAATCCTACAGTTAACATCACTTGCATAAATTACAGTCTGATCCAACTCAGTAGCATTAAATTGAGTCTTGTAAGAGTACAACACAGTAAGGTACGGTGATGGCGAAAAGGGGGTGGGGGTGGCGGGTGGGGGCACAATGAGACCTTGTCCCACTTTGATAAATCCCGAAGGCCGGCCATGATCATACAAATACAAAACATGTTCAAGAATATTGTCTGATCAAACATTCGGGACATGTTTGTTTGTGTTAAAATGGACATGGAACATTTACATTGCGTTTGTGTGCACACTGGACATTTGCAAGTATCCTGTGTGGGCAATGGACTTTTACAAGTATTCTTTGTGGGCAATGGACTTTTACAAGTATTCTGTGTGGGCAATGGACTTTTACAAGTATAATGTGTGGGCAATGGACTTTTGCAAGTATTCTGTGTGGGCAATGGACTTTTACAAGTATTCTGTGTGGGCAATGGACTTTTGCAAGTATTCTAAGTGAGCATGGACTTTTGCAAGTATTCTGTGTGGGCAATGGACTTTTACAAGTATTCTGTGTGGGCAATGGACTTTTGCAAGTATTCTGTGTGGGCAATGGACTTTTGCAAGTATTCTAAGTGAGCATAGACTTTTGCAAGTATTCTGTGTAGGCAATGGACTTTTGCAAGTACTCTGTGTGGGCAATGAATTTTTGCAAGTATTCTAAGTGAGCATGGACTTTTGCAAGTATTCTGTATGCGCAATGGACTTTTTAAAAAAAATGTATGTTATATTATGAAACTTTCGGCTTGCACAGTTCCTGTGGATCACTGAGACAAAAGGAAATAGGTGTCACGAGCTCTGTATTATGAGTGTGTCGTGTGTAGATGGTAAATAACACTAGGGGAATGAATAACACGACGCCACTTGTACAGCTCCATGACATTTAATAGAACATTCACATAAGTCCTGAACATCAATAATATCGTCACGCATGCATTACATCACACTCAGGCTGACACTGCCTGTAGGAAATAACTCTTAACTATACTTCCACGGTCTGGCTGACCGTCTAAACACTAACAAGACACCCAACACGTTTCTATGTGCGGCATTCAATCCTCGCACGAATCCATTCACCATCCAGGTGTAAATCACTTATCCCAAGTGATTGGCGGCATGCAACATCGCCATATAAATTCTACTCCAATATAGCTACAAGGCGGACAATACTCAACGCCTTACTCCACCGTAGCTCCAAAGGCGGGACCAACTCGTCGCCTTAACATGTTCTCCACGAACATTACCCAAACTTCCTCTAGAACACTCCTAGGCGGGAAGGCATCGCCTATACAACAATATTTCAGACATAATCACAATATTCATAATCACTATATCATTATCTCAACTGTCACATAATACGAGCACCCAGCTCGACCACAAATCACAGTCTCAAGCACTGTTACGGTATATGATATTAACGCCGTCTGCTAAAGGTTATCAGACGTGCAATATATTAAATGCCTTAACCTTTACAATTGCACGTCTGATAACCTTTAGCGGACGGCGTTAATATCATATACCGTAACATTACCTCAAATGTAGACTATAAGATTATTTTATTTGGTCAATATATATAATATATTATTATGCCCTAGGCGAATTGTTACGGTATATGATATTAACGCCGTCTGCTAAAGGTTATCAGACGTGCAATTGTAAAGGTTAAGGCATTTAATATATTGCGATAGATGTTTCAATTATTGAACGCTCCATACACGATCGATTATGACGTGTATAGCGTTGTTTGGGTCACAGTCGGTAACTAGGAGACGCTACCCTTTGTTACTTGACCGCCAAGCTGAATAGCTGCGTTTTTCTAACCTTCCAATTCAATGGCATGATGTAGCCATTTATATGTGCATTTTTGATGGACCAGGGTCAGTCCTAGAACTCTATATGAGAGGAAAATTTATGGAGGTTAGTATTTAACTAGAATTCTCAGAAGGAGGAGAATAATCGTCAAATTCGTATGAAATATTCAGACTCGCAGTCTCACTGTCGGCAGGTAGCCATGTCTAGCTGCGCGTGCATATAGCTGTGATGTTCTGACGACAATACTGCATTGTATCCTTAAACGGACATTGACACGTAAACCAGCAGTCTACGTTATTGATTAATTTATGCATGACTTATAAGGACTTATGTTCTGTTCCTATTTGAAATGATCATCCTGTGTGTACATGTGATTAAATATTACGGACTCAATCTGAAGGAATTAATTACTTCATTAATGTGGCTGAGTTCAAGTTACATGAACTACTTCTTCATACCATGCTACTGAGTTGTATGAACACCTTCACCCTAATTCGCGTAATACTAAACAAAGCACGATTAACAAAAGATCACTAAAGTAACCATACTCAGTGCATGATCTTCAACCGGCAAATAACTCAGCAACAAAAGTGGCGGCCGAATGCGGGGAACGACAGAAAAAAAGAAACAAACTTCTGTTCCTTACGCACATGTTAACCACAAATATTTACGATCAATTTTCGATCACATGATCCAGTCGAAGATGACGCAGTACTCATTATAATGCCTAACAACGTGACGTCACCGAAAGTCGTGTAGGTGATCTGTCGGAGAAACCAAGCCGTTTCTAAGTCTAACCAGGGGAAACATGAGCCATTTGAAGCAAACACATGATATGGACTACAGGAGCAGACAGTCAGGGGCTTTAGCCTAGCTGTTGACGACCTCTAGCACTGATATAAGCAACGGAAAAGATAAGTCTAGGTGTTTAACTGTTGTTATTGCAAACAGTGCTAACTGAGTCCATGCCCTCTGCCTACATCGGCATGTTTTTACCTATGTTTAATGTACTTTTTGTTGTCTTAATGTGTTGTTAATTCGTGGGAGGTAGGGAGGATGAACCGAAATTAGATTCTGTGGCTCTCACGATGCCTGAATTGATTTCGGTCGTTTCTTAGGGCAGTTAAACGATTGCACTTTTGGAAGCCCCATTGAGGTTTGCCATTGGACTATCTGTCCAAATCTGCTGTCGTTTGACGATTTGTGTTAGCTGTACCGTTCCGTAGATAACTGGTGTATTTTATTCGTACTCAGTTAACAATTTTATTCAGTTTTGTATCATGTTCGTTAACTATTTCGTCCAGACTACTCTTACTATAATTTATTTTATGATTGTTAAATGTTCGTCCGTTATGAGTCCTGTGATGTCATCATTTTTTGCAGTCATTTTTTTTGTGTACTTTGAATATTAAGTTGACCTCGGGTCAGACCTTGACCCTTCATTTGGCTTGTGACACTTCCGCTTGTTTTATTTAGTTCATAAATTCATTTTTAATTGTGAAAATGTCTTGTTTGCGTCTTGACATTGTTTGTACCCTTTAGTTGCATCATTGTTTTGTTTGTCCTCATGATATATATTAAATACTACATTAATAATATGATATTATATGCAATAATACACTTGTAATTTAATTTAATTAATTTTTTCTGATATTTAAGGTTAATATGGGACATTGCATAATTATGCAGTGATAGTCCAAGAAAGTAGCACTACAATTTATAAGAGATGCCTAGGGCATAATAATATAATATATATATTGACCAAATAAAATAATCTTATAGTCTACCTTTGAGGTAATAGACCCATTGTATATTATTTAATATACTTTTCTGGTACTAAGAGAGTGACTTAGTACATTGAACAATATAATTACTAGGAATCATACCCAACATTATTGGATATTAAGATTAATTGTGTGATGTAATTACATTATAGTTAACAGATATCATAACTATTTATGATATAGTATTATTTAGATACAATATTGTTACAAAATATTGTCTATTAGTTGAACTTAGACATTAGAGTTCAGTACTATTGTGATTATTTATATTGAATATTTCTAAGTTGAGTAAGTATAATAATTACTCTGAAGCTACTATTGACTATTTTAATCAGTAATTATCAATAATTACTTACAGATAAAAGTCAAAATGCTTACTATAGACCATTTCGTTAAAATTGGTAGGGAATATGGTTATAAATCTCAAGAACTTCGTCAGTTTGCTGAGGCAGAACTGGAAAAACATGAAAGAAAAGAAGCGGAGAAAAAGGCTGCATTAAAGAAAGAGGAAGAGGAACAAAAGGCTGCATTAAAGAAAGAGGAAGCAGAACGTGAGATGAAGCAAATTGCCAAGGAAAATAGATTAAAAGAAATTGCTCAACAGGAAGAAGAGAATAAATTGAAACGAGAGGAAATTATTTTACAACAAGAAATGGAATTGGCGCGTATTAAATTGGAGACAGCAAGATTACAAGCACAAAGTGCTGATGCAAACCAGAATAATAACGCACAAAATGGATCATCATCCAGCCAAACTAAACATTTCTACAACTTTAAATTACCCACTCTCAACTTAAACGTGGACGACCTTTCATCGTTCCTGTCACGTTTTGAACAGACTTGCAAAACAAACCATTTGCCTGAAGAGTCATGGGTACTCAAGTTAAATGAATTCTTGGTTGGAGAACCATTGACGGCTTCTCAAAATGCTGACCCATCAATAGCAAATAACTACGGTGCTATTAAGTCCTTGCTTTTACGAAGGTTTCACCTGGACGAGGAACACTGTAGGTTGAAATTTAAGGGAATTTTACCTGAATCTCCAAAAGATTTTGCAGGATTCATTGCGAACATACGCAATACATTTAATAGATGGGTTGAACTGGCAGAAGTCAACAAATCATACGACAAATTAGTTGATTTACTACTACGGGATAAGGTATTATCTTCGGTTAGCCAGCCATTTTTTGCATATTTGCAGGAGCGTAAACCAGGTACTATGGACGAGTTAGAAAAAATTTCTTTAAACTACTGTTCGGCACATCCGAATGCAACCATTTCTAACTCCTCATTAAGAGAACCTCTACCTGTGGCGTCTAATATGGCCTACAATCATAATAACAAACAAAGACATCACAGTGTAGACAGAAGCAGGTTCCAAAGAAATCACAATGTTAACTTTCAGAAGGGACATAATAATGATTTCAACAATAAAAATGAGTTCAACAGAGGTAGATCACGAGATAGAAATTATTCACCTCAAACAAACTACCACAATGGTCAACATAACACTAATTATAATCGATCACATACTCCCAATAATAATAATAACTGGAATGGTAATAATCATGGCTCGAGACATCGAGATAATAGTTACTATAGAGGACGACGAGATAATTCTAACAATTATACTCGGAATCGATCTCATTCTCGGGGATCATCTCATTACAACCATAATACAGGGGCGGCAGTTACAAATAATACTACCCCTATAGCTCAGGTCCCACTTGACAATAATACAACACAGTCTTCTGCTGCATGTTTTGCTATTAATTATAATGTGGCAAATAGTTGCCAACAATGCAATCTTATTTTTCAGAAGGCGAAAGAAACAGTGCTTAACTGCGGACATATTACACCAGAGGTAGGTCTTGCAGTCAACGATGGAACAGGCTTACTAATTTTTAACAGGGGATTAGTTAATGGATCCGTCGTCTCAGTGCTGAGGGATTCAGGATCCACAACGATTGGTGTACGTCAGTCGCTGGTACATCCTAGCTGTGCGACAGGAGAATATGTACGCTGCATGACATTTGGTGGAACTATTGAGTTCTACCCAACAGCTATTGTTCATATTAGAACACCCTTTTTCACAGGGAACGTAAAAGTATGTATGCTAAAAAAGCCTATAGCTGATCTGATGGTTGGTCGTATACACGGCAGTAAAGATTGTACTCCAGATGAGATTATAGAATGGGAGAAACATAACCTATGCACTGGAAACGCCGTGACGACTAGAGCGCAGACTCAACTCATGGAGAAAGTTGATGATAATAAAATGGATGCAGACAACCAAGAGGAATTTGTAGTCAATTCACCTATTGACAGGGAAACATTTGCAACCAAACAAAAAGAGGATAAATCTTTAAAAAAATTTTTTAAGTTGGTTGATAAAGTTGACAATCTATCCTCAGGTAATAATAACAAACATTGTTTTGTTATTAAAAATGACATATTGATTAGATGTTTTAATGACAAATCACAAATGAAACAACAAGTTATGGTCCCGTATACTTTTAGACGGTACATTCTTCAACATGCACATGACTCACATTGTGCTGGACATATGGGATATACTCGAACACGATCTCGAGTACTGTCTTCATTCTTTTGGCCAGGAGTGTCAAGAGATATTTCGCAGTATGTACGTTCCTGTACTACATGCCAAGAAGTGAAAGCACGTGGAGCTTTTCACACGGCGCCTATTCAGGCTTGCGATATCTCAGTAAGACCGTTTGACAAGATGGCAATAGATATTATTGGTCCATTGCTACCATCGGCCAGAGGACATAGATTCGTCCTTACGTGCATTGATTTGTGCACACGATGGCCAGAAGCTATCCCATTAAAGACCACCACTACCACAGATGTAGCTGATGCACTACATCTCATCTTTTCTAGAATAGGGTTTCCTAGAAAACTTTTATCAGACCATGGGTCACAGTTTATATCTGACACCATGAAGGAAGTCATGAAAACTTGGAACATTGATAGGAATTTAAGTAGTATTTATCATCCTATGAGTAATGGTGCGGTTGAAAGACTTAACCGTACACTTAAACAACTACTACATAAGGTTACTGCTAAGCACCCTCATGACTGGGACAGAGCACTCCCAGCTGTTCTATTTGCTTATCGGGAGGTACCGCATGAACAAACTGGCTTCTCTCCCTTTGAATTAGTTTTTGGTGCTCCCCCAAGAGGTCCTATGGGACTAATAAAAGACTTATTAATTGACGCGGAGATGACTCAGGACACTCAGTCATCTTACGAGTACGTGATTAATCTTCGGAAGAACATTATTGAGTCTTGCCAGTTGGCAACAGCTTCTTCTGAGGCTGCAAAAGCTAAGGCTCGATCTCTACAAAATAGGTCTCGACGATTACGCCAATTATTCCCAGGCGACGAGGCTTATGTGTTACTTCCTCACAATAACAATAAATTATTGATATCTTGGAATGGTCCTTACAAAGTCATTGATAAAATTTCCGACGTTGATTACGTCTTAGATATCAAGGGACACAAAAAGATATTTCATATTAACATGCTCAAGCAATTTCATACACGTCCTGAACACTTACAGTCAATTTTTCATGAACTAGATGACAACACAGTATCTACTTGTTATTATTCTAACTTATCTGTCATCCAGGAAGAAGAATCTTCTTTTCCTGAGGTACAGTTACCGTTACCGGTACCAGTAGTTCAACCTACTGAATCTTGGCGGGATGTAACCATCTCTTCAACGGTTACACCGCAACAGCGTCTACAGATTGCTAATCTATTACAATCTTATCCAGATGTATTGACCGACGTCCCGGGTCGCACATCGGCTATCAGTCATGACATTACTCTCAATGATGATACACCTATTCGTGTACATCCCTATTCTGTTCCTTTACATTTCCTTGCTAAAACTACTAAGGAACTTGAACAGATGTTGTCTCTGGGAATCATTGAGACTAGTAATTCGCCATTCTCTTCTCCATTAGTGATTGTCCGGAAGAAGGACAATAACATCAGACTATGTGTTGATTATAGAAAATTAAATGCTAAGACTATAGTTGACAGCGAACCACATCCACTTATCGACGACTTACTGCCACGTCTATCCAACGCAACTATATTTAGTAAGATAGACTTAACTAAAGGTTATTGGCAGATACCACTGACCGAAAAGGCTAAGTACTACACCGCATTTTCCACTCCACAAGGTCTATACCAGTGGAATGTGATGCCTTTTGGGCTTGTTAATGCGCCAGCTACCTTCATTCGCCTGATGCGACAAATTTTATCAGGTAGACCAGACGTTATTACATATATTGACGACATATGCTTGTTTAGTTCGTCGTTTGAGGAACATGTTTCGGGACTTAGATATGTTTTCGACACTCTAAGGAATTATCATCTAACTGCTAAACCTACAAAGGTGCAAATCGCGTGTAATGAGATAACCTTTTTGGGACATATCATTGGATCGGGATATATCCGAACGTTACCTAGTACAGTCTCCAAAATTCTAAACATAGCAGTTCCTCAGACGAAGAAACAGGTCAGGAGTTTGTTAGGACTTGTTCAATATTACAGTAGATTCATACCAAACTTGTCATCCATCACGGCTGTATTGTCTTCATTGTTAAAAAAAGACATGCCGGTGAAGGTGACATGGACTGGTACATGCAATGAAACTTTCAACAAAATTATAAATTTGTTCTCGCATGAACCAATTTTAAGACTTCCCGATGCTTCCAAAAGATTTTTCTTACGAACAGATGCTAGTAACTACGGCATTGGTGCATGCCTGCTCCAGAACCATGATGGCATTCTACATCCTACCTTATATATTTCAAGAAAGCTAAAGCCGGCAGAAACAAAGTATTCCACAGTGGACAAGGAACTTTTATCAGTGATATGGGCAATAACTAAACTTGAAAAGTTCTTGCTTGGTGCTCCCTTCACCATACAGACGGACCAACGTGCTGTAGCATCTTTGCGTCGATCTAACCATAAGAGCCAAAAACTCGCCAGATATGCAATCATCCTACAGCCATTTGAATTCTCCATTGAACATATTCCTGGCACTGAAAACATTGTGGCGGATGCGTTGTCACGTAATCCTATTGACGACGAATAATCAACATTAACATTCCTAAAACATATCAACTATAAGGGAACTAACCTTGCCTTCAATTTAAACTTTATAAACACTATATGCATCACAGAATTGAACTAAAGACAATCAAGGTATACATATTGACATTGAAACTTCGTCTAACGTCCATACACGATATATGAATATTCGTTGAACAATCATGGAACAATATCTGACGACAAGTCGAACTTATTATCCTATGTGCACTTAATTCTTGGATGCTGGGATAAATGACATTTCTTTCCAACGTAAACGTTTGAACATTTTTGCCTAAAAGAATTCATCAGGATCAAGACTACGGATGGATCATCATATCCTATACTAATTAATTAGTTAACTTAACTTCTTAATTGAATTATTATCAATAAAATGAAATGTGAGAAAAAAATGAAATGAAAGAACAAAAAAAGAGAACGAAACATAAAAAGAAGAAATTATGAAAAGAGAAAATAAATCTCACACAAGTATTAGATTAATATTTTTTTTTAATGTACCTATACATTATTTAGTTAGTTAAATTAGATAGTTATTATTCACTAACACTTAACACACACAATTAAGTTAAACTTATATTCGAATTTCTTTCTATTTCTTCTCACTTATTTTGTTTTTTCTTCTCTCATAACATCGCGTTACATTAGAATCTTAATAATTTAACTCTTAATTTAATTAATTAATTTAATTTTAATTAGTCAAATTAATTCCTATATGACATACTAATACGACAGACCTTACTTTAATTTAATTCTATCATTCACTATTAACATTGGACATTTTATTTAGTTGATATAATAATATGTATAATTGATATATAATGTGATTAATGTTAGATGACTATGACAAATAGTTAGTTGACATGACCGCAACACGGTTCTACTCAGAACATCGTCGGCCATATGTCACAATTGTGTTAAATTTTTTTGAAAAATTGTTAAGTCGGATAGATCTTGAAAAAAAATCTATCGATTTTTTTTTCCCCGGTGTACAGGGAATTGTTACGGTATATGATATTAACGCCGTCTGCTAAAGGTTATCAGACGTGCAATTGTAAAGGTTAAGGCATTTAATATATTGCGATAGATGTTTCAATTATTGAACGCTCCATACACGATCGATTATGACGTGTATAGCGTTGTTTGGGTCACAGTCGGTAACTAGGAGACGCTACCCTTTGTTACTTGACCGCCAAGCTGAATAGCTGCGTTTTTCTAACCTTCCAATTCAATGGCATGATATAGCCATTTATATGTGCATTTTTGATGGACCAGGGTCAGTCCTAGAACTCTATATGAGAGGAAAATTTATGGAGGTTAGTATTTAACTAGAATTCTCAGAAGGAGGAGAATAATCGTCAAATTCGTATGAAATATTCAGACTCGCAGTCTCACTGTCGGCAGGTAGCCATGTCTAGCTGCGCGTGCATATAGCTGTGATGTTCTGACGACAATACTGCATTGTATCCTTAAACGGACATTGACACGTAAACCAGCAGTCTACGTTATTGATTAATTTATGCATGACTTATAAGGACTTATGTTCTGTTCCTATTTGAAATGATCATCCTGTGTGTACATGTGATTAAATATTACGGACTCAATCTGAAGGAATTAATTACTTCATTAATGTTGCTGAGTTCAAGTTACATGAACTACTTCTTCATACCATGCTACTGAGTTGTATGAACACCTTCACCCTAATTCGCGTAATACTAAACAAAGCACGATGAACAAAAGATCACTAAAGTAACCATACTCAGTGCATGATCTTCAACCGGCAAATAACTCAGCAACAAGCACACAGCTCGGCTATCAAACACAGACTCTCACTAGTCACACTCGGGTACTCTCTCAGCCACCCAGACTTGTTCACCAAACACGCTTTCTCCATGCGCACGCCCAAGTCACCACATACTGACATGAAGTCAGACATAAACTCAACCCGAGTAAAACTTAAATATTGACAACCTCAGTGACCCTTACTTCCACTCACTCCATCATCCACCCATGAAACTGCTCTGTGACAATAGGTATAATGTCCTTTCAGGTATGTCGTAAAAGGCGACTAATATAATGTTTCACATGAGGTTAGCATAAATATCATGTAAATAGTGTTGCTATAGAAACCAATGCCGCAAGAGTATTTGAATTCTTGCAAATAGACGAACTGTAGCTGTGGCTCCATGCTTCATAATAGCAAAAAGAGTAGTTAAGTGATGATGATGATAATGCATAATGATTATGATGGGGAGCCGCGCTGGTGTAATTTCTACAACGTTGTATTGGCGACCAGGTTTTCAAGGTTCAAGCCCGGGCGTCAGCGTTTGAAGGAATGTTTACGACCGGGAATTTGAATGAATAACCTGAACGGCTCCTGCACATAAACCCCCTGTGGATGGGAAGGAGCGAAGCTCCTGACCGGGTTGGAAGGAAAGTCCACTGACCCCCCAGCCTCGCAATGACATTTCATTGGGCCAAAAGGGCTGGAAAGCTCGAGTGCCGCTGGTTAGAGCAAAAAAAAAATGATTATGATGATGTTGATGCACGATGATGATGATGATAGTAGTAGTAGTCTAACAAGAACTTTGTGTGACCATGCCACCTAGGACTTCCAGAAGAATCTTCCATGGAAACATGGTCCATCTGTCGTCGGAAAGTCAGGCTCACCACTAATTATCGCTATCAGTAATCTCTCTCTCTCTCTCTCTCTCTCTCTCTCTCTGTCTCTCTCTCTCTGTTTCTTCTTCACTCTCTCTATCACAGTTAGTCCTGTCATATTCTCTGTTTAGCGTCTCTGAAGTTGGTGGAGTCATTACTCTTCATTGTACGGAGTCCGCTGTCTCTCATATGTGACATGTCCAAGACATAATTACTATTTTCATCTATATTAATTTTTTGTCTTCGTGGTCCGTGCGTTTATAAACCCATCAGACATAATTCTAACAGAATCTGACAAGAATGAAATAAGATGTTCACTGAGAATATATAACACACATATAGATATCATACACAAGAATGAAATAACAGGTTCGCTGAGAATATATAACACACATATAGATATCATACACAAGAATGAAATAACAGGTTGACTGAGAATATATAACACACATAAAGATATCATACACAAGAATGAAATAACAGGTTGACTGAGAATATATAACACATATATAGATATCATACACAAGAATGAAATAACACTGTGGTAAAGTGGGATGATATAAATATTTATAGGGGACTTAGTGTACTGACTGAGATCAGCTGTGAAGGTATCTGTATCTAATAAGTGTGGTGTATTACAGATAACCTTACTTGCTACCACATTTATACGTCAGTCAGGTTTATTCTGGAATATTGTGATGACTACGTTGAATGTCTAGGGTTATGATAATGATGAAGTGTATGTTCGCAACAACCAACCAACAGATAAACAATTTAATTTAATTTAATTCACAATACTTTACAACACTGTGACACTCACATACATAGAACACTCTATAAGACTATCTTAATAACTCACGTGTAACTTTTAAAAATATGTATTAATTCCTGTCAATAATAGATATCCTGATTCAACTACAAAGTGACTCAGGAATCACAATCGAATGTAATCATAAGTTGTATGTACACAATTTATAGATAGGATCTTTGTATTGACATATATTATTATTGCACTATGTTTGTAAGTTGTGCTGTAGTACTATGAGGTAATACTGGCTTGTCAAGCTAAGTTGTTGTTTGTCATCATGACTTCAAGTGTTTGTTTCTGGTGGAAATAATATTGGTAAGGTTCACAGTGTCTTTTGATTTGAAACAAATAAATATCCCTCTTGAATTAAGGTAAAGTCCCTTTTAGAGGGGGGTATACACAAGATTGAGCTGCTCTGGCCACACACTCTGAACGTCTGTGTGAGCGGCAGGAAACAGTCTCCACTGCTCGCTTGCTTCACCGTGTTCTTGAGAAACCACACTGGTTGATATCTGGACCAAGGAGTATGCTACCAGCCTCTGGATTCAGCAAAACTCAGACCAGATGCTGCTTCAATACGTTAGGACCACGGTCCCACAATTCATGAAATATTAAACACATACGTTGACTGGCAATGAATTATGGCACAATTCCGATCTGCCTCTGTCCCAGGCTTTCATTAGAAAAATATGAGCTGGATCTCAACGCACTTGCTTCTCAGTAAGTTTATTTTCAAAATGTGACACTGAACAGACGCTCCTAATTGACTATACTAAATGGTCTAGCCAATAAGACCATGTTTACAAAAGTATTTGAAAAAAAGTACCCTTCCTACCGTTTCCCATAACAACCAAAAATAGTATTTTGCAATCGACTAATCATGTTTTTAGCCAATCAAATCGGATTTAACTTGTTGGCCTATTTCCCGTAAAATGGTTTTAAAACATGCCACTGAGCAATTATGATCTGGTGGTGTCAGACAGCACCCCTATAATATTTTGGCTATAATTTGTTAATTATTAGACTAGTTGCTTAACACCTAACATATTCTTTGTCAGCAAGTCCTAAGGCACCCAAATATATAAGTTTTAATGGAGCTAAGTGGCTGCGTTCAAAATATGTATTTTCTTCTAGGATAGTCGTGCTGTTACCACCTCCTCACTTCCAAACTATGGGGTGTCTTCTGTACTGTCAGGATTTCAGACGTAAAACAGTAGAATGTCATGTTTCCTAATAAGCATTAAACATGTTCTTTAAAACCTAACCGTGTATTGATAGTGTTTTTGTCACTGTTTATTTGAAAAAAAAAGTTAGTGCTTCATGCCTTTCGCTTGGGGGTGGCATTAATTGTATATCGCGAGACGGCGTGTTAGTATTGAATGCGTTCCTCCTTCTCTCTCTCTCTTTTCTAAGGCCGTCTGTCTTTTAGTTACGCAGTGTATAAAATGAAATTAATGGAATATTAATCCAGGTCATTACGCAGTGTGTCTATCTCAAGGTTTTCTAAGAAATACAGTACACGTTGTATTGTTTTTTTTTTAAACGCGTGTATGCTGCTGTAGGCTTTACTATCAAACGTGAAAGCGTTACACTTATGCAGACGAAGTAGAAAAAGGGGGATTTTTGTACGCCATTGTGACAGCACTGTTCTTTTACCATTCCTCTTTCCTTTTATTGAATTAATTCGTTAGGCTTTACATTTACTTTTTAATTTATATATGTGGATTTAGAATGTTTCACGACAAATTCTCCCCACTTAAAACAGACGTTATATGTCAGTCTATAATTCTATATACACATAGAGAAATTTAATATTATTCCTGGGGCTTACGGTGATTCTCATCACACGGATGGCGGCTTAAAAAATCCGCTCCCAGGTTGGTTTTTCCAGAAATATACTCTATGCTGAACTCGAATGGCTGCAAAAGTAAGGACCATCTGAGTAACCTCGAATTTTCATGCCTAGCCTGCGCTAGAAACGACAAGGGTTTGTGATCCGTTTGCAACTTAAATGCCTTCCCATACAGATAAATATTGAATTTATTGATCGCCCATATTACGGCAAGACATTCTTTTTCGCTAGTTGAATAATTGGTTTCAGCTTTATTCAACTTTCTACTAGCATATGCCACTGGGATTAATTCCACATCCAGTGCATCTGATTTCTGTAACAGGGTCGCGCCTAACCCGATATTACTTGCATCCGTTCTCACAATGAATTCTTGACTTAAGTCAGGTAATTTCAAAATAGGTTTGCTTGTGAGCTTTTCCTTCAATTCCTGGTAGGCCAATTCACATTGTGCTGTCCATGTAATTCGATCTGGATTTCCTTTGCGTGTCAAATCAGTTAACGGTGCACATATGGAATTAAAGTTTTTGATATACTTTTGGTAGAAACCACATAATGAGATAAAGGATCTCACGTCTTTCTTGGTTTGTAGTCTCGGGGCTTTCTTTAATTTCTCTAAATTCTTGTGGTCAGGGGTCATGTTTCCCTGATGGACTGTGTGTCCCAAGAATTCTAATTCTTTACATCCAACGCAACATTTGGTTTGTCGGGCTGTTAAATTCGCTTCTCTAAGTCGATTAAACAGCATGTTCAGAGAGTCAATGTGTTCCTCAAATGTTTCTGTTGCTATAAGGATATCATCCATGAAATTTGTGATGCATGGATTATTCAGAGGATCCAACAATTTTTTCATCATTCTAGAGAAGATACTAGGTGCATTCTTCAATCCAAATGGCAATCTGTTAAACTCATAGTGTCCCTCTGAGGTACTAAAAGCTAGGTATGGTCTAACCTCAGGCTTTACTGGAATCTGATAGTATCCTTTACTCAGATCCACTTTTGAGAAATATTTAGCTTTATTTAGCCTGGCAAACAACTGATTTGTATCCGGCAATGGATCCACCTGACCTTCTGTGATAGCATTCAGTCTCCTGTAATCTATACAGAGTCTATGTTCTCCAGAGGGTTTCCTTAAGAGTACCACACTGGAACTATACGAAGATTCCCTGTGTGAAATGATTCCTTCCTTCAACAAATAGTCTATCTCTTCCTTCAATGCTTTCTCCTTAGCAAAAGGAATCGAATAGGCTTTCATACAGACAAGTGTGGGGGTCTATCAGTTTCATATCATATTCCAATAAGTTTGTATGCCCCGGTCGGTCTATTAACACCTCTGTATGATCATCTAAAACCTGTTGCACTCTCTTCTTCTGATCTTTCGTTAAGTGTGTACTGATTTTCACCTGTGCAGCTGTCTCACAGGGGTGTAATGGATATTCGAATGATGAAAGTGGTTCCTTTTTCATCTCCATTGCAATGGACAAGGTCAACAAGTGTGTCTCTTCCTGATTTTCTCTTTCCAAATATTTCTTCAGGAGATTCACATGATAGATTGTTTCTTTCCCCTTCTTATCTATCTTATAATTGGTTCTAGACACCTTCTCTAGAACTGTATATGGACCTTGCCATCCAATTTGTAACTTATTCTGACTACCGGGTAGAAGAAGCAGTACCTTCTCTCCCACAGCCAAATCTCTGTCTTTAGCTTTCCTGTTGTGATAGGCAGCATGTTTTTTCCTGGCTTGTTTCAAATTTTCATTGGCAAGTTTCCAGCCAGTTTTTAAACGAGTGGTCAGCTCATTCACATATTGGTATGAGGAGGTAATATTTTTCTCTGCCTTTTCATCAGTCCACGTTCTTAACAGAGCTACATATGGACTTTTAAATTCGGAAACTTATTTTTCCTGGCACATGTCAGGTCCTGTGCACTCGAAGCTCTGTTGTGATGACTTTTCTTCCCAGAATCATCATGCACAGATCGACCGCTACCAATTTTTTTCTTGGGGCTTTCTCCCCACTTAGAATTCTTGATGAGAGATTTCCTCTCTACATCTTCTTCCTCCAGTTTACATAAGTCCGATTGAGGGATTTTCGGCTTATCCTGGGGTAAGACATCTTTTTGCACTTGCTGCATAGTGGCCATTGTAAAACAGTCAATTGAAGATTGTCCGTGAAAAGGGGCTTCCCATTCCACTTGGTCCACTTTATTAAATTTATTTTTCTTTCTATAGTCAAGCCTAAGTTTGCCCCGTGGCGTGTCCAGGTCCTGATCAATGTTCCCACTTGTGGGTGTTCCCTCATGTGCTATGCTACACCTTTCTACAAAATTTTCAATGTCCCACCTTCTCTTGGGCCATTAATTATTTTGAGCTACCCTTTGAATGATGGTACCTATTTTCTCATGGTCCCCATCCTTTCTCACATGTAAGCTCCTTATTAAGTCTGTCCTATACCTTTTTGGAAGTACCAGCTTTCCCTGACCTTTGGATCTAGTTCCAGTCTTCCGGTATATTAGTTTGTTCTTCATATAGAAGTCTCCTTTTCCTGGAGGTGTGTGACAATTGGACAACTTCTTAAAACAAGGCTTGAGGGTCTTATCTCCAGCCTGCGCCTTCCTCATCTCTTCTGGAGTGGTATTTAACATAATATCCTCCTCCTTTCTTGAGGTCGACCTGACCTGAAGGGTGGCCATTACTATAGGGTTCCTTCTGCACCGGTCAGTATCATGATTGTCCATCCGACAATTCTTACACCACCTCCTTTTTTGGTTGAAAGATTTTCTTTCATCAAATTTCCTTTCATCGAATTGTGGGGTTTTATTTTTATTGTCATACCATGGCCTATCAAACTGGTGCTTACCTTTGTTCTGATCTCTAGGATCAAATGTATTAAAGTTCTGTGGTGCCTTAAAATTATCTACCTGTTTCTTTTTATTACCTGATACCTCTGCCTGAGCTGCTTGATACCTTTCAGCGACATTTAGCAACTCACCCAGCCTCTCTGCACCTTGTTCCATGAGAAACTTTCTCAGGTCTGGAGCCATGGACTCTCTTAGTTGTTCTATGAGGATCATTTCCTTAGGATCTTGGGTTTTCCCCAGAGAAGTCCATTTCTCCAAGTATGTCTCTAACCGTGCAGAAAACTGGTGATAGGTTTCACCTGACAGTAGTTTAGCATTCCTAAATTTTTTTCTATAAAATTCACCATTCTTTTCATATCTTAACAAAAGAGCCTGCTTTAGCATGTCATAATTTTCCTGATCATCTCTGCTCACTTTGGCAAAAACTTCATAAGCCGTACCACGAAGCCCTTGAGATAACTTTAAGCTCCACCTTTCTCTCTCTAACCCATACGTGGTAGCTAATAGTTCATATCTATTTAGATAGCTCTCGATATCATCTTCTTTCTCAACAGAATGATCTAAATGAAAGTTCATAGCTGAGGTTGAGGCTCCCTGACTAGCAGTGGCATCAGAGGTAAAGGGACTGGCACCATTTTCAGGAGCATGGCCTTGAAATTCCAACTCCCTAAGTCGTAACTCATGTTCCCTTTGTAATCTCTTCTCCTCCTTTTCTGCTTCCCTTTCTGCAGCCTGTCTCCGTTCTTCTCTTTCGGCATCCAATTGGACCTTCTTAGCCTCAGCCTCCAATTGTAACTTCTTAGCCTCAGCCTCTAATTGTAACTTCTTAGCCTCAGCCTCTAATTGTAACTTCTTAGCCTCAGCCTCCAAAGCCCTAGCCTCTTTGTCAGCCTCAACCTGCAACCTCTTAATTTCTTTTTCAGCCTCTAACTTTCTTTCAGCCTCTATTTCTAATCTTTTTTCTTCACGTTCAATAAATTTGTCACATTCAGTAGTGACATAAGCAATCATAACTTGCCCGTCCATTCCTAACTCTTTAGCAGCCTGCACAGCAGCAGATCGAAACTTTGCTAGGTCCGCCATTTTCTAACAGGCAAATGTAAACAATTCAATCTATAAATAACTATCTAAGGACAACCACAGGCACTGAGAGCTCAACCTTATTTTTCCACCCAAGAATACCTTTTTAATTTTTATAATTTCCCGAAGTGAATTACTCCCAATATATATGCTAGGGGAAGATTCAAAATCCCGGGAGCGAGACCCCAATATATGTGGTAACGTGGGATGATATAAATATTTATAGGGGACTTAGTGTACTGACTGAGATCAGCTGTGAAGGTATCTGTATCTAATAAGTGTGGTGTATTACAGATAACCTTACTGGCTACCACATTTATACCTCAGTCAGGCTTATTCTGGAATATTGTGATGACTACGTTGAATGTCTAGGGTTATGATAATGATGAAGTGTATGTTCACAACAACCAACCAACAGATAAACAATTTAATTTAATTTAATTCACAATACTTTACAACACTGTGACACTCACATACATAGAACACTCTATAAGACTATCTTAATAACTCACGTGTAACTTTTTAAAATATGTATTAATTCCTGTCAATAATAGATATCCTGATTCAACTACAAAGTGACTCAGGAATCACAATCAAATGTAATCGTAAGTTGTATATACACAATTTATAGATAGGATCTTTGTATTGACATATATTATTATTGCACTATGTTTGTAAGTTGTGCTGTAGTACTATGAGGTAATACTGGCTTGTCAAGCTAAGTTGTTGTTTGTCATCATGACTTCAAGTGTTTGTTTCTGGTGGAAATAATATTGGTAAGGTTCACAGTGTCTTTTGATTTGAAACAAATAAATGTCCCTCTTGAATTAAGGTAAAGTCCCTTTTAGAGGGGGGTATACACAAGATTGAGCTGCTCTGGCCACACACTCTTAACTTCTGTGTGAGCGGCAGGAAACAGTCTCCACTGCTCGCTTGCTTCACCGTGTTCTTGAGAAACCACACTGGTTGATATCTGGACCAAGGAGTATGCTACCAGCCTCTGAATTCAGCAAAACTCAGACCAGATGCTGCTTCAATACGTTAGGACCACGGTCCCACAATTCATGAAATATTAAACACATACGTTGACTGGCAATGAATTATGGCACAATTCCGATCTGCCTCTGTCTCAGGCTTTCATTAGAAAAATATGAGCTGGATCTCAACGCACTTGCTTCTCAGTAAGTTTATTTTCAAAATGTGGCACTGAACAGACGCTCCTAATTGACTATATTAAATGGTCTAGCCAATAAGACCATGTTTACAAAAGTATTTGAAAAAAAGTACCCTTCCTACCGTTTCCCATAACAACCAAAAATAGTATTTGCAATCAACTAATCATGTTTAGGCTTACATATTCTTTTAGCCAATCAAATCGGATTTAACTTGTTGGCCTATTTCCCGTAAAATAGTGGTTTTAAAACATGCCACTGAGCAATTATGATCTGGTGGTGTCAGACAACACCCCTATAATATTTTGGCTATAATTTGTTAATTATTAGACTAGTTGCTTAACACCTAACATATTCTTTGTCAGCAAGTCCCAAGGCACCCAAATATATAAGTTTTAATGGAGCTAAGTGGCTGCGTTCAAAATATGTATTTTCTTCTAGGATAGTCGTGCTGTTACCACCTCCTCACTTCCAAACTATGGGGTGTCTTCTGTACTGTCAGGATTTCAGACGTAAAACAGTAGAATGTCATGTTTCCTAATAAGCATTAAACATGTTTTTAAAACCTAACCGTGTATTGGTAGTGTTTTTTGTCACTGTTTATTTGAAAAAAAAGTTAGTGCTTCATGCCTTTCGCTTGGGGGTGGCATTAATTGTATATCGCGAGACGGCGTGTTAGTATTGAATGCGTTCCTCCTTCTCTCTCTCTCTCTTCTAAGGCCGTCTGTCTTTTAGTTACGCAGTGTATAAAATGAAATTAATGGAATATTAATCCAGGTCATTACGCAGTGTGTCTATCTCAAGGTTTTCTAAGAAATACAGTACACGTTGTATTGGTTTTTTTTTAAACTCGTGTATGCTGCTGTAGGCTTTACTATCAAACGTGAAAGCGTTACACTTATGCAGACGAAATAGAAAAAGGGGGATTTTGGTACGCCATTGTGACAGCACTGTTCTTTTACCATTCCTCTTTCCTTTTATTGAATTAATTCGTTAGGCTTTACATTTACTTTTTAATTTATATATGTGGATTTAGAATGTTTCACGACAAACACGTTGACTGAGAATATATAACACACATATAGATATCATACACAAGAATGAAATAACACGTTGACTGAGAATATATAACACACATATAGATATCATACACAAGAATGAAATAACAGGTTTACTGAGAATATATAACACACATATAGATATCATACACAAGAATGAAATAACACGTTCACTGAGAATATATAACACATATATAGATATCATACACAAGAATGAAATAACAGGTTGACTGAGAATATATAACACACATATAGATATCATACACAAGAATGAAATAACACGTTCACTGAGAATATATAACACATATATAGATATCATACACAAGAATGAAATAACAGGTTTACTGAGAATATATAACACACATATAGATATCATACACAAGAATGAAATAACAGGTTTACTGAGAATATATAACACACATATAGATATCATACACAAGAATGAAATAACAGGTTGACTGAGAATATATAACACATATAGATGTCATATACAATTCTCCATTATGTCTCTTTTCGCTCCTTGTGGAGCATAGAGCTCCAACAGCAGCTGGTTTCTGTGTTGTAAGCTTGCAGTAGGATTCATGTGCTCTTACAGTTGCTGTTTATGTAACGATTTGTTTGTGATGATGATGATGATGATGATGATGATGATGATGATGATGATGATGATGATGATGATGTTACCTGCGCCTACACAACCACACGGTAGTCGAGTCTGACGTCATGCCTATTTTTAGCAGTAATCCTATTCTGTGTCTGCTCTCAGGCTTCCGGGTACTAGACAGGACATATATAGCACTAGAAATAAGAAAATCAAGCAGTAGATTAGCAGAGAAAATACAAATAAAATGTGTTCGCACCTTTTACCCCACTCCAAAGTTTGAGCAAATTGTCAAGCGTGAATTAAATCAAGAAAAAACATGTACAATCAAGGGGTGTGTGGTCTCTAATAGTTTATTATTCAGTAAAATTGACACAAAAAATGATGCATTATTTAATTTATGACACTTAAAATTATGCCACATAGAACAACTTTTCTTTTCATTTCCTCGTTTTGGTGAGGTGAGCACCGTTCAAGTTTTATACATGGTCCTTCAGTTATATTAGTAAGCGTGCCCAAAATAAAAAAGTTCTTTTTCTAAATATTATGGCAAACTAGTAATACTGTGGTAAAGTGGGATGATATAAATATTTATAGGGGACTTAGTGTACTGACTGAGATCAGCTGTGAAGGTATCTGTATCTAATAGGGTAGTGTTTTACAGATAACCTTACTTGCTACCACATTTATACCTCAGTCAGAATTATTCTGGAATATTGTGATGACTACGTTGAATGTCTAGGGTTATGAAAATGATGAAGTGTAATTCACAACAACAACAGACAGATAAACAATTTAATTTATTCCACAACACTTTACAACACTGTGACACTCACACACATATAACACTCTATAAGACTATCTTAAATGAGTCAAGTGTAAAGTTTCAAATATATATGTAATAATTACTTTCAACAATAGATATCCTGATTCAACTACACAGTGTACCAGGAATCACAATCAAATGTAATCACAATTTATAAATATGATCTTTGTATTGACATAATTTATTAGTATTATCCTATGTGTGTAAGTTGTGAAGTAGTACTATGAGGTAATACTGGTTTTGTTTTTCAAGCTAGATTGTTGTTTGTCATCATGACTTCAAGTGTTTGATTATCGTGGAAATAGTATTGGGAAAAGTTCACAGTTCCTGTCATTTGAAACAATTTATTGTCCCTCTGTGTTTAATATAATGTCAATTTTTGAGGGGGGGGGGGCACATAATGTTGAGCTGCTCTAGCCACAGAAGCTTATCTTTCGTGATGGCGGCAGGAAAAGACTGCTCTGCTCGATTGCTTCACTGTGTTCTGGAGACACCTCACTGGTCGCTATCTGGACCAAGGAGTGTGCTGTCAGCCTCTGGATTCAGCAAAACCCAGACCAGGTGCTGCTTCAATAACTTAGGACCACGGTCCCTGAAACAAAAAAGTTGTACCTCCTACTTCAGATCTAATTTATAATCTATTTCCACACTGAACACAATACATAACAAACACTGAGTTCAGAGCGGTAGGCCAACTGCTAGCTTCATCTGAAACAATTTACACCAGTATACTCCTCCCTAATGGTTACTACGCCTCTGCAATTCCAGCATTAGTTCCTTCTAGTCAATAAGATATGTGTCAGTGTACTGTTTGGCAATTCCATGCAGTTTTACTTTTCTCCGACACGTCCTGTTCAGGTTGGAGCACTATCTAGGCCTTGCCTCATGTTTGCTACTGAACCACGCACATATACAGACATAAATTATCAATTTACATTCAATTTTCATTAAAAAGATATCAAATATGTCAAGCTTACCACAATTCATGGAAATAATACACAAATACGTTGACTGGCGATGAATATGGCACAAATTCCGATCTGCCTCTGTCCCAGGCTTTTATTTAGAAAAAAATATAAGCTGGTTCTCAACGCACTGTTTCTGAGTAAGTTTATTTTAAAATGTGGCACTGAACTGACGCTCCTAATTGACTATATTGGCGGGTCTAACCAATCGGGCCATGTTTACACAGCTTTTCAAAAAAAGTACCCCTACTACCGTTTCCCCTAACAAAAAAAAAAATTAGTATTTGTAGTCTGACTAATCGTGTTTCGCCTTACATTTACTTCTATCCAATCAAATAGGATTTAACATGGTGGCCTATTTCTCGTAAAATGGTGGTTTCAAAACATGCCACTGTGCGATTATTATTTGGTGTTGTCTGACACCCTCACTATTTTCTTTTGGCTATAATTTGTTAATTCCTAGACTATTTGCGTAACACTTAACATATTCTTTGTCAGCAAGTCCTAAGGAACCCAAATATATAAGTTTTAAGGGAGCTAAGTGGCGGCGTTCAAAATATGTATTTTCTTCTAGGATAGTCGTGCTGTTACCACCTCCTCACTTCCAAACTTTATGGTGTCTGCTGTACTGTCAGACTAATGTCAGGATTTCAGACATAAAACAGTAGAATGTCATGTTTCCTAATAAGCATTTTACAGGTTTTTAAACCTAACTCTCGTATGGGTAGTGTTTTTTATCACTGTCTATTTGAAAAAAAAAAACTAGTGCTTCATGCCTTACGCTTGGGGGTGGCATTAATTGTATATCGCGAGACGCGTGTTAGTGTTGCCGGCGTTCCTGCTTTCAGCCCTCCCTCTCTCTATCCTAAGTTCATCTGTCTTTTCATCACGCAGTGTATAAAATGAAATTAATGCTAGTATTAATCTAGGTCATTACGCAGTGCCTATCTCAAGGTTTTCTTAGAAATGCAGTACACGTTTTATTGTTTTGTGGAAACGCGTGTATGCTGCTATAGGCTTTACTATCAACGTGGAAACGTTACAATTTGCAGACGAAGCAGAAAAAGGGGGATCTCGAGTACAGTCATTGTGACAGCACTGTTCTTTACCATTCTTCTTTCCCTTTTATTGAATTTATGTGTTAGGCTTTACATTTACCTTTTAATTTATATATGTGGATTTAGAATGTTTCACGACAAATTCTCCCCTCTTAAAACAGACGTTATATGTCAGTCTTTAATTCTATATACACATAGAGAAATTTATTATTATTTCTGGGGCTTACGGTGATTCTCATCACACGGATGGCGGCTTAAAAAATCCGCTCCCAGATTTGTTTTTCCAGATATATACTCTATGCTAAACTCAAATGGCTGCATAAGTAAGGACCATCTGAGTAACCTAGAATTTTCATGTCTAGCCTGCGCTAGAAACGACAAGGGTTTGTGATCCGTTTGCAACTTAAATGCCTTCCCATACAGATAAATATTGAATTTCTTTATCGCCCATATTACTGCAAGACATTCTTTTTCGCTAGTTGAGTAGTTGGTTTCAGCTTTATTCAACTTTCTGCTAGCATATGCCACTGGGCTTAATTCCCCATCCAATGCATCTGATTTCTGTAACAGGGTCGCACCTAACCCGATATTACTGGCATCCGTTCTTACAATGAATTCTTGACTTAAGTCAGGTAATTTCAAAATAGGTTTGCTTGTGAGCTTTTCCTTCAATTCCTGGTAAGCCAATTCACATTGTGGTGTCCATGTAATTCGATCTGGATTTCCTTTACGTGTCAAATCAGTTAACGGTGCACATATGGAATTAAAGTTTTTGATATACTTTTGGTAGAAACCACATAATGAGACAAAGGATCTCACGTCTTTCTTGGTTTGTGGTCTCGGGGCTTTCTTTAGTTTCTCTAAATTCTTGGGGTCAGGGGTCATGTTTCCCTGATGAACTGTGTGTCCCAAGAATTCTAATTCTTTACATCCAACGCAACATTTGGTTGGTCGGGCTGTTAAATTTGCTTCTCTAAGTCGATTAAACAGCATGTTCAGAGAGTCAATGTGTTCCTCAAATGTTTCTGTTGCTATAAGGATATCATCCATGAAATTTGTGATGCATGGATTATTCAGAGGGTCCAATAATTTTCTCATCATTCTAGAGAAGACACTAGGCGCATTCTTCAATCCAAATGGCAATCTGTTAAACTCATAGTGTCCCTCTGAGGTACTAAAAGCTAGGTATGGTCTAACCTCAGGCTTTACTGGAATCTGATAGTATCCTTTACTCAGATCCACTTTTGAGAAATATTTAGCTTTATTTAGCCTGGCAAACAACTGATTTGTATCCGGCAATGGATCCACCTGTCCTTCTGTAATAGCATTCAGTCTCCTGTAATCTATACAGAGTCTATGTTCTCCAGAGGGTTTCCTTAAGAGCACCACACTGGAACTATACGAAGATTCACTGTGTGAAATAATTCCTTCCTTCAACAAATAGTCTATCTCTTCCTTCAAAGCTTTCTCCTTAGCAAAAGGAATCGAATAGTGTTTCATACAGACAGGTGTGGGGTCTATCAGTTTCATATCATATTCCAATAAGTTTGTATGCCCCGGTCGGTCTGTTAACACCTCTGTATGATTATCTAGAACCTGTTGCACTCTCTCTTTCTGATTTTTCGTTAAATGTGTACTGATTTTCACCTGTGCCGCTGTCTCACAGGGGTGTAATGGATATTCAAATGATGAAAGTGGTTCCTTTTTCATCTCCATTGCAATGGACAAGGTCAACAAGTGTGTCTCTTCCTGATGTTCTCTTTCCAAATATTTCTTCAGGAGATTCACATGATAGATTTTTTCTTTCCCCTTCTTATCTATCTTATAATTGGTTCTAGACACCTTCTCTAGAACTGTATATGGACCTTGCCATCCAATTTGTAACTTATTCTGACTACCGGGTAGAAGAAGCAGTACCTTCTCTCCCACAGCCAAATCTCTGTCTTTAGCCTTCCTGTTGAATAGGCAGCATGTTTCTTCCTGGCTTGTTTCAAATTTTCATTGGCAAGTTTCCAGCCAGTTTTTAAACGAGTGGTCAGCTCATTCACATATTGGTATGAGGATGTAATATTTTCCTCTGCCTTTTCATCAGTCCACGTTCTTAACAGCGCTTCATATGGACCTTTAATTTTGTGGACCTATTTGTCCATGCACCGGTATGGTCTCTTCCACTCGAAGCTCTATAGTGATGATTTTTCTTCCCAGAATTATCATGCACAAAACGACCGCTACCAATTCTTTTCTTGGGGCTTTCTCCCCACTTAGAATTCTTGATGAGAGATTTCCTCTCTACATCCTCTTCCTCCAGTTTGTTTAAGTCCGATTGAGGGATTTTCGGCTTATCCTGGGGTAAGACATCTTTTTGCACTCTCTGCATAGTGGCCATTGTAAAACAGTTAATTGAAGCTTGTCCGTGAAAAGGGGCTTCCCACTCCACTTGGTCCACTTTATTATTCTTTCTAATGTCAGGCCTTCGTTTGCCCCATGGCGTGTCCAGGTCCTGATCAATGTTCCCACTTGTGGGTGTTCCCTCATGTGCTATGCTACACCTTTCTACAAAATTCTCAATGTCCCACCTTGCCTTGGGCCAATAATAATTGTGAGCCACCTTTTGGATGATGGTACCAATTTTCTCATGGTCCCCATCTTGTTTCACATGTAGGCTCCTTATTAAGTCTGCCCTATATCTCTTTGGAAGAACCAACTGTCCGTGACCATTGGATCTAGTTCCGGCCTTCCTGTAAATCAACTTGTTTTTCATGTAAAAATCTCCCTTGCCTGGAGTTGTATGACAAGTTGACAATTTCCTGAAACAAGGCTTGAGGGTCTTATCCCCAGCCTGTGCCTTCCTCATCTCTTCTGGAGTGGTATCTATCAGGATATCCTCCTCCTGTCTTGAGGTCGACCTGACCTGAAGGGTGGCCATAACTATAGGGTTCCTTCTGCAACGGTCAGTGTCATGATTGTTCATCTTACAATTTTTACACCACCTCCTGTTTTGGTTGAAAGTATTTCTTTCATCATATTTCCTTTCATCGAATTGTGGGGTTTTATTTTTATTGTCATACCGTGGCCTATCAAACTGGTGCTTACTTTTGTTATGATCTCTAGGATCAAATGTATTAAAGTTCTGTGGTGCCTTAAAATAGTCTACCTGTTTCTTTTTATTACCTGTTACCTCTGCCTGAGCTGCTTGATACCTTTCTGCAACATTTAGTAACTCACCCAGTCTCTCTGCACCTTGTTCCATGAGAAACTTTCTCAGGTCTGGAGCCATGGACTCTCTTAGTTGTTCTATAAGGACCATTTCCTTAAGATCTTGGGTTTTCCCCAGAGAAGTCCATTTCTCCAAGTATGTCTCTAACCGTGCAGAGAACTGGTGATAGGTTTCACCTGACAGTAGTTTAGCATTCCTAAATTTTTTCCTATAAAATTCTGCGTTCTTTTCATATCTTAACAAAAGAGCCTGCTTTAGCATGTCATAATTTTCTTGATCACCTCTGCTCATTTTGGCAAAAACTTCATAAGCTGCCCCACGAAGCCCTTGAGATAACTTTAAGCTCCACCTTTCTCTCTCTAACCCATACGTGGTAGCTAATAGTTCATATCTATTTAGATAGCTCTCAATATCATCGTCTTTCTCAACAAAATGATCTAAATGAAAGTTCATAGCTGAGGTTGAGGCTCCCTGACTAGCAGTAGCATCGGAGGTAAAGGGACTGGCACCATTTTCAGGAGCATGGCCTTGAAACTCAAACTCCCTTAGTCGTAACTCATGTTCCCTTTGTAATCTCTTCTCCTCCTTTTCTGCTTCCCTCTCTGCCTTTTTTTCTTCTCTTTCGGCAGTCAATCTTTTTTCCTCTCTTTCTGCCTCCAATGCCTTAGCCTCAGCCTCAATCTGCAACCTCTTAATTTCTTTTTCAGCGTCTAACCTTCTTTCAGCCTCTTTTTCTAATCTTTTTTCTTCGCGTTTAATAAATTTGTCACATTCAGTAGTGACATAAGCAATCATAACTTGTCCCTCCGTTCCTAACTCTTTTGCAGTCTGCACAGCAGCAGATCGAAATTTGGCCAGGTCCGCCATTTTCTAACAGGTAAATGTATAAAATATTTAACTAAACAATTTTATCTATGACTAATTAACTAAGGACAACCACAGGCACTGAGAGCTCAACCTTATTTATTTTCACCCAAGGATACCTTTTAACTTTTATTTATTCCCAATATATATAATAGGAGAAAGTTCAATATCCCGGGAGCGAGACCCCAATATATGTGGTAAAGTGGGATGATATAAATATTTATAGGGGACTTAGTGTACTGACTGAGATCAGCTGTGAAGGTATTAGTATCTAATAGGGTAGTGTTTTACAGATAACCTTACTTGCTACCACATTTATACCTCAGTCAGAATTATTCTGGAATATTGTGATGACTACGTTGAATGTCTAGGGTTATGAAAATGATGAAGTGTAAGTCACAACAACAACAGACAGATAAACAATTTAATTTATTCCACAACACTTTACAACACTGTGACACTCACACACATATAACACTCTATAAGACTATCTTAAATGAGTCAAGTGTAAAGTTTCAAATATATATGTAATAATTACTTTCAACAATAGATATCCTGATTCAACTACACAGTGAACCAGGAATCACAATCAAATGTAATCACAATTTATAAATATGATCTTTGTATTGACATAATTTATTAGTATTATCCTATGTGTGTAAGTTGTGAAGTAGTACTATGAGGTAATACTGGTTTTGTTTTTCAAGCTAGATTGTTGTTTGTCATCATGACTTCAAGTGTTTGATTATCGTGGAAATAGTATTGGGAAAAGTTCACAGTTCCTGTCATTTGAAACAATTTATTGTCCCTCTGTGTTTAATATAATGTCAATTTTTGAGGGGGGGGCACATAATGTTGAGCTGCTCTGGCCACAGAAGCTTATCTTTCGTGATGGCGGCAGGAAAAGACTCCTCTGCTCGATTGCTTCACTGTGTTCTGGAGACACCTCACTGGTCGCTATCTGGACCAAGGAGTATGCTGTCAGCCTCTGGATTCAGCAAAACTCAGACCAGGTGCTGCTTCAATAACTTAGGACCACGGTCCCTGAAACAAGAAGGTTGTACCTCCTACTTCAGAACTAATTTATAATCTATTTCCACACTGAACACAATACATAACAAACACTGAGTTCAGAGCGGTAGGCCAACTGCTAGCTTCATCTGAAACAATTTACACCAGTATACTCCTCCCTAATGGTTACTACGCCTCTGCAATTCCAGCATTAGTTCCTTCTAGTCAATAAGATAGGTGTCAGTGTACTGTTTGGCAATTCCATGCAGTTTTACTTTTCTCCGACACGTCCTGTTCAGGTTGGAGCACTATCTAGGCCTTGCCTCATGTTTGCTACTGAACCACGCACATATACAGACATAAATTATCAATTTACATTCAATTTTCATTAAAAAGATATCAAATATGTCAAGCTTACCACAATTCATGGAAATAATACACAAATACGTTGACTGGCGATGAATATGGCACAAATTCCGATCTGCCTCTGTCCCAGGCTTTTATTTAGAAAAAAATATAAGCTGGTTCTCAACGCACTGTTTCTGAGTAAGTTTATTTTAAAATGTGGCACTGAACTGACGCTCCTAATTGACTATATTGGCGGGTCTAACCAATCGGGCCATGTTTACACAGCTTTTCAAAAAAAGTACCCCTACTACCGTTTCCCCTAACAACAAAAAATTAGTATTTGTAGTCCGACTAATCGTGTTTCGCCTTACATTTACTTCTATCCAATCAAATAGGATTTAACATGGTGGCCTATTTCCCGTAAAATGGTGGTTTCAAAACATGCCACTGTGCGATTATTATTTGGTGTTGTCTGACACCCTCACTATTTTCTTTTGGCTATAATTTGTTAATTCCTAGACTATTTGCGTAACACTTAACATATTCTTTGTCAGCAAGTCCTAAGGAACCCAAATATATAAGTTTTAAGGGAGCTAAGTGGCGGCGTTCAAAATATGTATTTTCTTCTAGGATAGTCGTGCTGTTACCACCTCCTCACTTCCAAACTTTATGGTGTCTGCTGTACTGTCAGACTAATGTCAGGATTTCAGACATAAAACAGTAGAATGTCATGTTTCCTAATAAGAATTTTACAGGTTTTTAAACCTAACTCTCGTATGAGTAGTGTTTTTTATCACTGTCTATTTGAAAAAAAAACTAGTGGTTCATGCCTTACGCTTGGGGTGGCATTAATTGTATATCGCGAGACGCGTGTTAGTGTTGCCGGCGTTCCTGCTTTCAGCCCTCCCTCTCTCTATCCTAAGTTCATCTGTCTTTTCATCACGCAGTGTATAAAATGAAATTAATGCTAGTATTAATCTAGGTCATTACGCAGTGCCTATCTCAAGGTTTTCTTAGAAATGCAGTACACGTTTTATTGTTTTGTGGAAACGCGTGTATGCTGCTATAGGCTTTACTATCAACGTGGAAACGTTACAATTTGCAGACGAAGCAGAAAAAGGGGGATCTCGAGTACAGTCATTGTGACAGCACTGTTCTTTACCATTCTTCTTTCCCTTTTATTGAATTTATGTGTTAGGCTCTACATTTACCTTTTAATTTATATATGTGGATTTAGAATGCTTCACGACAAATACAAGTAGCCTTCTCTAGTCATAAATGGCTTTGGGATGATGCACACTTGAACTGATAACTTTGAGCTGCTTTTGTTGGCCTGGTGATGTTCTTGATGCGATCTGCAGCTTTATACTCCCAGGTTGCAGGATTTATGTCCAGCGTCTTCATGTCTTTGTTGCACACCTCAACTGCGGTCACCAGGCTGTTCGTTTGACATCTGCCGGTGATCCATAGAAAATATTATTGAGAATGTGACCATCTTCCACGTTATCCGCGTTATCTAATAGGTGCATACATATCTCACACAACAAGCCGAAGAGAGTGAAAAACGTCGAAAGAAGCACCAGGAAAATAAGCAGCTGAGGGCTGTCACCTCAGGGGCGCATTCCCATAGTCAGTTATGACTGAAGGGGCTATTATTATCATTATTATTATACATATCTTGAAGGCCAGAGCATGACAACACCTCGACATTTGTCACTATGTCCTTCCATCAAATACGCACCAAGGATGTGGCCTAGACATTGTAGATTGAAGGTAATGAGAATGTTTACTTGCTTAGCATAGGTTGTCCATTTCTCGCTGCCATATAAAAACGTAGGACAGAGGATCATCAGACATAATTCTAACAGAATCTGACAAAAATGAAATAACACGTATCATATAGCACTACATATAGAAAAGGACTTCTAGATATTTCTGCACCGTAATGGCACTTCAGGCATTAAACAATGGGCCAGATATGAGTAGAGATGAACATTTATAACATATAAGGAAGGGAAACCCGAGGCCTGTAAACGGTAAATTAATATGAAACAAACATAAAGGTATGTTTTCAGGCACTCGTAAGAAATAAAGAAGTAGAACACTAGACAACAGAAAAACAACAGACATGAGTTGCCCACCCAGGATTTGAACACCGGACCTTCCGTGCGACAACCCCGCCTAGCTATGCAAGCGAATCACACTATCCTCCCTGCCATCCACGCATCACCAAGAAATGATGCTAAGATGACAGGTCAATAGTGCGAACCGAAAGACATAACACCGGAAGTCCACCATGGGCAGTACGGCCTGTTAATGACGCAATCACTTCTGTTGTTTGTCTATCAGACAGCCAAAACCTACCATCTGTCCTGTACTTACTGTTCTAAGTCTACTATTATGTACTGGACACAGTATTAAGGTCTCTTTGTCTTGTGTGGACTGGCCTATGCTGTCTGATAGAGAAACAACAGAAGTGATTGCGTCATTAATAGGCCGTACTGCCCATGGTGGACTTCCGGTGTTATGTCTTTCGGTTCGCACTATTGACCTGTCATCTTAGCATCATTTCTTGGTGATGCGTGGATGGCAGGGAGGATAGTGTGATTCGCTTGCATAGCTAGGCGGGGTTGTCGCACGGAAGGTCAAGTGTTCAAATCCTGGGTAAGCCACTCATGTCTGTTGTTTTTCTGTTGTCTAGTGTTCTACTTCTTTATTTCTTACGAGTGCGTGATAACATACCTTTATATTTGTTTCATATTAATGAGTAGAGATGAACCTTATGCGAATGAGAGAGAGAGAGAGAGAGAGAGAGAGAGAGAGAGGAAGAGGGAGAGAGAGAGAATAGGGTATAGGAACTTCATGTAAGATGAAGACATCTTATTTTTTAAATATATTATGTCCCTGGGAATTCTAAACAAAGAAATGGAGATGGAAATTGTAGAAACAAAAAAAACCAAGAAGAATCAAAGTGATTTGTTTTAGCTAGAGACAACACAGTTTAAAAACAACAAAAAACATTATTTAATCAGGAAGAAAAACGTTAACAATTGAATCGTTATTATCATTACAAATCTTGTTTGCTGCTAGCGGAGCAGTGAGATGCACCTTCTTCTCAATACATATTACGTTTCCTCTGTGTTCTTTGCTTTGTCCTAGGTTTTGTTTGACGCTTTGACTTCCTGTTCTACTCGTGCCTGCTTTATTTTCGATGACTACCTACTTTTTTCCCCTATATATAATAGATGCAATACAAAGCCAATAATATTTTAAGAAAAATTCACAGTCTTTTGGTCTGATAATAGACACGGAAATTAGAAAGATAATGACAATAAATACAGAAAAGAAACGTGCATACAAAATGTAGTATCACATATCCCTCTCTCTCTCTCTCTCTCTCTCTCTCTCTCTCTCTCTCTCTCTCTCTCTCTCTCTCTCTCTCTCTCTCTCTCTCTCTCTCTTTTCTCTCTCTCTCTCTCTCTCTCTCTATCTATATATATATATATATATATATATATATATATATATATATATATATATATATATATTTGCAACAACGAAATGGAGACAGTTGGAGGGAATTGCAGTGATGCAGTGATATCAAAATAAAAATAAATAAGATAAGAAAAACTTTTATGACGTTAAGACATTGATGGAAATCAAACAACCAGCTTAAAAATCAGAATCTTTAACTCCAATGTAAATAAGTCAGTCACGATGTACGACTCTGAAACATAACGATAAACCAAAAAAACAACAACAAAAATTACAGACTTTCATATAAATGAGTGCATGATTAGAACACAAAGATTATAATTGTACGACCAGGTCACCAATTTGCATAAACATATAAGGAGGGGAAACCTGAGGCCTGTAAACAGTAAATAAATAAACAAACAACACACAAAGGTATGTTATCAGGTACTCAGTGAGAAATAAAGAAATAGAAGACCAGACAACAGAAAAACAACAGAAGTGATAGGCTAACCGGGAATCGAACCAGGACCTTCCGAACGGCACCCACCGCCTAGCCACGGGAGCGAATCGCAGAACCAGACAAGTGCCAGTGGAAGATGAGAAAAAGATGCTGGTGAGGGATGGGACATATTTGTGGACACCTGTTGATAGAACTACCAGTCAGTAAATTTTGTGGAATCTTCAGTGTACGAGTAGTAGAAGTGTATAACAATTAAATATAGAGACAAAAGTTAGAGTCAGAAATGAATACACTGAGAAAGACAAGGAAATACTTTGAGCTGATAACAGACAACAGGAGGATTTGACAAGTGTTTGTTTAAGACCTTTAGTCTTCGCGGAAATGAAGGGTACCAAATGGAGCAATGAGTGAAAATATTTAATATTGATAAATGCATGGAGGCATATCTGGAGTCATCCTTATATAACCATCAGCTAGGCACAATGCCATAGTATTTAGATGTGGAAGTGAACATCTATCTGTGAGGCTAATTACACTCTTAATGACTCTTGAAATCATCCACACACTTTCAGGGATTTCTCGTGTGGTGAAACTTGTTGAGAACCCAGCATTGCACACTAAGCTTGGAGGAGTCACTTCAGCCCCAGACGTAACTCTAGCAGGAGGAATTCACTATGGACCCATGTAAGGCAGGGGGACCTGAGAAGTGACTCTGTGTAGGACGTGACAGTTCCTTGGGACAGCCCAGTACCTGTCGTACCGATAGGTTTGTGAGTTATTTTAGGTCCCGTCTGAGGAGAGTGGATGGTGACAAGTACGTGAGAAAAAGGTGTGAGAAATACATTTCACGGGTGAATAGCTTAATGAGAAGATATGTCTCTGGAATGAGTAAGTTTCTCTAGTCCAGCCTATCTATACGACTATAATTTAGTACAAGACAACCTTGCCCTCCTCATAATATAAATATAAGTTCACCTACACACACACACACACATACAGCTATGTGACAACAAGACATACAAACGTGAAAAATTACGGATAATCGGGTATGGATCTGACCAACACACAAAGTTAAGTTTTCTTTGTTGTTTATTATCATTTAAACTTGACAATATCAAATATCTAAAAAAAAATATCAAAAAAATCAGATTTACATACATATGAAATGACAGAATAAGTGAGAAAAGAACCCAAAACGTTAATAACCCAAAAGTCAAAGGTTAGCACTATGTTACAGAATAAACAGTAAAGAAACAAGTTCCTACTAATGCTACCCAGTAAAGTAAACAAGTTTAAGCAAAATCCAATGTTGGTAAAGTTCCTGTAACAAAGAAAATTATTCACTCTCTCTGTCATACAGTGGCCACTCAATCACGCTTAGCTACTCTTTGTGATATTCCTTGGAAATACAATTATTCTGAATATATATATATATATATATATATATATATATATATATATATATATATGTATATATATGTATATATATATATATATATATATATATATGCCAGGTTTTAATTTCCAAATTGGCCCCAGTCCATCCTCTAATAAATCAAGACTAGCGAGGTGAACGCCGAATCTGGTGTTTTAATTTTCCCTGGATGAACAAAATGTCACCGCGAATAGTTAGTGCAGCAAACCGTGCTCTTGAGGTTCACAGTTAAAAAAAAAAACAGGAAAATACTTCCAGTATTGGGAAACATCTGGTTGCTAAAAATGTTACAAAAGATAATGATGGTAATCCTATCGGCTGACTCTATGGGAGAGTGCCGATTCTAAAACAGCGTAACTTTCTGGATATTTCCGCTTGAATACGACTGTTAGAAGTCAGGAGTATACGTGTTCTTTCGTATACCTCAGTGGGCTAGTAAAATTGAAAAAATATTGTTGGGTTTTGTAAGTCCAGTTAAATTTACAAGTTATAATGTTTCTCATGTATCTTTGGCAAGTCCTTGCACACAAATGAAATTGGTAACGCACAAGCCAAGAAAAGACAACATTAACCAATCAGTAAGTGAAGAAAAAGACCGCTGGACACCCTTGATCAGGTCTGCTAGGAATAAAAAAAACATTTATGGAAAAATGCTACTATTCTACATAGCTATATATATATATATATATATATATATATATATATATATATATATATATATATATATATATATATATATATATGCACACAGACGGGGACAAGACGATCTCTTATCTACTCCGTCAGTCCTGATTAAATTTAAAAGGCACCCCGTGTCTTTAGCCTATCCTATCGCGCGTCGCTTAGCGAGTGCAGGTTTGGTTGAGTTATGCAGCTCTTCCCCTCCTGCCCCCGGTCAACGATCAGCGTACAATGTTAATTATTATTCAATTATGCATACGCGCCTTTACATAAATATCGCCTATCGTTAATAGCTATTACATTGTCGGCGACTGTTAGTCATCGTATGGTATTAAATAATAGGCACTTATAATAAATATGCACAATGAAATAAAACGTGAATTCTTTTCTGCCACTATCAGTCGCGTCTAGCATATAAATCCGTCAACTAGAACCGTCTCTTCTTGTGTGAGAAAGCGGGTGGTGAAATTTAACCGTATAACTGAACATCTAGTATAAAAAAGCTACGCGTTATTTTATTTTCACTGGTTTTAACAGCTAGAACTCTAAGTGAATTATAATGGTAAAAGCTTAACACTTAAACACGTAACACTAATTTCTATTACCAGAAAATCGTAATGAAAGATCCCCACGAATGCTATTAACTCATTTTCCACAATGGTTCAAGAACTACGTGCTTAGACTGTCCAAAAATTCTAAGTGACCACTGATAGCAGGTTTAAGAAACCACAGTTTATATATATCATTGTTTCTCTGATCTATAGATGATGTTACTTTTCACGTTACCATGTGTATCGGGAGAATCAGAAACAGAGTTCCCAAGATAAAAGCTTTACGGTCGCTCTGTCGGGCGTTGCTATTCGACATCAGAAGAATTTTTACGTCTAACGGGCTCTCGAAGATTTTCCCTGTACAAATGCCCGCTTCTGAAGATCAAAGAGCCCAGGCCCTGAGTACGAACTTCAAATAGTCTCTGGATCTTCACGTGCGGTCTGTAAGGTATCGTATGATTGACAGATAAGCTCGCGTGAGAAGACTCGATAAACAAACCTGATTCGCTACCTGTTATGACTGGCAGGTCACGAAAGTTTGTAAACCTGGTGCTAGCTCGTGTTAAACACAGAACAAGAGGTAGGACTAAAAAGTGAGTAAACACAGACTGTAAATGCATGGTTTTGCTAGCAAATCATAGACCGCTATGAGGTTACAAACCTGTCAGATTACTGTGTGCTCTCTTTCCATTATACGTCACAGTACCATAGCAGTCTTTTGCATATTTGGAGAGCTCCCTAACTCCGCCTAGGCCGGTCATAAGCCCGGTTGAATAAGAAGGAGAGCGACCTGCATGGAGGCCGTAAGGAGGCAGCCCCTCCACCATGCAAAGGCACAACAGGCCAATCACAGTTTGCTTTAAAACATGATTACGCGAACTACAAGAGAGAAAACCGGACTGATTCTAAAGGCGACGAAATGGAACGGACTACGACTTATGAAACTTGGAACACAAGAAGTATAAATGAGACAGAAGAGGAGCTGGTGGAAGAGATAAGGAAAGCAAAATTAGAAATCCTGGCTATAACGGAAACAAAGAAAAAGGGACAATGAGTCATGGATCTCGATGGCAACACGCTGCTCTACTGTGGTGTACCCACATCTAAAAGAGCTGAAGGGGGCGTCGGTTGCATTGTGGCCAAACACCAAATAGATAGTATCAAGGGATGGAACTTTGTCTCGGAGCGCATTATGGTTTTAAAACTAAAAGAAGGAGAAAACATAGTCAACCTGGTCATAGTGTATGGGCCAAATGAGGATGAGAGAGCAGAGGTCAAGGAGGAATTCTTCGAGCTGCTTCAAAGGACAGTGGATGACTGCCTAGATGAAATTATAATTTCAATGCCAGAGTTGGAAATGACCATGCTAGATGGGGTGGAGTTATCTATCGGAAGATATGGAGAAGATAATGGAAAGCGACTCCTTAGAATCTGCAGTGAGCAGAATCTGATCATTACAAACACAAAGTTCCCCCATAAGCGCATTCATGCATACACTAGATGTGAACCAACAAAGAATGAGAAGACATGATCGACTATACCATTGTTAGGAGGAGCTCATTCAAATATGTCCGGGATGCTAGAATCTGGAGGGGGCCAGAGATTGGAAGTGATCACTGCCTGCTTACAACGAAAAGAACAACTGAAAGAGTTGCTCAGCCTAGGAACTGCCCAACATCACGCAAGAAACCAAGTAAACAAATGGGAGAAATGAGCATTAAGACCTACAAGCTGAGAGAGCCAGAAATTAAGACCAGATATCAGGGGCTTATTGCTACAGCGTGTCGCGAGAGGTTCCTTAATTTATGAAGATTAAGACAACAAGGTGTATCAGGTGATACTAGGATAGTTGCCAGAGAAGAGTCTGGTCTTAAAGAAATACCCCATTCGCAGAAAAGAGAAATGGTGTATAGAGTTCATAGGTATAAAGTCAGGCTGTAAAGAATTTCTGGCCGAGATAGTAATATTCAGTACCAGACTTCTTTGGTGCATCTCTCAGAATTATACCTATGGGCTGTTATAGTGTCTAGGGGAATTAATTAAATTCAAAGTAATTCAAAGCTGACATAAGTAATAAAAACAGTGCACTATAATTTCTTAATTTTATTTATGTACAGTCATCTGTTTAGTTTTGTTTGTGTAAATACAAACCCTAAAAATAAAAAAACCACACTGATGATGTTGCATGTATCTACATCAAATAAAAGTCAATCACTACAAATAAAGTCTTTTCCTAGTTGTTAAGGCTCCCTTGTTATGAAAAGTCTTAGTGCAACTAATCCTCTGGAACCAATGTTAATGATGGTACTTAATTTATCTTCATCATTAGGGGAGTAGATATTGACAACTGTCACAATAACTTCACTGTTACTGATATCACTTGAATTTATCTTCAAAGTATTTCTATGTTATGTAGCTTTTGAAAATGTCACACTGACTACAATGTTACTGAGATCACTTGAGTTCAAAATATTTCTATGTTATGTAGCTTCCAGACTAATTTACTCATCACTGTTTTCATCACTACTACTATGACCGGGTGTGGTACGCCAATGCTCTGCGAGTCAGTCTTGTCTAATTTGACTTAACTTCTTCGCTTCCGCCTTTTATTTGGAAGCAGGAATATAAGATGGAGAAACCCAACACTGAGGGTCCCCACTCTTCCAACTGATGTAGGTACGGGGTGCTTGTTCAAATCATACACCGTTAGGTACAACACCAATGTTCTTCTCTGCTAACAAGATGGTTAACAGGATACCTCTGACCCACAATCTCAGATTCAACAGGCTTTTAATAAACCCATGCAGTCTGCTTCACTGGCAAATGGCGAAGGAGCTGGGGTAGAATCTGATTTTGTCCTCTGACGAATTTGGTTCTGGCGGTTCAAAAGAATTATTCCAGATTTGTTTCCCATTTTATTACAGGTAGCGGGCGAACGGAAGACAAGCGATTCCATTGGCTGGCTGGGTCAGTTTATGTTTACAAAAATTTATGTAAAACCACCACTTTCGGCCCGATCTGTCGATCTGACAAAACTTCAATAATTTATTCTTCCGGTGTTTCCCAACCGATTCCTTCCATCCAGGTCTCGTTTAGACCGGCCAATTCGGCGCTACCATTCTAACAAGCTAACCTTTTTCTGCCTCCCTTGTAGCGTTTGCAACCACAGTTGAAACCGGGGAAACTAGCCTTCGCTCTAAGTTATTACTACCTGTAATCACTCATAACTCCTGTGTCCAAGCTTCTACAACTTAAATCCATGTATCAAATGAAAGTTTATGATCCCTGTTATCTTACTGTGCTCACTGTTCCGAGGGACATACCTTATCCTTAGACCTGAGGTCACAAATACATATTCACGTTTGCACAGATTCCATCTAGCAATCCTGCAGCATACGGTTCCTGAGACCAGTTTTCAGCTCGTGCAGCGATTGGTCGAAAACATTTGTTGACATATTTTGATATAGGTAGGCAAGGTAGGCTCTCGTTAATTGCCCTTAGATATTGGTTCAGGACTACGCTTCAGATAGCCCCACAAGTTTTAAGCGAGAGATATCTGTCGAGCTTCAATCTGAGACCAAGAACGAATCATCCAGCAGGAATCTATTCTTCCCTCTGTCCATCCTGGTTCTGATCAGATGGGTGCCTACTCAGAAAATCTGCCCCTACATTCTGAGATCCAGTGATATAGATGTTCCTCGAATGTTTCTGTAGCTATGAGGGTATCATTCAGGAAATTAGTCATAGCTGGGTTTTGTAAGGGATCCAATAATCTCCTCATCACCCTGGAGAAAACATTCGGAGCATATAATATGATTCCTATGGGGAAATGAAATTTTCCTGCACCAAGAAATCAATTCTCCATTTAAAAAGGCCATATATATATATATATATATATATATATATATATATATATATATATATATATATATATATATATATATATATATATATTATATATATATATATATATATATATATATATATATATATATCCATGTTCGTATCAGTAATTCCAATGGACTGTGATGGGCTGGCCAACTACCAATGTTGCCGGTGCCCTCATAATGCTAATTTAAATAGCCGTATAGTGACGTTGGCTGTGCATCAGTCAAATGGTTCGCACTGCACACTCTCCCATTACCTATTTTCCTGGGATTTCCCCGCAGGTCCTTTATCAAGGGTGGTCGACTAACCACACTCCTATTTTGATCCAGTACCTGGTGTTCCGAACTAAATGATTTAGTAAATCTTGTCCGTATGGGACGTGTTGTATCCCCTCCCTGTACAATACGGAGAGTTGCCATAGTAACTGGTTGTCTGGTAGACCCTGTCGTGAAATATTCTAATCCACATATATAAATTATCAGGTAAATATAAAGCCTAATAAATACATATAATAAAGAAAAGAGCAATGGTAAAATAACAGTGCTGTCACAAAGAATGTACTCGAAATCCCCTTTGTTTTATGCTTCGTCTGCAAATTGGAACGTTTCCACGTTAAATATAAGCCACTGCATAAATACAAGCGTTTCCAAAACACATTAAAACGGGTATTGCATTTCTAAGAAAAACATTGAGAGGCACACTGCGTAATGACCTAAATTAAGCCTAACATTAATTATACTACGTTACAAAAACGAACGAACAGATGGACTCAAATAGAAAGAGAGAGCGGCGAATGAAAACAAGGACACATTTAACACGCGTCTCGCTATTAATGCCACCCCAACAAGCGTAACGCGATATACAATTACTACTATCACGCGTGTAAGGCCACATGCACTAACTTTTTTTCAGACGGACAGTGATAAAAACACTAACCTTCCCAGAGTTAGGTTTTAAAATCCTGTAAAACGCTTATTAGAAAAGATAACATTAGATGGGTTTACGTTTGAAAACATTACAGTACCCAGACAGCACATCTTCGAAACAGGAGGTAGAAGAAATTGCATATTTTGAACGCAACCACTTAGCTCTTTTAAATTTGTATATTTGGGTTCCTTAGGGCTTGATGACAAAGAATATGTAAAACGTTACGCAAATAGTCTAGGAATTAACAAGTTATAGCCAAAATAAAATGATGGTGCTGTGAGACAACACCCAAAATCAGAATCGCTCAGTGGTAGATTTTTTAAACCACCATTGTACGGGAAATGGGCCACAAGTTACATTTGAACTGATTGGCTGGAATGATATGTAAGGCTAAACACGATTAGTCGGACTATAAATGCTATCCTTGGTTGTTAGGGGAGACGTAGGAAGGTAAAATTTTTTCAAACACTTGTCGAAACGTGGCTCCATTGGCCAGACTCGCTGATATAATCACTTAGGAGCGTTAGTTCGAGACCACTAGTTCAAATAAGCTTGATAAAGCAACAGTGCGTTGAAGCCAGCTCATATTTTTGCTAAATAAAAGCCTGGAACATAAGCAGATGGGAATTTGTGCCAGTATTTGTGCCAGAATTCATTGCTAGTCAACGTATCTGTGTTTATTTCCATGAATTGTGGTAAGCTTGAAACATTCAGTATCTTTTAATGAAAATTGAATGTGAATTGTTAATTTATGTCTGTATATATGTGTAGTTCAGTAGCAAACATGATGTAAAGCCTATAATGCTCCAGCCTGAACAGAAGGTGTCGGAGGAAAGTAAAACTGCATGGAATGGCCAAACAGTACACAGACACCTAGATTATTGATTAGACAGAAATAATGCTGGAAGTGCAGAGGCGTGGTAACCATTAAGGAGGTTAATACTGGTATAAAGTATTTCAGATGAAGCTGACAGTTGGCCTAACGCTCTGAACTCAATGTTTGTGATGTATTGTGCTCAGTGTAGAACTAGAGTATCAATTAGTTATGAAGTAGAAGGTACATCCTTCTTGTTTTCAGGGACTGTGGTCTTGACGTTATTGAGCAGCACCTGGTCAGAGCTTTGCTGAATCCAGAGTCGGACAGCATACTCCTTGGTCCATTTAGCTATCAGTGAGGTGTCTCCAGAGCCCAGGGGAGAAATCGAGCAGAGGAGTCTTTTCCTGCCGCCATCACGCAAGATAAGCTGATGTGGCCAGCTGAGCTCAACATTATGTACCCCCATCTTAAAATGACCTTGTAAAAATAACATTAAGAGGGGAATTTAATTGTTTTAATATCAGGAACTGAGAACATCTCCAATACTAGTTCCAATAAAGACAAACTATTGAAGTCATGATGACAAATACCAACAGAGCTTGAACAAAACAAAACCAGTATTACCTCATATTACTACTACACAACTGACACACATAGGATACTTTTAATAATATATGTCACTACAATATTCATATTGATAAATTCTGTACATATAACTTGTAATTAAAATTGATTGTGATTCCTGGTTCCCTTTGTATTTGAATCAGGACACATATACCTTCATGACAGCAATGAATACATATTGTTATTTGAAAAGTTATCAGTGACTCCTTTAAGATATCCTTTAGAGTGTTATATGTATGTGAGTGTCACAGTGTTGTCAAGTGTGGTGGAATAAATTAAATTGTTTATCTGTCTGTTGTTGTTATGACTTACACTTCATCATACACATACCCTAGACATACAACGTAGTCATCACACTATTCCAGAATAATTCTGACTGAGATATATATATATGTGGCAGCAAGTAAGGTTATCTATAATACACTACTCTTATTAGATATAGATACCTTCACAGCTGATCTCAGTCAGTACACTAAGTCCCCTATAAATATTTATAACATCCCACTTCACCACAGACCCTTTGTGAGATGGAGCCATCCTATCTACTATGTCTACCTTTTTATTTTCAGGCCTACGTCCGCCCCAATGCTTTCCTAGGTCCTGTTGATTTTCCCAACGTGTGGGGTTTTCCTTGCTACATTGTGCACAGGCAGTCACATACCCAACTATGTCTTCAGCAATGCCTGGCCAATAGTGATGCACTGATGTCCTTTGACAGGTGGTACCAATTTTCTTATGTCCACCGTCTGATACAACATGTGCTAGTTCCATAGCCTTGTCCCTGTAAACAGATGGCAGTACTGACTGGCTATGCCCATTGGGTCCTGTCCCAGCTTTCCTGTAAAGCAATCCATCATTCAAATAAAACTGTCCTTTCTTGGGGGGGGGGGGGTTAATGGCTTTTTGGCAACTTGCCAAAGCAAGGTTTTAATGTGCTATCTTTAGCTTGGGCTTTTCTCATCTCTCTCGGATGAATATTGAGTGGTGTTCCCTTCTCCTTCCCAGAGGTTGACCTGACCTGGAGTGTTGCCATTATCACAGGTTTTATTGGTTTCCCTAGGAAAACATGTCTCCTTCCTATTACCAGCGGGTAATTAGGATTATCACACACTGCTGCACTGATCACTCCTTCCACATAACGAGTTTTCACATTGATTCTGGCTATGGGAAGTGTTATGGTGGTTGTATCCTTTAATGCCCCTTGTATCTCCACTTTGTCTGTGGTATACTGCTCAGGGTGCACTAGAGACACACTCACAACTGAGTCATATTCCAATCCGGAATCATGCAGACACTTTACCTTAGTGCCGTTACATATCACTTCTTCACAGATGGAGGGATGATGGAGATCTACCGGACTCGATGTCGGTTCCTTCCTTCCCTTTCCCACTGTTTTCATGCATGCAGCGTGATATGGAGGGACTTTCCTACCACATTCCGTTGTATGGTGGTTGTTCATTCTACATATTTTACACCACTTTTCTACCTTTTTGTAAGGTTTCCTATCCTGAAATTGTGGGTTCCTATCCTTATTATCATATCCTGGCCTGTATTTGGTTGCATTGTCCTTTTGTTCAAACTTATTATTAGTTTGGGGTTGCTTAACTCCCTCCTGTTTCCTTTTACTCCCTTGAGTCAGGGACTGAGCCAGGTGGTGGCTCTCTGCATATGTGATTATGTCAGCCAACCTGTCTCTTTTGTTCTCAATTAGGAACTTCTTAGTTTCCGGGGTTATGGAATCCAATAGTTGTTCAATCAACATCATTTCCTTTAGCCCCTCAAAATCTAGGGTGAAGTTTCCTTTCTTACACCATCTTAGTAGGTAAGTTTCTAATCTTTCTGAGAACTGCTGATACGTCTCTCCTGGTTGAAGCTTTGCCATTCTGAAGCGCCCTCTATATGCTTCAGCATTTTGTTCATATCGAACAAGCAATGCCTGCTTCAGGGCTTCGTAATCTTCCTGATCCTTTTTTGGCAATTTCAAAAAGACATCGTACGCAATTCCCCGCAACCCTTGCGATAACTTCAGACTCCACTTTTCCTGTTCTAGACCATAAGTAGTCGCTAATCTCTCATATCTGTCTAGATAAGCCTCGATTGTATCAACTTTGTCCACAAATGGATCCAGATGAAAATTCATGGCTCCATTTGAGGTGCTCTGGCTGGAGCTGTTGTCCAAATGAGGTGAACTACTACCATTGTGGTTGGCAGTTGCCTGAAGATCAAGCTCTTTTAATCTTAGCTCATGGTCTCTCTCTGCTTGAACCCTTCTTTCCTCAGCCTCCAATTGCAGTTTCTTATTCTCTTTCTCAGCTTCCGCTTGCCGTGCTAACTGCTTATCTTCTCTTTCTGTGAATTTATCGCATTCAGTCGTAACATACTGGACCAGAACATCACCAGTCATCCCAAGCTCTTTCCCCAATTGCAGTGTTGCTGACCTGAACTTTACTAAATCTGCCATGGCAATGTTGTAATTTAGTTGCAACCAATACAAAGTAAAAAAAAAATTTTCCAATATAATTAGTCACTTAATCAAATTAATTTCTTAATTAATTAATTAACGACTGATTTCGCGTCACATGTACCACACCTTAATTTGTACTCAATGGTACTCAAAAATCTATTTCTTAACCTGCCCTACCAAAAATTTACTATCAAAAATTTCCCACTTGACAGCACTAAAAGGTAACAGCAGGCTCAGAATATACAGGAACAATCCCAGACGAGCGTCCCAATGTCGCGAGAGGTTCCTTAATTTATGAAGATTAAGACAACAAGGTGTATCAGGTGATACAAGGATAGTTGCCAGAGAAGAGTCTGGTCTTAAAAGAAATACCCTATTCTCAGAAAAGAGCAATGGTGTATAGAGTTCATAGGTGTAAAGTCAGGCTGTAAAGAATTTCTGGCCGAGATAGTAATATTCAGTACCAGACTTCTATGGTGCCTCTCAGAATTATACCTATGGGCTGTTATAGTGTCTAGGGGAATTAATTAAATTCAAAGTAATTCAAAGCTGACATAAGTAATAAAAACAGTGCACTATAATTTCTTAATTTTATTTATGTACAGTCATCTGTTTAGTTTTGTTTGTGTAAACACAAACCCTAAAAATAAAAAACCACACTGATGATGTTGCATGTATCTACATCAAATAAAAGTCAATCACTACAAATAAAGTCTTTTCCTAGTTGTTAAGGCTCCCTTGTTATGAAAAGTCTTAGTGCAACTAATTCTCTGGAACCAATGTTAATGATGGTACTTGATTTATCTTCATCATTAGGGGAGTAGATATTGACAAATGTCACAATGACTTCACTGTTACTGATATCACTTGAATTTATCTTCAAAGTATTTCTATGTTATGTAGCTTTTGAAAATGTCACACTGACTACAATGTTACTGAGATCACTTGAGTTCAAAATATTTCTATGTTATGTAGCTTCCAGACTAATTTACTCATCACTGTTTTCATCACTACTACTATGACCGGGTGTGGTACGCCAATGCTCTGCGAGTCAGTCTTGTCTAATTTGACTTAACTTCTTCGCTTCCGCCTTTTATTTGGAAGCAGGAATATAAGATGGAGAAACCCAACACTGAGGCTCCCCACTCTTCCAACTGATGTAGGTACGGGGTGCTTGTTCAAATCATACACCGCTAGGTACAACACCAATGTTCTTCTCTGCTAACAAGATGAGTGACAGGATACCTCTGACCCACAATCTCAGATTCAACAGACGTTTAATAAACCCATGCAGTCTGCTTCACTGGCAAATGGCGAAGGAGCTGGGGTAGAATCTGATTCTGTCCTCTGACGAATTTGGTTCTGGCGGTTCAAGAGAATTATTCCAGATTTGTTTCCCTTTTTATTACAGGTAGCGGGCGAACGGAAGACAAGCGATTCCATTGGCTGGCTGGGTCAGTTTATGTTTACAAAAATTTATGTAAAACCACCACTTTCGGCCCGATCTGTCGATCTGACAAAACTTCAATAATTTATTCTTCCGGTGTTTCCCAACCGATTCCTTCCATCCAGGTCTCGTTTAGACCGGCCAATTGGGCGCTACCATTCTGACAAGCTAACCTTTTTCTGCCTCCCTTGTAGCGTTTGCAACCACAGTTGAAACCGGGGAAACTAGCCTTCGCTCTAAGTTATTACTACCTGTAATCACTCATAACTCCTGTGTCCAAGCTTCTACAACTTAAATCCATGTATCAAATGAAAGTTTATGATCCCTGTTATCTTACTGTGCTCACTGTTCCGAGGGACATACCTTATCCTTTGACCTGAGGTCACAAATACATATTCACGTTTGCACAGATTTCATCTAGCAATCCTGCAGCATACGGTTCCTGAGACCAGTTTTCAGCTCGTGCAGCGATTGGTCGAAAACATTTGTTGACATATTTTGATATAGGTAGGCAAGGTAGGCTCTCGTTAATAGCCCTTAGATATTGGTTCAGGACTACGCTACACAGCGGTGAGAAACACAGAAGAACAACCTGATGACTTGGAAACCCTCTGGCTTAAATTCAAGGACATCATAAAGACAGCTGCTGCAGAAGCTTGTGGTGAAGTCCGACTTGGGAACAAGAGAAAGAGAACACCTTGGGGGACAGAGGAAGTCAAAGAGAAAATAAGAGAGAAGAAAATGGCATGGAAACAATACTTAAGACCTAAAAACACAGCAGGACAAATAGAGAAATATAGAGAATATTTGATACTCAGAACAGAAGCAAAGAACAAGGTGCTAGCATCAAAACAGAAGTCCTGGAAAGAATTTGGAGAAAAGCTAGAAAAAAGATGCGCAAGAAAACCAGAAATAGTTCTATAAGACACTAAAAAACACGAGGAAGGAAAACCAATGCCCTCTCAAATTTATAAAGGACAAGCAAGGCAAATTTCTTACTGGCCCGAAGGAAGTAATGGAAAGATGGAAAGAATATTTCTCAGAACTCCTTGATGGTGAGCAAGGTCAAGCATCAGAAATGATAACCACTAGCACAGAAGAGGAAACCAATGGTGATGAAGATGACATAAAGATGGAAGAACTGAAGGCAGCACTGGAGAAAATCAAGATGGGCAGATCAGCAGGGTATGATGGTATAACACCAGAAATGGTTAAGTACATGGAAGCATCAGGCGACCTATTACTCCTAAGGGTCCTACAGGCAGCGTTGTGCAACAAGACCATACTAAAGGATTGGGAGATTGCCATCATAAAACCAATTTTCAAAAAGAGTGACAATCGACAATGTGGAAACAATAGAGGCATATCCCTTCTCAGTGTCCCTGGTAAAATCTACTCTAGAATCCTAGAGCAGAGACTCCGACGCCTAGCTGAGCCACAATTGGATGAGGTCAAGTGGGGATTCCGAGCAAACCGAAGTACTCAAGACCTAATCTTCACACTCAGACAGCTGAGTGAAAAGGCCCTTGAGTATAAGAGTGAGATCCATCTTTATTTCATACATCTGGAAAAGGCGTTTGACAAGGTCCCCTGGAGCAAACTTTGGAACTGTTTGGCAAGGAAGAACATTCCAGCACCTCTGATTCATGCTTTACAGAGCTTCTACAAGTCTTGCAGAAATTATGTGAGGACAGCAAACCATAAGTCAGAAGAGTTCAAGACCATCACTGGTGTAAGACAAGGTGATATCTTGTCACCTTATCTTTTCATACTCCTCATGGACGATGTTATCAAGGCATGTAAGGAGAGAACAAGAACTTATTCAGATGGGTACTGGAAGATGAGACAGGTATGTATTTCAGAGCTGGCATATGCTGATGATGTTGCTCTGATTGCTAAATCAGAGGCACATTTCCAATCCAACCTGCAAGTCTGGAATGAAAAGCTGGAGAAGAGAGGGATGGTCATAAGCAGCTCTAAAACAAAATCCATTGCGATATCACGAGAAGAAAGAAGACATCAGATTAAGCTGGAAGAACAGGGCCTGGAGCAGGGCGACCACTTTAAATATCTCTGTGCTATTATAGACCGAAAGGGAGGCATCAAAGAAGAGTTGGCCACTCGAAAAGCAGCAGCTGGGAAACTTTTTCGGGCCATAAATCGAGGACTCCTCAGCAAGAGAGAGATTGGTAAGAAAACGAAGATGGCTGTATACCACTCCACCTATGTCCCAGTCTTGACATATGGATGCGAGTCATGGGCAATGACTACAACCCACAAAAGCTAGATCCAAACCTCAGAAATTAGGTATATGAGGAAGGTCGTTGAAGTAACAAGAAGAGACATGGTCTGCAACCAGACGATACGTCAAGGCCTAAAATCCCACCCCCTGCAGACCCAAGTAGAACAGTCTCAACTAAGATGGTTTGGCCATGTCTGCAGAATGATAGAAGATCAGCTACCACGACAAGTATGGGAAACAAAGAGCCAAGGATCCAGACCCCCATGACGACCCAGAGTCCACTGGGAGGACAACATTAGACAATCTTTGAAGGACCGAGGACTAGAATGGAAACAGGGCAGGAAGAAGACAGCCGATAGGATAGTCTGGCGCTATCTCTTCTAAACCTCTACACCTCACGGTAGAAGGGGAACGACTAACTAAGTAAGTAAGTAAGGAGAGCTCCCTTCGATGGCGGTAATTTCATAGAATGCCACATGCTTTTTCCACCTAGTTTAGAGCCCGATGTGATGCTCCTCTAAATGCAAGCCAAGTTCGAGAAATGGGAGCTCATGGAATCAACAACTCAACACGATTCGGAATGGCAGGAAAGCCACTGGAAAAGCATAGATCTACAGTTTAGCATGTACTAAGGAGTACCTTTATTGGGAGCAAACTGCCACAGTAAGATCTGGAAGGAATTATTCACCATACATAGACATAAAAAGAGGTGTCAGACAAGGTTGTGTGTTGTCCCCCTGCCTATTTAATTTATACACCGAAAAAATTTTCAAACAGATACAGGAAATACCAGGACTAAACATCAGTGGAAGGTCAATAAACAACCTTAGATATGCAGATGATACCGTGTTGTTAGCTGAAAGCGAACAGGAGTTACAAGAACTAGAGAAGCAAGTGAACAGTATAAGTCATGAATATGGACTCGACATTAATATTGAGAAAACAAAAACTATGATAATTAGCAAAACAGACGATAAACCCACATTAAAGATAAGCGTAAATGGGAAAATCCTGGAACAAGTCAAGAGCTACGTATATCTTGGTCACATAATAACAGAAGATGGCAGATGTGAAACAGAAATCAAGAACAGAATATGAATAGCCAAGGCTACATTCAACAACATGAAACATATACTGACATCAAAACAGTTATCTCACAAATTAAAACTGAGAATCATAAAGTGTTATATATATTCTGCATTTCTGTATGGGGCAGAAACATGGACGATGTATAAACATTTGGAAGAAAGAATTGAGGCTCTTGAAATGTGGATATATAGAAGAATGGGGCGTATCTCATGGAAAGTGAAGAAAACAAATAAGGAGGTCCTAGAAAATCTAGGTATGAAAAGAGAACTAATGAGGGAGATCAAAGTTCGGCAGCTATAGTACTTTGGCCACATAAAAAGGCATAACACCTTGCAGAAGACCATAACAGAAGGGAGAGGTGAAGGCAAACGTGCAAGGGGAAGACAGCGCTGTAAGTGGGAAGATAACATCAAGAGATGGACAGGGAAGATCCTATCAGAGTGCACCACCAAGACAAGAGACAGAAGACGTTGGAGATCCTTTACAGCCAACCTTCGTTGTGGAGATGGCAGCTGATGATGATGAAGGAGTCTTCAACTTGGTATTGGCTGCGAAAGAGCGAAAAGCTAGGCAGACCTAGTTACACAACAACAACAAAATATTAATATAGTGACTTATTTCATGTTTCTATGGTAATTCTTTTACCGTAGTGTAACATTAAATTTAACTACAAAGTACTTTCAACAGGACGACGAATATGCAATACTAGTAAACATTGAATTTCCAATTGTAAAATATTTCTATTGTGCGACGTCGAAAAATCTGGACGGGTGCAGCAAGGTGGTGAAATATTTCAGTGAATATTCTTGTCAGCGTTTGCAGAATTAAAAAACAATCAAACTAATGAAATCGTGTTATCTTTTAACTAAAGTCTTGGAAAAAAAATTAACTGCTGCAATTAAACTAACGAAATCGTGTTATCTTTTAAGTTAAGTCTTCTACTACTAAACTACAACCACTTTGTCATTTTTTTTTTTCAACAGATGTCTTGCATTGTTAAACTTTTATCAAACTTGTCAATCTTTACATATACTTGTTTGTGTTGAGTTCATATAAAACGATTCCGTTTTTTTTTTTTTTTTTTTTGGTAAACATTAGAGAATCTTATTGGGTTTCAGTAACAGTTACGCTGTTAAGACTGGAGGTTTTAGAATTTCCTCTAATTTTAGAATCAATCGTTCTAACCACGAGTGTATAAACTCGCTTGTTGACCATAAATGCCATGAACAGAAAGGCTCCTTGAAGAAGTACCAGAGACACGTAGATGCAGTTCAGAATTTCAGAGTTGGGGTAGACGTTGATCAAAGCGGAAATGACCCATGAGAACCCCATCGATGTTGAGAGCTTGAGGTATATCACACACAAGGTTCTCTGTGATGACCTTTTCCCAACTTTTTCCGAGATCTTACTAGATTGTTGCAAGCCGACAAGAGTGACTATGAAACCGGTTACGTTTATGAAGAAACTAACAAAGTAAGGAATTATAACAAAGGCTAATCTTGCCCACAGAGGACCAGAGAACCAGGTGCAATATGGATATCCGTAGCGGGGATATTCAAATGGATCGTGTGACGACGATATTGCTGGAGATGATAAAGGTAAGTGTGAAGTTCCTGAAACAGGAGGGATGGACACGCTTTCATTTGTTATACCTGGACCAGTTATCGTCCCTGAAGTTGTGAAATTCTTACGATGCAAGAGGTCTAGTAGCAACGACGTCACCACGACAACTAAAGACAGACCCCAGACAGCAATGTTGAAACGGAGGAAAGCCTTTCTGTCGTTCACAGTTTTCACAAGTGTATTCCCATGGGGTCCGAAGGTCAAGGCCATATTGACAGCTATAGCCGACATCCAGCCAAAGTAAGCTAAGGTAACCAGGTGCGCGAGGGCTGCCAGGGCTGGACAAATGTAGTCATGATGGAAGTCCACAAGAGTGAACAGGTTTGACATGAATGTCAACAGCATTGTCGCGGCCAAACTCGCGGTCATTTTTCCTGGCAGCCTTTGTAGTTCAGGACAAAAACAATAGAGTACCAGAATGAACACAAGAAAGATAACGGAGATAATTGTAAAAACGACAGTAATGATGAAATACGCCAAGCTAAATTTAGCAGTTTTAGTCTGAACTTTCCATTCAAAGTTTGAACATACAAAAATGTCATTCCCTCGTTCATCAAAATCTCCCTCTTCATAAAACTGGTTGGATTTCAATATCAGAAGCTCAGATCCATAACGCTGAGTTTCTTGTAACAAGTAGTGAACAACAGAACAGTTGATTCTAGAAAATAGTTTGCTTGGCTGACATAACATTACTGTGTTTGTGATTATCACGGGGTTAATACTGTCCAAGGTAGCCTTACCTGTAATCTCAAACCCTATACTGTTTAAAGGATAGTAGATCCCGTCTCTTGTAGAGTTGAACACGGCATACGTAACTCCTTGGTTCTCTACAACCGTAAAGTCCGTGCGTTGTACTAAATCGCCGTTATCCGAGCACTTACCTTGAGACTGATTAAGGCTGCCCAAATTAGTGATCAATATTTGTGAAGTATAATTCCTTGAACTGAGCAGTAAAACGTTTGTAGCCAGTTGTTTTAGTTCATCTACCATGTGTTTGGTAACTTCATTGCTTAAAGATATAGTTTCGTTAAGACTAGCTTCAAAAAATGTTTCATTGTTTTGGGTGTATTTGTAACATTGTGCAGTAGGCTTAACCGGGTAAGTGCCTATCTCCAATTCACCTTGACGGAACCGGTGGCCAACTGCTTCCTCCATGTTATTGAAAAACTCATACAACAACCCGTGTATTTCATTACATAATACATCACTAATAGGGAACATTACCGACATGAGAATGTGTATCCCTTCCCATCCGTTTGGAAAGATCTGCGAAGATCCAGGCACAAAGTACGCGTTTATAGAATCTTTACAATTTCCTCTGTAAGGCTCTTTCCCAAATGAGCAAATCAGAGTCTTACATTCCATAGTTAGGGGATCGAAAACATCACTGTCATCACATATATACGAGGTAAAATCATTGCGTCCATCGCTAAACCCCCCTGTAAAGTCTAGGAGCAGAAGAATACCCCCTTGAGCTTCATCGCAAGAGTCACAGTAACTCGTGCTGCAGTTGTCGGCAATCTGTGATTGACTTGACGAGAACTGCGCTGTATTCAGGCATTTCTGACAATGGGGATTTTTGTAATTCTCATGTGGAAAGTCGTACGTCAAACACAAGAGTTTATCTATCTGGGAGCAAGGGTCTTCAGTGGTCTGTGCTTGCAGCTCATGTTTAGTATTACGTATAAATTCCACATGCGGTTTACAAAATCGTTCACTGTACTGTACGTCAAAATTCACTTTGCATGTATCGTTCTTGATTAAGCTGGTAAGGGTTGCGAGGGTTAACATCCTATAACTCGTTTCTGTTGAAATATCTTGGCATTTTACTGTTACTGGCCAGATTTTAAGGTTGGTAGTGGAAATACCGTGACACTGAGCACAGAAAACGTTTTTGAAAGTCACACTTCCGCCTGGTAGAGGAGCTGTGACGGGAGGGAGTAGCGGTGAACTAGATCTCTCACACTTATCTCTCAAGTCAGCATCTGCAGACTCTATCGAGCAGCGACTAACCAGAAGCATGTGCACATAGTCATTTATTCTCTCGCAAGTAGCGAAGTCTAGTATAAAGTTGTGGATAACAGCTTTAGCATTTTCTCCATGAGTTTCCAAGAAACGTGTAATGTCTGGAAAATGCATTTCCAAATTTAGTATCGATTTCATATCAGAGATTGAATCATACAGAGCCTTGGGTTCAGTGAATCCAAACCAGTTTTCGAATACGTCCACACAACAGTCACCATAAAGGACACAATACTCATCACAATAACATGTCGTGGTTGCAATTTCGCAAGTGTATTTAGTTTTAACCAGTTTGGATGCTGAAATCGATTTCTCTATATGACCTTCTTGAGCAGACCTCTTCAACCGCATTTCTGCTGGAAATGGTTTAGACAGGTTGTGTTTGTGTGAACGACTTTTGCGCTCTCCCATCCTGACGTCATCAAATAAAATAGAATCTGTTCTTGTCGTATTCTCTTCTATATCGTCATAATATATCGCTTCCTCTGCTACGTTGTCGTTCAGAACAGAAAAATTTTTAGTTTTCTGAAATGGTAGCTCCAATGAAACTGAATTAAAATTAACCTCTTCCATAAAATAGTTATTACATTTGATCCGACATAACTTGATATCATCACAGATCTCAAATGACATTCCTCCTAATTCAATTCGAATCCGGTTATCTTTACCAAAGCTGTGTAGGTCGTTATAACCTTCGACTACATTTTCAACCCATAATTCATCTGTTTGTGTCGTGCTTTTAATATTGCTTCCATTGACCTCCCTGGAAAGAGAAGCATCTTGATGGGGTACATCTGTAGTTGTCGCTGTGTTTTCTGCCGCTTCATTCAAGAATTGCCTTGGTATTGTATAAGTAGTAATTATAGTGTCATCTATTGATTGCGTTGTTGGTAGAGTCTCGCAGTCACATCCCGTGGCCAGGATAAACAGTCCAAGGTAAAACAGATGCATCTCTGTGAAATAGTTAACGATATTTTCATCGATTTAATTATTATTAAAACATACTACAACAATAAGAACAAAAGATACTAACATTTAAACAAATTATCCTCGCGTATTTAAATTCAAGTTTTGACTATGTCATCATAAACGATTGAAAGGGAAGATGCTGCTGAAGTGGAGTGATTAGACAGTTTATTGTACTGGGACCATCTTTATCAGGTGGAGGTTGACCTGTATCCTTCTTTGCTGCATTTTATTCCCTCATTCAAGAGCAGTCAACGGAGCCGCGCTAGCGTAGTGGTTACAACACCGCTCTGGCGACCGGGTGATTCAGGATCAAACCCGGGCGACGGCATTTGAGGATTTTTCGTCGACCGGGAATTGGACTGGATTAACTCGAGACCTGGCGAGAACATTTGGAGGAGTGTCGTCGACCAGTGATTGGCGGCTCCTGAGCCGACCCAGCTGTAATGGGTACCTCCGAAATCGGCGAGTATCTGCCTGAATGGCGAGGGACATCTGTCTCTGTACACGAAAAGGGATACTCACGTAAAAATCAATGTCAGGTTAAACATTAATAATAAATAACCTGAGATTTCGCCTCGAGTATTATCGGGCGTACGAAAAAAAAAAAAAAAAAGTCAGATATTACCTTATTCATTATAGGCTGATGGTTACCAGGTTTCGATAACTTTGTCTCAAGAAGCAAGTGCCCTAACTACTCCACCAATTTATGATTTCACTGTAAGCTATACTTTAAATAAAAATAACATCGAAACATCATAAGCCATGCTTTAAATATAAATAACATCGAAGCACCATAAGCCATGCATTAAATACAAATAACATCGAAGCACCATAGGCCATACTTTAAATAAAAATTACATCAAAACGTCATAAGCCATGCTTTCAATACACATAACACCGAAACACCATAAACATAATTAGCTATGATCACATCATTTTTTTCATGTTTATTTTTTCTTTGTTGCCACCGTTACAGCAGAGTTTCTACGGTATTTAAAACTGTTAGTGATTCTTATTGGCTCGTGTTGTTCTAGAAAGAATATCACCACTATTCCTAAGGCATGTCGTAAGAGGCTAATAATATGACCTTGTGTTTAGAACTGGCATCATGTAAAACTAATTGTTATAGTCACCAAAGCTACAAGATAATTTCGGACTTTACGCTTCCTGCAAGCCCTTAAGGCTAAATTTTAGCCTGGCGGAACTGTTTCCACTGACGGGACAAGGTGCGTAGGCGAGTCACTGGTGCCTTAAAACCAGCAGCCTCTGGCACATACAGCTCGTGATCCTCGGTTGGTAGCCTATCTAGGAAAAAGTAAAACTCGGAATCCAAACTTCCGCTGCCTTGCAGGAATATCCGTTTATGGAACAGGCTTCGCACCCGTGTGTTACTTGGGCCAGAAATGGGAGCAAAGAATAGTAACACTATACCCTACCAGGCATGTCGTAAAGAGCGACTAAGGAGGGTTAGGCATGGGGCTGGTTACCCCATCACGTTAAAAAATTGTTTAACAAAAACTTCAACACACTATGGACGAGTCAAATATAGAATGTAAATCAACACAGACGCCCAAGACAGTAGAAGATCCTCTGGAAAGGAGGCCCATGAAGCAACACAGAGAAAGCCGAAAGGAGTCTGGGTTGCCGACTAACCTTTTCTCATCTAGGAAAATCTCCAGGATTGGCATCTGAAATGTTCGTACTCTATATGAACAAAGGAAAACTGTTACCGTGCAATGCTCAGATGCATAAACAAACATCTGAGTTACAAAGTAAAACATTAACAAATAATAAGGAAATGGTGAATAATACAACAGGGAGTATGCTCCGTCTGGAGCATTATTTTTTTAGACAATATAAAGGATAACGTAATACATTGTAATGCTAACTTAACTTATAGCCGGAACATTCAGTTATTATTTCTCACAATTTAATTGCGGCAAAACTGAAACTAAAGGTCAGGTTGACCAAAATTGACACGGAGTAGACAAAACAAATGTATAATTTGGTGTGGCGTTTTAGTGCATGAGAAGGTCTCTGAGTGTTGCACAATATAACTGTTATGATTAAAATTAATAACATGTCTATCGATGTTATTAATTGGTTCGACAAGGATCCATGTTTGTTTATTATCGGTAGTCCTTGGAAACAGGAAGTTACGTCATTGCCTCGGGGTTCAGATCGCAGACGTTAAGGTCAGGATCTCCAAAAGTGGGCGATCGTCTGGTAGGTTCTTCTGTGTGTTTCATTGTTGCAGGTGGACGTATGTCTGTGAGCTCCTGAGAATTATATTATTTTATGACATATTCCTATGAAGTTCCATCACTAGATCGTCCATATACCTCCGTGAGATGATGCTAGTATATTTGTGAAAGGAATTATAATTTATGTGAAGTACGTGAGTGATAAAAAATGTGTAAATCTGTCGAGGACAGTGTTCTAGCTACAGACGGTACAAAGCTATACTGATGACTGTATATGCAATGCCATATGTTATTGTGGCCTTCAAGTTTATCTATGTGGAGCAGCGTTGAGTAAAATAAACTGTGTATTGATTGTCCACCTGGCCTTTGTGGTGACATTAATATTTTGCAAGTGTGTTATAGGCTGTCTGCGGTGTCAAGAATTTCTACCCTAGTACTATTGGCCAGAGTAACAAGACGTGTACTCATACTTTCTATATAATAATAATAAGACAAGCTACAACTAAAATGGGGGCCAAGCCGGGATATGGAGTATAAAGGTGAATGCTGATGTCCGGAGAAATTTTTCAAGTCGTTGGACTACATTTTCTGAAAAAATCAGAAATTTTCAAAATAGCGGTGTGTGTCGTCTGCTGACCTGTGTGGGGATGAAAGAAGATTAATTGCTGTTCTAATTTTCAAGTTTACTTCAGAAGGTGAAGTTGTTGCAGGAAAAAGACTTGGCTATATAATTCACGGTGTTAACATGAAGTTTTATGCCCGCTGATGGCCGACACTCAAGATTTGTTCACCATTTATATCAAGAAGACGACGGACAAAATGGCAGTCATGTTCGAGTGCGCAAATTCCGAATTCTAAACCTAACCTGGTCTACACGGAGTGTGTATCATCATTCCTTGGGAAGGAGGTGAAATCCAGGAGGATCTTGGTTTTTGGCATTTAGATAAGTATATTTAAAGTTACATACAGCGTGTGATGCTGAGAATCTTGTTTGCCAGAGTTCTTTTTCTATGTTCTATGTATTTTCGTTTCTCTATGTTCATGTATTAAGGTGGGTGGTTTGAGGGACTCATGAATTTTTTTCAATACCTCATTTGTATGGTCGAGAAATTCATGGGCGTTCTTTAGTTTTGTGTATCTGATTTCTTCAAATTAAGGGGCCGGCGAACATAGCTGAATGTTACTGCCTTGATTGAATTAACCAGATCCAATATCTGTCTAGTTGTGAAGGTCCTGTTATTTAGCAAGTTTGCTATTGTTGTAAAGTTAATTGCAATTTTTATTCAGTTTTTCTCCATTATTGTTTGTGATATTGTTGGCCTATTCTTGCTATCCCTTATTTATTAGATGTCATATATGTTGTGAAATTGTGCTTGTCTTGTCATAAGTGTGATAGAGCTGAATTTTTTTCATTTGTTCTATAGTTCATACATTTCTGCCTTGTTTCATCAGTAGTATTATCTTGATTTGGCTCTTGTCACTGTATTTTGTCAGCTTGTTCGTATCTATTGTTTTGCTCCTATTATTACATCTAATATTACATGCAGTTGGTTGATTTTGAAGGGTGAAATAATTATTGCTAATATTGCTCACATATTCAATATATTATAAGTCAATTGTTATTGGACTATTTGTAGTCACAATAATTGTGAATTATGGCTACCTTGGAGTATTTCATGAAGATTGGAAAAGAATTTGGTATTGAGGGTGAGGCTTTGAAGACTTATGCGGACAATGAACTAAGAGATCAAAGAAAATTAGATAGAGATGAGAAGAAGAGAGAGGAAGAATTGGCTGAGAAGATGAGACAAGAAGAATTAGCTGAGAAAAGGAGAGTAGAAGAATTGTACTTATCTGAGAGGAGGAGATAGGATGAATTGGCTGAAAAGAGGAGAGCAGAAGAAATAGCTCTTGAGGAAAAAAATTAGCCTATGCTCAGGACTTGAGAATGGCAGAACTTGATGTCGTGAAGTCTGATTCACAACCCATCATTCTTTAACCAAACGGAACGCCATACTTTAGAAATACTATAGGATAGCAGAACCAATGAAACGCCGTCTTTATTCGGTTGTTTACAAATAACGATTAGGCATTCAACATAGAGTCTCAAATCTGTGCAAAACCGGTGGATATGGAGATTAACTACAGACTTATGAGCGAATTACAGCATGGCAGAGGTCTAGAATTCATAAATTGGAATGTTCATCTATAAGTCTGTGCAAAGATTTCCCCGGGAAATGCTATAGGAATGGAGAAATCTCGAGTTAAATATATCGGGACATCAGGCAAGTCCAAAACTTTGCGGTTTAAGCTACGCGTAGAATAAAACTAAAGAATGTAATATAAAGTCAATTAGTTAGATAGATGAAGATTAATTCCGGGCATATGTTCAGCTTTAGATGAAGAAAATCGCTCCAGGAATAAGGAAGATAACTAAAATCTTAGTTTTTCATATTTGCACATCAAGACAAAATTATGCATACATTTTGGGAACTCAAGCACACTTCGGCTGTTGCTCCCTGTGTCGCCGGATGTGACGTATAAAAGACCCTGCATAATGCAAATCGAGGTCAATACATATTTGCATACTACAGGATACAGGGCAACACTAACATGGATACCATCACATGTGGGGATAGCAGGAAATGAGCTTGCAGACAAAGAAGCCAAAGGCGGGAGAACTAGCCAAAACAAAATTGAAGTAGGCCTAGGGAAGTTCGAAATAAAGAGTTTAATTGCTCAAGCAATAACTAAAGAGTGGATAACAGCATGGGACCAAAGTAAAAAAGCAAGACACGCATATAAAATCCTAAAAAAACCAAGCAAAAAATGTCAAATAAAAGATGAACTAAAAATACCAATTAATAAAAAAAAATTGCTGAGGCTCAAGCTTGGAACTGGATATTTCATGATTGAGGAACCCACATGTGAAGAGTGTCATGAACCAAACACAATTAGACACTTTCTGGTGGACTGCAAGAAATATGACCAACAGAGGCAAAACACTAAGACATACTGTAGTAAACACAAGGTAGAAATTAGTATAGAAAATCTCATAGGCACAAAGACCCCTTCAGAAATGCAAAAGTTAATAAAACACTATATTACCAAAACAAAAGCTAACATATAAAAAATAAATAAGGATCCGAGCCAGTAGTCCAAACCGGAGAAAGATTCACCCCAGATACATACAGATTAACCAAATAAAACATCCAGCGAAAATTAAAAACATACCAGATTAGACAATTGCATATTTTAGATTTTTTTTAAAAACCATTATGAACTATAACTACAAAAGGAAAATACCTACTAGAGATAATATAGTATAAAATAAATACAAACAAAAACATATTACAACAAAGGAAACACGTCCTGATATAACCAACAACTCCATGCACATGGTAGATGGTTGAAAGGGGCGTGCTACAAAGAAAGTAGCAAACACGGTAACAAAAAAAATCGAGGCCATAATGTTTTGAAAATCACAGCAAGCGCAAAAAGTGTTAATGAAAAGTGCCTTTGCCAGCTGCATCTAAGAGCAGACCATAATAACCATTAACAGCTCGACTGTATGTGCCTGAGGGTAAGAAAGAATATATATATATATATATATATATATATATATATATATATATATATATATATATATATATATATATGTGTGTGTGGGGGTGTGTGTGTGTGTATGTATTCCTATTGATTAATTACAGTGTGCATTAGGAAGTGTGTAGATGTGTTTGAACTACCGTGTAAATTTCTGGAGGCTAAACGCAAAGCTGGTCGTCGTCCCGGGGCCTGATCGTCAATTTTCGGGGGCGCAGGTGGAGTCGATGAGCGGTGGGGGCGTGTGGGTTAGGGTTCCCGAGGCCAGCCCCAAGATACTTTCGGCATGACGTCTGATGAGGTTCTCAAAGTCATATGCTCGACGAGTGATGATGATGACGACGAGGAATGAGGCGTCAGGGATGGCTCGAGCCAAGGAGCAGGGGTGCGCATACTGTCTTGGGGAAGACGCTCCCAGAATCGCCGGCCCAAGGGTCTCTTTAAATAACTATTGATTCGTGACACATACCCGAGATAAGTGGTATAAGTGGCAAAATAATCAGCCGAATTGCGTTAGCTATAGGCGGAACTGCAACATAATCTTAAAGACGATACACTGAATAGACCTCATCATCACGGCAGAAACACCGTGACACACATTCCTGAGCGGGACCACATTCCTAAGCAGGACATAAATTCCTAAGCGTGTCATAAATAGCTGTGCGCGAGTTAGGACATTTTTCATCTCATCTCATAATCGGAACCTCTTCTACCCCGTGAAACGAGGTGTAGAGGGGGCCCAAGTGCACAAGGCCCATGGGCAGGACATGTAATCGAAGTGACTTGGCAAACAGGTGATTAGCCCATTGTGCCCAGGAAATTTTTCACCGACAGAAAAATCAGCTCGCCGCGAGCCAATGTGTAATACATACACTGCTTATAACACTGGCTCAATACATACCGAGGGAGCCCAGCCTCTAATATGGAGGAGGGGATTCTTCAGGGGTCTCGCCACAAACGTAACTCATTTGAAAGTGGCCATATACTTGGCGAACTCCGCGCGGGCCTGTTCCCGCTCCTTTTCCATCCACTTTTTTTTTGCCGCCTCATCGGTAGCAGGGGCGGCGCGAGCCTTGGAGCGGATCTCTTCCTTCATGGCTAGGTATTTTTCAACCTCGCCCACGATAGTTCTGAATTCCTCATCTGAGATATTCGAATCGGCCACAGCCTTTGAAACGAGCTGGTGAATGGAATTCTGTTTGGCCCGAGCAATCTGTATCACAGCCGCGTGCTTTGCCGCCTTGGCCACACACTTGCGACTGATAGCGGCACAGGCCAGGTCTGTAACAAGGGCCCCCGCACCATGTCCAGAGAGTACAAGGCCTGGAAGAGATCGATAACGGAAGTCAGCATCATAATACCCGCAACTTCAAGGCCTACGGCGGCGATCTCCACCCCAGCGCTTGCGCCAAGGACAATGTTGTCGGCACGGCGATATTTCTTATAAAGCTTTCGTCTATCTTCAACCTCTTTGGTAAGAAAAGCATTGAGCTCAGCAATTCTACCCAGCCGATACCACTGGTCAGCAGGCGTTGACGCGGTCACCTGATCTGTCATAGATGGAATACTGTGATACAGCGTCATTATAGGCCGGCCGACAGATTCATGAGATCCACTCCACTTGTTAATAGGTTCAAATAGTCTTCCGAGACAGGCGTCATAGAAAATAAAACCCTGATAAAGCCCACCTGAGGAGTGACTAAAAGACTTTTGAGGCTGACTATTGCCTCCGACTTTGTTTCAACCTCAGGATTAGTAACTCTGGCAGTAAATATTCCACCTATATTAGTAACAACCAGGCCGACTATTCTTGGAGTTGACCACTTCGGGGATAGGCCAGGAAGGACGCAAACCAAAGTACCTAAAGAAGGTTGCCCAAGAATCGCCTCAATATAAATTGTGGAGCCTGCTGGCGGTTCAGATAGATAGTCTTGGTCCTTTTTAAACTCTGCAGCGGCCATCATGGAAGCATTCTTCTTTTTTGTTGTGACAACATAAAACCGACCTTGACAATTAATCTCAACAGCGCCCTCTGCGACGAAACTCGCCAACATCTTACCAAGGTTTACCCAAGGAGCCAGTGAGTGTCCAGCTTCAGTACAGACATTCGGCCGCAGCAACTCAAGCTTGACATCCCACTCAGGCTCGGAAGGTGGTACAGCTTGCTGTATGTTAATAGGAACTCTTTTGTTAGAACCTTTCTCAGTCAATTCAATCCCATAGGCAACCTTCAAATCCCCAGGCTCTCGATAGCCCTCTGTGTCTCCTAAGTCGGCAAAAGTAAGCGAGCTGCAGACTTTTGGTCTGTGTTTTCCTGGGCCTTCGGCATCAGCCATATTTACGATAATACGCGCATCCACCTAATCTCCAAAACGCAGCCAGATATGCGAGCTCAAGCGGGTTCTTATGCTCGTTGCGGACTGAAATCGTAATTCCAGGCAGGGTCCCCTTCTCAAGACGCTTAAACTGTGGTGCGGAGAACGTCTCAGCGCGGCCACTGTTGCAAGCCTCCTTTTTCACAGGAACGGCACGCAATACGGTTGAAGGGGATATATTGTGTCTGTTCTCAACCGTTGATAGACCCTCATCGAGATGCACAAACAGTTCTTTGTAAATAATCAACTGGGGGAACGAATCAGCGCGCATGCCTTCATTAACAACCACATATCGGTCTAATCCTAAGGTGCGCGCAAAATTCCCATATAAGACTATTAGCTTCTTGATACCACCAACAACAACTACCTTCACAGTAGCAGGATTTAATTTCAGCTGAAGTTCTTTAGGAGCAAAGTATTGTCCATCCAGATCGCATATACCATAGTGCCCATCCGCTATCGTTACTAATGCGCCGTCATAACGGAACTTATTGTTCCACAGTTCTTGGGAAATGTTCACCCATGCTGGATAGTAGAGGATTTCAGAGAGGGCTATCTTAAGATTCCCCTCTCTGTTGTCAATCACAGGATTCAGGGGGACACACTCCCCGTTCTGAAAATTGGACAGAGTGATATACATTATCACAAGCATGTCCAACCAAGCCTACACGTTTAATAAGGATGGCAAATACGGGGTGGGTGGTGTTTATGAGAACTCCACGTTTGTTGCCAGCCAGCTTGTTGCAAGCGACATTTGTGTGTCTGCACAGGCAAGCTTTAAGGCAAAGTTCATAGACATCTTCGCCAAGTACAAACTGCCACAAGTAAAGAGCGATGCAATTGCACAAGTATGGAGCTCCACCGCCTTGCAGTCCTGGCAGAACCAGATAAATTTTGCTATCTGGTGCGCCACCGCGGGGTGCGGCATATCAGCAGAAGGCCACCTCGCGGCCTCTGCGCCCATGGGCCGTTCGTTGTTTCTCTTCCACGTCTATTACCAAATTCGACGGATCCTAGAAGAAATTAAAGCACCCCTTCCTCAACATAGCGCTTGGGATGCGTTTAAGAATTCTTATGACCGCACAGCCTATGAACGCATCTGCAACGAGTTCGGTGTTAGTCCCAACTCCGATTGACGGCAGCAACAAAGTAAAAGTCAGGGCCTGGGGTCTACATATTTAACTTACAAGGACCAGACTGTGGTTGTAGGTGACGAAGATTATCACGGGCACGATGTTGGGAGGGCATGTGGTTCCACTTTAGATGGAAGGACCACGAATCCTCTTCTAAGGAATCCGGTGGACCCGGTTCTACACATTACCTACATTGCACAGGGGCCAGAGGCTGACCAAGCATGGGCCACATTCATCCTTGACGAATCACTCGGCTTTACGCAGCTGGGTGTAGAGAGGCTAAACGACAGCGTTCGGACTTTTCTTTGGGCGCTTCTTGGAGCGCAGTCCCAAACAAGAACGAATATCCTGGGGACTGGAACCGCATTCGATGCCCAGAAGCAGTTTCTTGCCAATGTGGAAGATGCTATCTCCTCCCCAGTGGACATCCCTTCAGCAATCAAGCGCTATCAAGACGTGCTTAAGTACGCCCGCTCAAAGGTGGACTATGTGTTCGGCTACGGCCTCTATACGGTCTATACGGCGCCCAGTGACATACAGCGCCGCATTGGCCAGATCGAAGGTTATAATGACAAGATTGTGATCGCCAGTTCACCTGGTGAACACATGCAGCTAAGCTCCAACGCCAACGTAAACACCGAAGCTTCTATTCCCCCACCGCCAGCCCTGAATGAACCGCTTCCTGCACACCAATCCGTAGCTTCGCCGCGATCCACCGCGCCGTCTCCCACATCGGGCACAGCCCGAACCCAAGACAAGGCAGAATCGGCGCAGCGCGAAAATGAAAAGACCGCGCTCATTGTGGGCAGCATAGCGGTAGGCCTACTCGCGCTTTGGGTGTTCCGGCCGTGAGGCCAGCCAATCTGGAGCTGCTGCAAGCAGCAGGCCACCTACTGCGAGCACAAGCGCCCAAAGATTTTCTGCGAGCCATCCCACCGTCTTGCCCAAGAAACCGAGCAGCCAGGACACAATGCTGCCGATGATTCCTGGGAGTGCGGCCTTTCCAACCAGCTTGGTCAGGAGCCGCACGAGATCTTGCAGACGCTGCTTCGCCCACTCCTTCAGCCCTGGTTTGTCTGTAGGAGGTGGGGGAGTTAGTGCGCCACCGGCAGCTTCACCTGTGAATGCCAGCACCAGGGTTGAGATTATCATTCCAATCGCTGTAAGCATTCTGGTAATGGTGACGCAACCACTTCCCTAGTGTAGAGTCTTCATTGAGAATCCGTCGTATGGCTTCGAACTGGTTAGTCGCGACTTGGTCAACCTTAATGCCCGCGTCCCGGACTGTGGCGGTTAACTTAGCCCAATTCTCCTCCTTCTCCGATTCAAGGTCTCCAAGTCTCTGCTCCTCGAGTCTCTGGACTTCGGGATTTAGTCCCCGCGAGTCTTCAACTTTCTGCTTTTGGCTAGCTATATCTTTGCCATGCTCTGTGTGTTTGGCAAGGTGATTAACGATTATGCCTTGTGCTGTCTGCATAAGTTTGTCAAGTCCCCTGAGCTCTCAGAGTTGCTGCAGGTACTCTTCCCTGGTTCCCGGATTAGGGTCATTTTCTATGATGACTGTAAGGAGTTCCAGGAGCGGTTCCAAACACTGGTTTTTTAGGTCATAAATTTGTGGCGCTCACATTGTGTAAGGTGGCAGCTACCTGTTTTAACTCAGTGTTACCGTTTTGGAGTGCAGCGACAGCTGCTTTTGATAGACGCGCAGCCTTAGTTTTACCAGGAAAGACCAGAGCATCAAGCACTCCCACACGAAATTACTCAACGCATAAGGCTCCCCATTTCTTTTGATAAGTGGAACATCCGGGAAGGCTTTCCGACGTAACTCCTCACCCTTGATGGTGAAATTCAAAGCTGCAACATCGAGGTTATTTTTCGCTTCCGGGGTGCCAAAAAAGCGTAAATGGTCGGCGTAGCCTTGTGCTCTTAGTGACTCGTAATAGTGTAGAACCTGCAACGGCAGCAGTTCCTGTGCCAGCGTGGGCGGTAAATCCCCAACCGGCCTCTGGCGGGGCTCAAATGTAGAAGTGATGTCTGATTGCCATCCTCCCATGGTTCGGCATCGGTGAGGCTTGTCTCTTGCAGCTCCGCTGCCTCGTCTTCGACAGTATGACCTGATAGCTCGAACTCTTCCGGCGCACAGCGTGCCATGCTATTAGACTAAATAGTCTTTGGTTTTAAAACATGGCGAATTCTCAATATGGACGCATGCTCAACCCATACCGCAGACTTCGGGACCCCCTCGCGGCCAAGGGTATCCGACAGTCCTTGGTCATTACAAACAACCCTTCAACGATCGACCAGAATAAGCAACTGCTGGTCCGCTTCCCCAACCTCGGCGCCCATGATCTCATAGTGCCTGGAACGCCGCGATTAGCTTTCACGATCGCTTTGAAATCCACGGATGCCAACAGGACTGTAGTCCAGAATCTGGGGCGCTCCATAGTAAAAAAGACAACGGTTAGAATCAGCGGTAATGAGGTCTTGTCCATCGACGACAGCGATGTGTACTACTGCTACACCGATCTATGGAAGACAACCCGGGAGAGAGAAGACGGAAACTACCACGGCCCCGACGGCACTAGAGGACGAAATGCAACCAAGCTTTGGGTGGGCGCTGGTGATGGCGATACCATAAAACCAGGAGACAAAGCGATTGCTGATACCTATGGCAACCGTTTCTACGTGCCACTCGACTTTGAGCTGCTGGAGAGCCACATGCCATTCTATGAGAGCGGGCTCGGCGACCGCCTCGAATATGGGCTTACGTTCAACGATTATAGCCATGTTATCCAGGCGGCACAAAGTGCCTCTGACGCAGCGGCTAGCTATAAAATCGAGAATATCTGCTTGGAGTATAACGCGGTCTCACAGCCAGAACTGGCTAGAATGGTCAGCGACCAATATGCCGGCCGCGTCGCCATCCTGTATGACCGTGTCCTCCGCCATCGCATGGTCGCCAAGGACGCGAGCGACACGCTGTGGAACATAAACCTCAACGTGCCAGCCCGGAGCTTGAAGGGCGTCCTAATGCTCTTCGAGGACCCCGCAGACCTTACCACCGCGACTCGGAAGCCTTTTGTAACCCGAAGATCAGCAAGGTGGAAGTTACCATTGAGGGGGTGCCCAATCAGCTCTACAGCCAAGCCATGCGTCCTTACCAACAGTGGGACGAGGCTAGGATGTTCTTCGCGGCAGGCAGCAAGCGGCATCCCGAGACCGCCATGGTTGCAAAGGACCTGCACCTAACAGCCGTCACCCTTGACGAGTACTTGACCAAAATGTATGCACTGAGGCTGGACATGAGGACTGCTGACATCGACCGGCTCCACGGGTCAGGCCGGAGGGTAGAGAATGCTTCTGAAGGCATCACCATCCAGATAAGCAAGGAAGCAGAGGCAGCAAAACTGTTGAATATGTACATATTCATGGTAATGAATGCGCAGCTGCAGATCGAGGATGGCCGATACAAAGCAGCCCTCTTCTAGCGACATGCGTAGCATATATTCGAGAGACGCCCATTCGGCTATTATTTGCGGACAGACCGGGTGTGGAAAAACGGTTTTTATCCTGGACCTACTCGAAGGACCCTACAAGGGGATCTTTCAACACATAGTGATCCTATGCCCCACGGTGCGATACAATGAAGCATACCAGACTCGCCCATGGATCTGGTCAGATCCTGAAGTATATGTACTAAACCCTGGCCAGCGTCTTCACGACTATCTGAGGGCGCTCTACTCTAGGTTCCACGGGGAACCAACCCTCTACATCGTCGATGACTGCAGCGCCTCGAAAGCGCTGACAAAGAAGCAGGATATGCTTTCCGAGTTGGCCTTCAGCGGCCGCCACGCAGAGCTAAGCGTGTGGTTGCTAAGCCAAATTGTATAATGCGGTTCTGAAGGATCTCGGCGAGCAAACGCGCTGGGTGGGCCTCTTTCACTGTAAGGATCCCGACAGCTTCGAAGACTGCTTGCTAGAAAACGATGTTATTCCATCACGAGAGAAGAGGCACGCCGTCCGCCGACAGCTGGCCGGGACCAAGCATGTCAAGCTAGTGTTGAAGACTGACCAGCCAACTGCTTACCAGTAGCTTAGTTAGCATCTGGGAAGCAGTGTTGGCTGTAAACGTAGCTTTCTGCGTTCTCACATAGGGCTGCATTTTTGCCGTGTGTGTGTGTGTATTGTGCTGTTAGACTTAGGAGGTGGTGGGTGAGCATAATACACAGAGCTTACACCATGGGCGTTGAAGAAATTATCGATCAGCTTCTTGAGGATACAAACAAAGTTGGTAGCGAAGCAACATCTGTGCCGCCAGCAGGAACTACGACGAGCAGTCGTACGCACTTAGTGCAAGCTGCTGATGTTGCGAGTCATGATACGACGGCAGCGAAGAAGCGAGAACGGCTAGCTGCAATAGCCGCAGGTGGCCAGTCCAAGCTATTTCTTGGGCGAGCCCTCACACCTGAGCACATCGACATCATGGCTGATGAAGAAGTTGGAAAGCTTTACGCGAGGTATGAGATGAGGTTATGCGCGGCAATGACGCAAACGTTGGGAAATGCTGTATTGAGGCTTTATACCATGGTAGCCAGCATATACCTACCCATTTACAGTCCAACCGGTTTAGTCACAGACTTAGAAACCGACCCATTTCTCGGGCATGCACTTAGCAGTGCAACATGCACAGCTTACCACAAGTATGGCATGTTCTTAGCACCGCTAACTGCGGCGCTGACTACTATGAAGCACTGCCGATTTGGACATGTCTGCCCACACGCCAATAACGATGGAGGATGCAAATCCGGAGGAGTCAATGGTGGATGCGAGAACGATGGAGGGAGCGCCACCTACGTTCGCAGTAACGAAGAAGGATCCTAAAAAAGTGGAAACGGGGCGACGTGGTGCGGCTGCGCGAAAGGCCAAACAGGATAAGCTTCTGGAGGAGTTTCGGGCTGTGAAGTCGCAGCAGCTCGAGCTTTGGGTGATATCGGAACTGCCGGCTGCATGCGTTGCGAAGCATGTTGCGAAGCATGTTGCAAAGCAACAGACATCCACTGAGGCATCCAACCCGCGCGACTAGACCCCGTCTGTCGTCATCGGTATCTGTATTGCTGGGGTTGTATATAGCACGAAGCTTGCACCATGGTACACAAAGCACGATCATGGTGGTACCTCTGGAGCGTGCGTGGTACCTTAGGCAAGGTCTGTGCAAAGCACGACGCAGATAGACCAAAGGTCTGTCAAATTGAAGACAGCGGACCCATTCTACATGGAATAAGCAAAGCTTATAATGTCTACTCCCAACATTGACGGCAAGGCTCTAGTAAACACAGCCTATCACGGTGCAGTGGTCACAGGCTTGGCCATAGGTTGCGCGAAACTCACCAAGATGATTTTCAGGAAGGCGACTTTGCCTACGCTTGACGCGGATGCATATGATGTTGGGATGCTGGTATTAGACTTTTCCTTTGCCTTAGCAATCAAGGACGTACTCGTCAAGCTGGGTGTCATACCTGCTGACATTATGAAATAATGGCTTCTATCGCGCTGATGGTTGGGGGCGCTATTGTTAATGCGTTGGCGTTTTCCGGGAGTAACTATTTATTTTCAACGCTTGGTGGCGATGCAGAGCGCAAACGTTATGTTGAGGCTGTAGAACGGCTCCAGGCCGCGCAGGCTGCGTGAGTAAGAAACGGACTGAGTGGCTTGATTTTCTTAATGAAGAACTCCAGCGCCAAGCCCATGCCGTGCACTCCTTTCAAGATGTGGATGAGGCCATGCGGGAATACTTTACGGCCACTGGAGGCGCGGCAGCTCCGCTGCCACCCGAACCCCAACATTTGGATTTCTACGTGCCCTCTGAAGCGCAGAATGACCGCGAGATCACCTTTATCGTCCTGGGGATGGCTGTGTCTGGGTTTATTGCTTACAAACTCGCCTAATTCGCTGGCCAAATGTTTTCCAGCAACATAATAAAGATAGTTAAGGATGTGGCTGGCGATGTGGGATGTCCAGGCCGCGGCAGGACAAAGTATCCGGCATGCTCAGAGACTTCGGCAAAACGGCCCATCGGGAGTTTGAGGCTTGGTTGTTACGCCCTGGCGCACTGGCGAATTTCGCCAGCAGGGTACAAACGGGGCCGAGCGACCTGCGCTGCGTGCCACCACTGTCAAGTTGCCTGAGGACACTGCAGTAGCGTGTTGGAGACTCAATTCGCTCATCGAGTAGTAGAGCGGAGCCGCATCGGCGATGTCGGTCGTGCCTCTACACCATCGCGCCATTCTCTGCTGGAGCTGTCTCTCTTTTCGCAGCTGCTGCCGTTCCTGCTCTCTGCGCTCCAGCAGAGGTATCGCCTCAGCTACTCTGACTGGCTGAAGTTCGTAGTCTTTGAAAGTGCCGCTGACGCCCTTCACTATGAAGGTGTTAACACCCACACGGCTTTCGATTTGGTGAACCTGTGCTAACCACTTTGGGGCGGTCCCTTTTGTGAAGCCTACCCGGTTAGTGATGTGCCGCACTGCAACGCCCGGAAGCAGATGGGCATGATCTACCCGTGCAGCAACTCGCATAGCCCTTGCCTTATCTTCGAGGAGAATGCGCGCTATGGCCTTGGGGGTGGTTTTTGAGGGCGCCAGCCCCGTAGCGCAACTAACGCGCCCATTATAGGTTTCGATGACAAGGGGCAACGAATCGGTCCAGTTGTTATTGCCCGTTGCCAGAAACCATCTCTCGAGGATAGTGCGCAGCGTGAGGTGGAAGCGGTCGACGCGCGCAAGCGGCGCATGGTTCCTCTGCTATGTGAGGAAGTGCTGAATACTTTCGGCGCGCATTAGTTCCTGGAATTTGCGAACGGTAAACTCTGTCCCACTGTCTGTCCAGAGAACTTGAATCGGCTCCCGTTGTTTTGTGTCTGCGACGATCCCAACCATGGCCTCAGCGGTATCACCTTTCTTTTTCAGTGGTTGTGCGTACACAAACCGGCTGTTGGCACTGATGGCCGTTAAGATGCTTCTGTGGCCGTGGTTCGCTCGCGCCAGCTCCTCAAAGATGATGTCGGCTTGGTAGGTACCCGGAAGCACACCCGTGGGAGCAAATTCTCTCGGCTTCACTACCCGTTTCGTCCGCTGCTGCGCCGCAGTCGTCTTGTCCTTCATGGCAAAGTGTAACTTTTCCATTATCCGAATACTTCGTTTAAGGTATTTTCTGATAACCCACCCGTTGCTTCAGTTAGTTGACTGTAGCTCGCGGTCGGCCTGTGCGAACTCGCGTTCTGACACCTGCGACAGACGATCTGACAGTTACCAGTCGTATGGGCTCTTGCATTATCGATGCGGTCGATAGACCAGTCCCCGTCTAGCGGCGCTCCACAAGGGCAACAATATCGCTGCTTCACGACACGTTCACACGACCAGTTTACTGAGACGTATTCTGCTTCTTTGAAAGGGCGACCAGCTTTGACATCGGCCTCTTTGTGGCTCTCGATTCGACTCGCGATCGTTCGCTTGGATAACCGCATCGGGTCGTCGTGGGTCACCAGGACGACGTCAAGGGTGCGGCATCTGGTAATGGCTGTTCGGAACCATTTGGCTGTAATGAAGCGAGTGTTTGCGTCGTGTATGCAGAGGATGTTATCTAGTGTTTGACCCTGGATGGCATGGCACGTGCGACACCATGGTCGGCGCAAGTAGTTGTGGCTTCTCTTTTCTGTCATCGTCCTTTCGACTCCATCTAAGCCACGGACGGTCAGATGCTTGTCTGTAACTTATGTTATGGTGTACGAGGCGTTCGAGTTGATCTTTCGTTTTCCGGCTACGCGGACATACTTTTGCCCTACAACCTCGTCACCCACACACCACTCATCTGGTAGCTGGCGAGCCTCATGAACCCAACCATTGACTCTCTAAACTGAGTCGTTCGTAAAGGCCACATACGAGTGTTGGGCGAACTTCTCCGACGCTTGCTGCATGTCCGCCCAAGAGACTCCTTGTAAACCTTGGTTCAGTCACCTGGAACACCTCTCCACTAGTGAGCGTGTCATTTCGCAGTTCGTCATACAGTGCCTCCATACGAAGCCGGTCTTCTTCCGTGTAACGCTTCGCCACATCGAGATCGAGTCGACGTGGGAAGATGGTGGCCAAGATCTCGCCATAGTACTCGTCGAACCGCACCGCCAGGTCTTGGTTTACGGGCTCGTTCTGCGCCGGATTACCGTTCGCGATGATCATGTGGGAAGTTTGGTGCTTTCGCACGAAGGCCACCAGCCACTAGAGCTGCCGCACGGTGTAGAAGAATGCCTCCTTAAATAGTATGACTCCATATCTGCGGACGTCTGTGGGGGTGAAGGTATTGTCGTCCTCGGCACCCTCAGGGCGACGACCCAGCAGTGTGTAGAGCGTGACCGCATCGAATCCATCCTTGGTGATAATCTTGTCTGCCAGCGCGTTCGTCGGGCTGACGACAAGTATTTTCTGCTCCGCTGCCTTGGCCCAGCGCATGGCTAAACTGCTCTTTCCTGTGTCTGGGTACTTACCAGTGACCAGGAGGGGGCCTTGGCGCTCACAGCGAAGCTGCGGTGGCCTTCTCATAACTCTTAGCACGACCTCTATCTCGTCTCTCTCATCCAGAATCTCGCTTAAATACTCATCTAGTTCTTCAGTCGTGTCGATCATTGGCGCATCAGCGTCAATAATTCTTTTCACCTCTTCGTCGTCCCATTCATTGGCCATGGTGATCTGTTGCTGTCTGTATATGGCAGCCTTCCGTATCGGGACTCGCACTCCTAAATATTCCTGTAGGAGAACCTTTTCGGGGAGCTTGGGGCTGCGGTCGATTGTCAGCCGACCCACGTCGCGCCAGCGGTAGGGTTTCCCCCAAGCGAACTCGAACCCGGCCGCCTCCAGCCTCTGGCAAGCGTAGAGCTCCGATAGAGTCGTGTAGACGCAGTCTGTCCTGACCGCCACAGCTGAATCCCCTAGCGCAGTGGCAATTCTCTGCAGTAACACCCGCATGCCGTTAAGAATGAGGTGACCCACCGGCCGGTACCCTTCTGAGAGCTCTCGCTGGAAGCGATCAACAACGAGATGGAGGTTTGGTGCCAGTTCTGTCCGGATCCGGCCATAGCTGTAGGCGACTGCCTCCTCCCGGTCTTGGTACAACTGTCCCCATGCAGCCTCATTGTATCGACGTCCCGCGAGGCCATAGACGAGGTTCGCGATATACTTCTTGTCACCATCTGACATCCCAGGCGCTCCATACAACTGTGCCAGTGCCTTGGGTATGTTGTGGGAGACAGTTCGGTGGGGGATCAGTTCTCAGGGGAAGTATTTTCCTCTGTTTACTGTGAACCCCAAGATCTCGGTTTCTACACTAACTATTCGAGGTGACATTTGTTCATCCGGGAATAAACCACCAAATTCGGCGCCCCCCTCATTAATCTTATTTCTTAGAGGGTGGACTGGCGCCAATTTGGGAAATACACCTAACATTTTGTATATTCAGGAACCATTGTAATTCCAAAGGGATATCACCAAGAATAGGTAAGCGTGATTGAGTGGCCACTGTATAACAGAGAGAGAGAGAGAGAGTATGACAGAGAGAGTGAATATTTTTCTTTTTTACAAGTATTGTAAAAACCTTGATTTTGCTTAAAATTGTTGACTTTACTGTGTAGCATTTAGTAGGAACTTGTTTCTTTACTGTCTATTCTGTAACATAGCACTAACCTTTGACCTTCGAGGTTATTAACTTGTTGGGATCTTTTCTCAATAGGGGGAGGGCACATTTATTCTGTTATTTCCTATGTATGTAAAGCTGATTTTATTTGATCTTTCTTTAGATATTCGATGTTGTTAAGTTTAATGATAATAAATGTCACAGATGGAAATAGTACAGCAGTAATCCTCCATTTTTGCCCCACCCCATCTAGTTTATATATTTTTGCTACATGAACGAAGAATTCACCAGTGCAATTAACACGTGGGCCATCTGGCAATTAAGCCCTATGTGAAACAGAGAGCGAAGCGCGGAGCATGGCGTATTAGATTCTTTGATCAGGGGAACACACGATGTTCAGTCTGACGGACCTTGGATTGTAAAACTTTCAGGTGAAGTAATTGCGTAGCTGATATTCGAGAACTGGTGGTAAAATTACCTTTGATTCAAGAACCAAACGGCAAATTGACTCGGGTCTGGCAGTAGGAGTGACTTTCACATTAAAGAACGGATTTATCAATATACACCATGTTTCTCCGATAGCCATGATCAGTTGGCAGAAATCTATATGGATTCACTAGCTCGTTATCTTAAGATTTCTCGTACAGAGTGAAAATTATTAGATTTTCGTGGAGTGTTTCAGTTTTCTGATTGCGGTAATTTATATACTAGCTTTAAAGTGATTTAGTGTGTTTAAAGTTTTCATTATATTTCACTGAGATTTTCTGTGCTAATTAAATAACTTATAGCTAATTTTCCAGCCGTAAAGTAACTTTAATTACTCGCCTATTTCCCAGTAAGAGACGTTTTAAATTGACTAGTACATACATTAAGTAACGGTCTACTGACGGTATATATTATTTACCTCGATCCATTTTTTTTTTTTTTTTTTGTAATTTTATAAATGACTAGTGTTCATATCACGCGTTGAAAATAATGATAGGATAAGCTAGACACGTGTGTTTTATAAATCTAATTTATAACGGAGTGGTGAAGAGGTCCTATATTTTTAACACGTGTTAGATATGATATTGATAATTTGGTTAAATGTTTATATTTTCTTTCCTAAAATATAGGCAGATAAAACCTGAGTACTAGCGGCTTTTCTTATGGCCATATGAACTTATGATCATACGAACTTATAATATTATAAGCAGCCAAGAATATTTAATATTGATGAGCTTCTTGCTGTGAACTGTGCGGTCCAATTTTCCTCATTTTCATGAGAGAAACCAGAATAGAACCATTGAATTGTAATATTAACTGACCCAGAACCATTACCAGATTCACATATATATATAAATCTCATCAGCGGGAGCAGCGCTGGTGTAATGGCTACGACTTTGTACTGGCGACCAGGTGTTCATGGTTCAAACCCGGCCTTCAGCGTTTGAAGAAATGTTTACTACCGGAAATTTGACTGAATAACCTGAACGGCTCCTGCACATAAATCCCGTGTGGATGGGAAGGAGCGAAGCTCCTGACCGGGTTGGAAGGAAAGTCCACTGCCCCCCCCCCCCCCCACCTCCCCCAGCCTCGCAATGACTTGTCATTGGGCCGAAAGAGCTGGACAGCTCGAGTGCCGCATGTTATAGGAAAAAAAAAAAAAAAAAATCTCATCAGCCAGCTGTGGCGAAGTATAGTGTCAGCAACATTTGTGTAACTTAAACCTAGCGTTTCCGCGACCAGAGGCTAAACAATCTAGGAACTGTATATGTTCTATTTATTCTACATCGGCGATCACCACGCATGAACCTTACTCCAACCAACTGAAGGCATAGATAACTTATTGTAACCAGGACAACTTTAACACCGACCCTAGCGACTCCTGTGAAATTTGCTGTCAGCAACTACGGAGAGTCTGGGGCTGGATTTGGCAAACTTAAATTTGACACTAAATATCATCATCATCAGTTGCCATCTCCACAACGAAGGTTGGCTGTAATGGATCTCCAACGTCTTCTGTCTCTTGTCTTGGTGGTACACTCTGATAGACTCTTTCCCGTCCATCTCTTGATGTTATCATCCCACTTATAGCGCTGTCTTCCCCTTGCACGTTTGCCTTCAACTCTCCCTTCTGTTATGGTCTTCTGCAAGGTGTAATGCCTTTTTATGTGGCCAAAGTATTTTAGCTGCCGAACTTTGACCTCTCTCATTAGTTCTCTTTTCATACCTAGATTTTCTAGGACCTCCTTATTTGTTTTCATCTCTTTCCATGAGATACGCCCCATTCTTCTATATATCCACATTTCAAGAGCCTCAATTCTTTCTTCCAAATGCTTATTCATCGTCCATGTTTCTGCACCATACAGAAATGCAGAATATATATAACACTTTATGATTCTCAGTTTTAATTTGTGAGATAACTGTTTGGATGTCAGTATATGTTTCATGTTGTTGAATGTAGCTTTGGCCATTCCTATTCTCTTCTTGATTTCTGTTTCACATCTGCCATCTTCTGTTATTATATGACCAAGATATACGTAGCTCTTGACTTGTTCCAGGATTTTCTTATTTACGCTTAGGCACTAAATATATACATTACTTATTAGTGTATTTCCTTGGAATGCCTGCGACAACTACTGAGGTAAGTGCATCTGAAAGTGGCCACTGCATGTATGTGAATTGAATGAACAGAGAAAGAAACTTATGTCTTTTTTAACATCATATACTTATACGGTTTGACTTTCTTTTTTTTTTTAACTCAATAATCTGATTAGTCACGGGATAGATTACATTAGGAACCTAATCTTTCCCCATACTGACTATTTCATAACTTATTGTTACCTTTTGATCTTTTTGGTTAATTAACCTCTGTTGGGGTCGTCTTTTCTTTTCCTTTACCAGAGGGGAGAAGCTATTTGATTAATTTTCATTTTGTCTGTAAACCATGATCTATTGACGCATATGATTTATGTTGTGATTTTCTATTAAAAATAAACTTTATTAAACCTTTAGTTACCGTGTCGGTCATCCCCTATCCAATATATGTTATCCATAGTTTGTTTTCACGTTCGTGCGTATTTGTCACAGAATTGTGTGCATGTGAGTGCAGTGTAACTTGTATTTTCGTACAAGGAGAGAAAGTGCGTCTGATTTAAATATCGTCGTCCAGATAGGCTGGATTAGATAAATTATTCTATCCAGAGACTGTCCTTTCTCTTACACGATCACCCTCGTGACAAAAACTATATCTTACCCCTTATTTTCACATTGTCATCACTATCACCTCTGATCAGACAGGGCTATAAACATCTATTACCTATCTGATATTTTCATCCACGACAATAAACAACAAAAGAAATTTAACTTTGTGTGTTGGTCAGACCCATACCCAATTAACCGTAGTTTTTCACGTGTGTGTATCTTGTTGTCACAAGCTGTGTGTGTGTGTAGTTAAACTTATATTTACATGTATGAGGATGGAAAGATTGTCTTGTACTAAATTATAGTCGTATAGATAAGCTGGACTGGAGAAACTTACTTATTCCAGAGACATATCTTCTCCTTAAGCTATTCACCCGTGAAATCTATTTCTCACACCAGTTACTCACGTACTATCACCATCCACTCTACTCAGACGGGACCGTATATAACTCTCAAACCTACCTGTACGACAGCTACTAACCATTTTTAGAAACAAAAAGGCTATTACAACTTTCGACTTATAGACGCCCCTTTAACCAGATGAGAATTGAAGCAAAGAACAATAAAGTTAACTACAGATTCTTTTACAAGAAGCTAGCTCAGTGATTCTCAACCAGCTATGGTAAATACTTGATTACTTGACCAAACAGGCAACTTAAGACTTGATATAAACGACTGACGACTTAAAATGTATGCCAGCCTCTAGAAAGACGACTATGAACACTCTATAATTTTTGAGGTGCTATTTGATATTTACTTTCGAACCAATGCTGTGTTCTGGGATCTTCTCAATGAACATAAGAAAAGGTCTGCATCTGTAGTTGATATCGTCCAGCGTACTTGGTGTGATGTCAAGAAGTTGTGTTGTCTAATTAACATTGTACATATTATGGTGGTGGTAATGACAAATAACAAGCTGCAAAAGAACAGTGGGGTTAGTCAGAGAACCTGGTAACTGAGGTTTTCACTCTCCTTTACAACGTAGTGGGAATCTACATCTGAAGCGTATAGCCTTTCGTTCTACTGCAACACAAACCATTGAACAATTTATTAAGCGAAACTTAGTCTGAAGAATAAACAAAACTATATAGTCACTAGACTTTCACGCTGGCACAAAACTGCACATGTAGCAGCAGAAATACAAATTACAGGATTGATATCCTGGGTCTCTGCGAGACACGGTGGAAGGACAAAGAGAGGAGGAAATTGATCACAGGAGCTTTCGATACAGTATGGAAAGAGGGATTGAAAGTCAAACTGCAGAGAAGTGGTGTATGTGGGCGAATGTACAAATGGATTGGTCACTACCTGGAAAATAGAACCGCCAGAGTACAGCTGCAAGGACAGACTAGTAAAAAGCTTATATTAGAGCAGGGTGTCCCACAAAGGGGGAGTCCTGTCACCTACACTGTTCCTTGCATACATAAATGACAAAAATGACAATATTCAACAAATAGCACACAATGCTTCCTTTGCAGATGACTTAGCGATGTGGATCTCTGAAGAACGTATCACTACTGCAAACATTCTGATGCAGCAAGCTCTAACATCACTGGAAGATTGGGCCAAAACATGGCTCATGAAGATTAATGAAGAGAAAACAACGTACACTGTATTTTCCCTCTCAACTAGACCTCAGAGCTTCAAACTAGTACTAAACGGAGTAAATCTTCATTTAAATGAAAATCCGAACTACCTAGGCATTATTTTTGATCGCCGTCTGACTTGGAAAAAACAGGTTGACAGAAATCGAATGAGAGCAAGACAAAGAATGGCAATTATGAAAAAACTTGCTGGAACAACTTGGGGTGCAGATGAGAAAGTGCTTAAGACGTTGTACACAGGGCGAGTGAGGCCAGTTCTTGAATATGGCATGGCAGCGTGGGCAACAGCAGCTAAGACAAACTTCGATAAAATTAGCAGACTCCAAAATCAAGCAATGAGAATTATAATGGGAGGCATGAAGTCAACACCTATAAAAGAACTCGAAAAGATTACATGCCTTTAGCCAATGACAGATAGAAGAGACTGCAGGGCTCAACAACAGGCCGAAAAATTCAAAAGACTAACAGACCACCCAATGTGCCATAGAATAAATGCTCTTAGAAGGCAAAGACTCAAACGAAGTAATTTTGTAGAATCAACCAAACCACAAATGAGAGCAGTATCCATAGATAAAATATCCACTGTTAAACCCATCTACACTGCACACAAGCTTCCAGTTTGGAAACAAAATCGTTTCCCTAAACTGATAGAAAACATTCCTGGACTTGAAAGTAAAAAGAGCCAAACTGCAACAGATAGAAAATCCATAGCGACAAAATACATAGAGAAACATTATCCACGCAACACCTGGACCCATGCATACACAGATGGATCAGCAACAAATGCAACAGAAAATGGAGGTGGGGGTGTCTTTCTGACCTTCAGCACTGGTGCAGAAAAAAGGCTGTCAGTGGCGACAGGACGATTCTCCAGCAACTTCAGAGCAGAGGCAGATGCCTTGAAAACTGCAGCAGAGGTTATATTGACAGAAGAAACGGCAGAGAGACAAGTTGCTTTCTTTACTGATGCACAGTCAGTAATTGCAAGAAACAAGACAAAATAATACAGACCTGGATGATCTCAGAGTAGTGCTCCACAAACTTTGTCAACGATTCAAAAGTGTTGTGATCCAGTGGATCCCATCTCATTGTAACATTGCCGGCAATGTAGAGGCTGACAGAATGGCAAAAGAAGGTTCACATCTACCTCAGCCTGATGCAAGCATAACTTTTGAGGAGGCAAACAGTTTTATCAGAATCCGTTACAGAAACAAATGGAATGTAGAACATCCAGGGCACACACAGAATGATGCTTACTACCAGCTCCACAGAAGAGAACAAGTGGCAATCTTCAGACTCCGCACTGGCCACAACAGATTGAGATACCATCTATTCAACAAGCTAAAGATAGGAACTACCGATCAGTGTAACTGTGGCACTGATAAAATGACTGCTGAACATCTGCTTCAAAGTTGCCCCTTATATGTGGTACAGAGAAAGTGCATATGGCCGACGCCAGCTCCTTTCGTGGAAAAGCTTTACGGGGATTCAAATAGCCTCAAACTGATTACTGCTTTCTTTGAGAACATTCAAGTGGACGTCTGAGAGTGTACGAAGAAGAAGAAGAAGAAGAAGATCACAGGAGAAATTGTGTTGTCCTCGGGACATGAGGAGGAGAGCGCCCACAACAGTGAAGGGGTGGCTCTAATGCTGTCTAGAGAAGCACAGAGGGCACTTATAGAATGGGAAACAAGGGGACCTCGAATTATAACAGCAATGTTTACACGGGTGCCTGCGAAGAATAGAAGGATTGAAATGGTATGACAAAGTCAAAAATGTCGAACTGATGACAAGAGCCAGACAAGTGCAAGTGGAACAAGAGTTGAGAAGAAGGCGCTGGCGATGGATAGGACACGCAATGAGGAAACCTGTTGATAACATTACAAGGCAGTCCTTAGTGTGGAATCCCCAGGGAAAGAGAGGTAGAAGTAGACCAAAAAACACATGGATAAGAGAGCTAGATACAGAAGTGAAAATGATGAGGCAAACATGGAAAGAACTTGAGCGGATGGCACGTGACAGGTGGACTTGGCATGTGTTTGTTGAAGGCCTATGCTCCTTTAGGAGCTAAAGGGTACTGAACAGGCTTCGGGAGTAAACTCTGATGATAAATCCGGTGTCTGAGTCCATAAGGTAGTCTAATGTTGAGTCGACATTATTCTAGCAACTCCTGCGACGTGGCTGGTACGAAACTGTTTCGGTTACTGCTATTCTTTTGGGGCTATCGGAGAGGGTAACATGCTGAATGTGCAACAGTTTGATCTCCACACAACAATGCCCAAGCTCGTACCATGGAGAGGACACTACAGCGTCACCCTTTAGGTGTCGATATAACACGGGAAGTAGCAGTTACCGGTTATATGCACCGATGGCGTATGATGTAGCACCAGGGCGATTTCCAACAGCGGGAGAGGACGGCTCACTTTAAAGTGGGCAGGCCACAGTCAATTAGGTGTTGTCTCGTCACTGTCTACTTTCCCTATTGGGTGCATGGAGATTAGTGTCAAACTAGAACTTTTGACAGAAAATTTCGCACCAAGCAATAATCACAAAACAAGAAATAATGGAAAAAACCAATTATAAGATTGGCATTTTGGAACGTCCGGACTATGTTAACTGGACTATCCGAAAACCTACAAGACGTAAACGATGTCAGAAAGACTGTCATAATCAATGATGAACTTAAAAGACTTCAGATGGAAATAGCCGCACTTCAGGAAACGTCCTGTCAGGTTCTGGAATGGTGAGCGAGAGGTACTGCACATTTTATTGGCAAGGGAAAGACCTTAATAAAACTAGAGAACACAGCGTAAATTTTGCGGTAAAAAATTGCTAACTAAAATGGTTGAATCAGGTGAGAATGGATCAGAACGCATGTTAAACTCCGCCTGCAAACTAGTCCAGGTACCATCATCCTTGACTGTGTGTGTGCTTCTACTCTGTACTCTGCCTCAGAAGCTAAAGACAAGTTCTACGAGAATCTAGAAACATTCATGAAAAGCACATCTAGGCAAGAACAGCTTATTCTTCTTGGTGACTTCAACGCTAGAGGGGGTGCCGATAATGTTTCATGACCTTCGTGTCAGACATGTTTGATAATGGCAAGATGTATGAAAATGGACAACGGCTTTCGGAGTTGTGTGTCCATAATGACCTCTGCGGGATCAACACCTATTGTCAGACAAAATCTGAGCATAGGGTGTCATGGAAACACCTACGATCCAATCACTGGTACCAACTGGATCTGATACTTGTCAGGAGATCACTTCTCAAGTCTGTGCTCTGAACGTGCTCGAACCATAGTGCTGACTGTGATACATATCACTCCTTGGTTTGCTGCAAGATCAGAGTACAACCACGAAAACTCCATCGTATCAGACATGAAGGGAAACCACGCATCGATACTTGCAAGGTATCAGACCCTGTCATGATCACTCACTTTACCATGTCCTTCCAGAAAGCGCTCAGCAGCCCCCGAGCAACGGGATACTGTTACAGAGAACTGGAACACCATTCAACGCAGTACTGCGCTTGCTATTTTTCGTAAGAAGACAACTAAGTCAAATGACTGGTTTGGTGCTTCATCAGATGTGATGACACCTGTCATTGAAGCTAAGCGCAGTGCTGTAATTGAAAACAAACTTTCACCGAGAGCTAGAACCCAACAGATCCTGAAAGCTTCAAAAAGCAAAATCCAACAAACTGTTCGACGTTGTGCAAATGATTATTGGCTACAGCTCAGCGAGAGCATCCAGATCGCAATGGAATAAGACAACATTAGACAAATGTACGAAGGTATAAAGAAAGCCACTGGTTCCTCAAAAAGTAAGACGATACAGCTAAAAACCTTTTTATCAGCGGGGAGAAACTATTCGATAAAGGTAAACAGATGGAAAGCAGGGTCGAACACTACTCTGATCTTTATACTAGAGAAAATACCGTCATGCCTGCGGCCCTTGACGCTGTCAATTATCTGCCAACTATCGTGGAGCTGGATGCTGAATCAACATTGGAAAAACTCAGCAATGCCATTGAAAGCTTGGTTTATGGCAAAGCACCAGGCAGTGATGGATTCCTCCTGATTTAATCAAATGCTCTAAGAGCACACTATTATATCTCCTGCACATGGTGCGACGCTAGTGCTTGGAAGAGACAACTCTTCCTCTAGACATGAGTGATGCCAAGATTGAAACACTGTATAAAAATAACGCAGAGAGAAGTTATTGCAATAACTACAGACGCATCACCCAAGCATGCAAGGAATTTTGGCCTCACAATAAGTCTAAAGAAAACAAATGTGCTGAGTCAGGATGTGGGTGCTGCACCATCACAATCGATAACTATGAATTGGCAGTGGTGCACCACTTCATATACTTGAGGTCAACCATCAATGGCAAACTCTCTCTGGACACAGGAATTGAGAGCCGCATTGGCAAAGCTGCAGCTATCAGTGCCTGCCTTGCATTGCGTGTTTTGGAAAACTCCAAACTCACAACGAAGACCAAAGCTGCGGTATATAACGCCTGCGTCACCAGCACACTTATATATGGCAGCGAGACATGGACAACTTATGCTAAGCAAGAAAGAAGGCTCTATACCTTCCATCTACGGTGTCTGCGCCTCATCTTCAGCATTTCGTGGAAAGATAAAGTGACAAATGTCGAGGTGTTGTCACGTGCTGCCTTCAAACTATGTATACTCTGCTTAGGCAGCGCAGACTTTGCTATCTTTGCCATGTCCGCCGCATAGAAGATGGTTGCACCCCGAAAGATATCTTCTACGGACATTATCAGATGGCAAAAGAACAGTTGGACGACCGCAGCTGAGATTCAAAGACGTGTGCAAGAGAGAAATGAGGGCACTGGATATAAATCCAGCAACCTGGGAAGATGACGCTGCCTACCGCACCAAGTGACGATGCTATCTGCGGCGCCACTTTGGATTGGGCGAAAAGAAGCTCACACAACAAACAGAAGAGAGGAAACGTCGACAGGAACATCAGGAAAATAAGCATCTAAGTGCTGTCACCGCAGTGGTGCATTTGCATAGTCAGTTATGACTGACGAGGCTATTACTATTATTTATACGAGTCACGGAGTTTCATCAAGGACTTTCATTTTGTATTGTATCTGATTACGGTTATGGGACATAAAAGCTAGGTCGTCGACAAAATCTGAATCAGGTTGTTTAGTCAGATTCGACTGAATTCCATTTTTCCATTGAATGCCGTGACGTTGTTGTCATAATACATCCTACAGCCAATATGAAGAGAAATTGTGACAAGAAGCATCCAAATCCTACTCCAGTTCTTATCCCAAACGCCTGTGTAAGTCTTGTTTGTTATGAAGAACTATACATATCATGTTTCTTAGTTAAGTTAATGAACATCAGGGGACTTCAAAATGCGTCATCAATTTCCAAAATGATTCTCTGTCCACACCGTTAAATGCCTTTTCATAGTCCACAAATCCAAAGTATAGATGAGAGCTCCATTCAGCTGGTATGTGCGACGGTATTGCCTCCCCTGCTTTGCAGTAGTGGTCCAACAGTGGCCAAAACTCAAGAGTATCTAATATGGGCTTCAATGGAGCCTATCTTTACACCAGATTAATCTTGGCAGAGATGTAGCTAGACGAAACATAACGCTTCTATCTCCAGGGAGTCTTCACAAGATATTCAGAATAAGCAAGAACAATACTGCTTTGGCTGAGTATGTTAACTCCGTAATTCTGCCGACGCTTTTGTGAAGGATTTAAGCACTTATTAATTGCAGCTCGTTCAAGCCTCCACCCCTGATTTACTCAGTGGAATCTATTATTCTAGTATAGCTCTGTTTAGAGTGTGTGTAGTAAATTGACTGAGACAAACATGCAGTAACTTTAAAATGATTAAATCAAAATTAAATTTGTATAATTACAAATAACAACATTTAATAATCACTTAAGTTTTAACAGTTGAAAAATAATTTGAAAAGTTATGGATCAAGAAAAGTTATCATCACAGTCATTATGGATTGTGAAATGAAGTTCAAGTGGCATCATAGATTTGAACTTAGCTGCCAATGACGGTTCTGCTCCTTCTTATGGGTTGGGTCTTTTCACCTTGCTCACGCTCGTCCCTGGTCAAGGTTGTTGGGTGTAGCTCGTTTCCCAGAAATGTCAAGGAGAGTCTACCACGTGGGTCCTTCGTCTTAAAGCTTAGGCCACTGTTCCCTTCTAGTTCCAGAGATAGTACTTTCTGCTGGTACCACCAATAACTATGGTAAAAGAATAGAACGAAACGCTCTTCTGGGTATGGCGTTTTCCATCCCATTGTTATGGGTACCCATCTTCTCGTACCACTATCCCAGTTAACTCAGAATTTACCCTCGATGAGAATTAAATTTAATCCCTCGGGATAAAACTTCCTTTACATTTAAATAGAATAGCTTTCATAGTTACTTTATATTTAAATGAAAAGGTTAATAATACAGATAGAGTCTGTTTACATATACATCTCCACTGATTGAAAAGTGTTCACAATATAAATTGAATATGTTTTCATTTATGTTTACACTGATTGAAAACTTTGAAACTTCCATTAACTTTAAAATGAATATTTTCACATAGACATTTACATTGGTTTAAAGCTTGAAAACTTACATTAATTTTAAAGTGAATATGTTTATATGGACATTTACTCTGCTTTGAAAATGTAAGTATTATACTTAGAATGTACATCATTTCTTTCATCTTTCCCTCCCTGCTCCATAGGGAACCTGGAACTACTTTATACTTTTAGTTCTCTTTACGAAACTAGCAATAAAGCAATCACCAACCCGTGCAGTGGTGGTTCGTGAATCATCATTCTATACGCTGAGGTTGCCAGCCTCAAATGACTTTGACATCCACTAGCTAGTGTCACATATTAAAATTCACATGGTAATCTATATATATATATATATATATATATATATATATATATATATATATGTGTGTGTGTGTGTGTGTGTGTGTGTGTGTGTGTGTGTGTGCGTGTGTGTGTTAGTTCACATGTTAGTAATACAATTTGAAATATAAGTCACAACTCAGATGAATAAAAGAGACTAGAATCGGCCTTTTACACGTGTCTGGGGTGTCGTTAATTTAATAAGTTCTCTCTCTGACTTCACGTGTTGTCCTTCAGTTTCCTCAGTCCCCGTTTCCTTATCTAATATGAAAGAGATTTCCTGAGCTATGAAAGTACGTCCAAAATTCTCAGATAAAAGTGTCCGGTATGTTAAGAAGGAATTCTGAATTCTTATTCTTCAGTCTAGCAAGGTCTGGTATCTTGGCGAGCGATTTCTCAAGTGAAATAGCTTAAGAAAATGGTCAGATTATATTCACTGCCTTCCCTCGCATTTGTTATGCGCGCCTCAAAGGATCAGCCAATCTGATTTTAATATTTTGCATGACTCAGCTAATGCACAATTTCAACCATTACTTTATCAGAAAGTAATCTCTTATTTGTGTCTGTCCACCAGTTGTATCCTCGTATTTTAAACTTTGGCGATGAGCGCACCCGTGTCTTATCAGTGATTAAGCACTGCGCTGAGGAGATTTACGTGTTAATCTGTGTACTGATATTCGCTGCGCCCACGATAGCCAACATGGTTAGGTTGCTGCCACTCCTTGCAACGTAAGGAGAAATGGATAACAACCAGACATGTCTACTTATCCCTGAGATGGGTGTCAGAAGGAAAATACATAATATCTGCTACACATAGCAGAAAAAGAAAGAAAGAAAGTGCGACAAATGAAACCACGCAATAAAATAAGTACCACAAATGTACCGATACTGCCTGAGCGAAACATAGATCGAGAGGGGCTGGCCCCGTTCTGTCACAGTATTTCTTTCTTCTCTGAGACTTTATCAGGTACGTTTTTACAATAGCTCTTTACAAGTGTCATTATCAGATTTGATGGTCTCTGAAGGAAGACCAGACGTATTTCCATCTTTTAGACGCGTTATGGCTTTCTTTATTTCTTCCTTAATTGGAATTTCACAGCTGACGTGTAAGCTGGATGGATGTCTGGGGCATGTTGTGGAGCGTGTCTATTGAGAACTTCTTCAAAATGCTCTTTTCATCTGTCATTTTCTCTTGTATATTGCCAATAAATTTCTCAGTCTTGTCTATGAAGAGGCCGTTTGCTGGCATGAATTTTCCTGTCAGCTTTGTTATGATTTTGTACTGGTCCCGGACATTTCCCTTGGTCTCAGCTTCCTCTGTCTCTCTTGCCAACTATTCCATAAATTTCCTCTGGTTTCTTCTGATGTTTTTTTCTTGTCTCTTTATTCGCTTATATGTACCTTTCATGAGGATCAATATGTGTCATTGAAGATTACGAATATAGCTATATCTATATAAATTATAAATATATACGTATTTCTAACACAGAGGAGAAACCAACAGAATTACAGATTGAAAAAACTTTAAAATAACACGCTTTTTTGCTCTTTTCCTTACATTTAAAGCTGATTGTGCAAACTTTTAAGTAACTAAAAGATAGCATATGACACACTCACCGCTGGAGAAAGATAGTGCCTGTATTTGACAGTTGTTAAACAAAGCTTTCTTCATGCCTTTGACCTAGACACGCCTATTTCAAATAAAACAGATTCTGGTTTTGAATACTGGACATTTTTCTTAATCAATTATTCAACTTGCTTATTTGTTGAAATATCTTTGTTACAGTTAACATGTAAAATTTTATGGTACGGACTTCGAGCTAACATTGTGCACGAAAACACAGAAATAGGTTATTATTAAACGCACGATCTTCCTGGATAAAATGATTTATCCCGCACTTTTTTATTTATATACTAAATAACAGATCTGCCCGGCTCATTTTAAATTTGCAAGCAATGTCAGATGAGCTCTTTTGTAAGTAACATAACGTTTTAAACTAAGATATTAACAAATAGACAAATCGTTCCACTGTTTAAACAGGCACCATTATTTGATCTAGATGTTGTCAATCAGCATTGCAAATTTGACTGCTTATCCAGGCAACCCAGAAAACTACTGCGTTTTAAAATCATAAATATCATTGTATTTGTCTTAAAGATTTTACGTGGTGGAAAAGCTTTGCCTCAATCACAATTACATAAAATAGGTTTCATTAATAAAACAAACAGTTGAATTTAATACATCACGAAACATAACTCCATCTTGCTAAATATACGCAAAATTGTAAATAATGTCCCTTATGTTTGACACACACACACACACACACACACAAATCATTAGAGTATTATTCTTAACCAAAGTTGCATGGGTCGTTTCTGAAACTAATGGGTTCCCGAAACAAGCTTGTATCTCACATCTTTAATTGTTGTCGTCATAATTGAATCAGAACCATCACCACCTCCGTCGTTGATGGCCAGCTTCAGGATGGTGTTCATAAGCTTCTGAAGACGCGTTGGTTATTCTTTGGCTTTTTGCATTGAACACTTATGCAAACCGTTATCAGTTATCATGTAAAGGTTCTTCGGCCATTCGCTTTCTCTGTGACGTAATTCAGTGACGTGACTTTCTCCACGCTCCTGTAGATTATTAGCAATGTCGTTTATCTGGTGCATTCTCGGATTTGTTCAGTCACGCCGCGCGCTGATCCACGTTATAACATGAACTTTGTTTTGACTATTTGTTAATCATCGTAAATTAAATTTTTGAAACAAACAAACTGTGTATGCTTCTTTATTTTATTTAGAAGAGCTGAAATAACTTCCATGACTGCCATTACTTTAAGTTTTGATTAACGCGTGTTTGGTTTTATCTGTACATAACAGATGACTTATTTATTGAGGTAAACGTAATGCTGGAATTTTGTTACCGTTGTTTTGATGCTAAACACGTGAATGTTGCTTGCTTTTGTATTTTCTTTAATATTGACCGATATATTGTCTTATTTAAATAGTATTCCATTAGCATTGAACTTTTTGTATTTCAAACGTTTTAAACACTTTATGGTTGCTACCTATCGCCTGTTTCGTATCAACATGTAAATGTTGCCTACGCAAAAATTATCGCTTGTGTAATGTCTCAAAATTTGCTATCAGTAAATTTTCTTCTTCATCCATTTTATTAATGGCAGACATTAAGGTTAACATTACCTTTGTTAACTGACATACTCTTCGAGCCATAACACTAATTTCGTTATCCACAATATCATGCTAAGTGGTTTCTTTTCTGCACTTTAAATTGTCTGTTTACTCTTACCGTGAAGCGTTGTGGCAAGCTTCAGGTCTTGTGCCGAGTGTGTCGATTAGTCTGGTATAAGCCAGTGTTGTCTGCAACCTTGTCTATCCATTTGTTTCTTGCTCCTCTTCCTGTGTCTTACAACCAGATATTTTACGGTTGTGGGCGCGTAGTTATAAGTCATCAAGCTCCATTATCATGATCTGGTCAAAGCGCGTCTTAACTGTTTCTCTATATATTTTATCAGTCTATAGCTCTTACATTTGTTATGATGTCATCATTTCTCATTCTGTCGCTCCTGGTAACGTTTATGATTCTTCTTAAAGCTTTCAATCTCACATGATGTGATATTCCTCTCCAGTGCTCTGGAAAAGGACCACGCTTGACACTGAAAGGAAAGATTTGGTAACACTATACTATTGATCCATCGCCGTTTATGTCCAATACTGGTATTGGAGTTTTCGAGTAGTGGTGACAGTTGGTAAGTCAAGCACCAGCTTTTTGACTTTCTCTGTCAGGTCTTCCATTGTCCGAGAAAGGCTTCCTAGACCTTTAAAATCTGGAACATATTTCAGTTTCACATTATTTATATGAGTATGATGCTGGTCTTCATAATTTATGTCTGGACGTAATGATCTTCATACCGTGTTTTTCACACAGGGTATGTGGCGTCCTATACAAAACATCGTTTTTGGCGCCCCGAGTCTCTGCGATGTTTGTGAGTGTGTGTGTGTATATATATATATATATATATATATATATATATATATATATATATATATATATATATATATACGTGTGTGTGTGTGTGTGGGCGTATACCCACACTCTAGCATTTGAAACATGCATATAAATGTGCTAATACACATATGTATGTACACTCTGATTTACAATGATGTCGAAGGGCGACAGAAATCAAATGCTTTTGTGAACTCTGAATTACAATTTTTCTTTTCGTTACAAGTCACGATTGTAGTTCACGATTTCCTCGCTCCTCTAAACCTTGGTGCCTTAGGCGATCGCCTCATTCACCTAATGATTAAACCTGTCCTTGTGTGTTTCAAGCAATGTATTGGGGGAAAATCACATTATTTCACAGTAACAGGTAAACTTGAGTCGGTAAACTCAAGTTTGCCAGAATTTAATACAATTATACACCACATCTCAAACAACGTTATTTGACTGTGTAAATTGAAACGACGCGTGAATATTATCCAGATGCAAAACATTCAATGATATCGATTTTAAAATTACCATTTAATGAATAAAAACGTGCTTAAGCAACGAGGCTTGACAACTAGAGCGAGGAAAATTAAATTGAAAATGCCAAGGGACATTTGGTAATGTGTTTGGTAAGTGTAAGGCTATCAGGCAACTTAAGATCAAAGTCAACTGTTAATAACCCGGGCGGAAACGGTCGATGAGAAACATTGATTCATTATCATGTGTTTTTATTGTCTTTTTGTTTTAATTTTGGACAATGTTTTCTTCTTTTTGATTATACATAAACTGCTTTGTAATGCTACAACTAGTTTGCTCAGTGTATGTCCCATATAACGCCACCATTTTCCCCTCATCTTTCGTTCAAAGCACGACTTTGAATAAATACAACCTATCGACTATTGATTCTGATCTAGTTGTCTTTTCAGGCTTTACTTTTTACAGGGTTGGCATCAAACCAGTCGGACAGAGTGGCTGGACCTTAGCTGTCTAGCTTGTAAGTTAGAGAGAATTCTGCATCATCTAAAAAGAAAAAAAAAAACCCTTACTATAAAATGGAAGCATCACTTATCACAAGACATATGACAGCGGCCACGCGCACTTTCCGCTGGGTTTTCAATAGGCAAAATTAACAAACAACAGGACAGCTGCGCCCTTATGCATATGGTACAAGGGGACTAATCTGAGGTGGTGCAAGATGCTGACTATCTCATTATGTCAACAGATTGCCACATAATACACTTCTGCAAGAACATGGTAATTTTGTTGTGGGATTCCTGCAGCGGGATCAGATACAGTGATGGTTGTATCCTTTGTGAGGAGCGCAAAGGAAAATGTGGTTATAGTAACGGCAGCAAAGAGAGATGGACCGAAGGGAAGGAAACAATACAAACCAAAGATGATCCTATCGCACATGTCAACCAAAGTATACCAACCTGGATGATCTTCTTCTTCATGTACTATACTTGGTAACATAGGCGATTATGACTCTTAAAAACTTCCAGTCTCCAGTAAAGGTAATGTTAGTACCATTGTAAATTCTGCCGTAGAGGAGTGAAGTGTTAGATCCTTCACTATACTATGCCCAGCTTCGAGAGCTGGGGGTGACCAGTTCCTGGCTACCTTTTCATTCCCTAACTTAAGAGCAGATTTAGGTAGCTATTTACAGCTGGGTGGACGTGTTTAGAATCCAGTACCTTTGTCACGGAATTGCCTCTCTTGCTTTGCAGTAGTGGTCCAACAGTGGCCAAAACTCAAGAGTATCTAATATGGTCTTCAAAGGTGTCTACCTTCGCACAAGATTACTCTTGGCAAAGTTGTAGATAGAAGGATAACGTTGCTTCTATCTCAAGGGAATTTCACAAGATATTTTCAGAAAGTCAAGAACATTGCTGCTTATTGCCGAGTACTATTAACTTATATCTGATCCGTCGCCTATTGTGAAGAAGGTGTTATGCAATTATTTATTTCAGCTCGTTCAAGCCCCTGTGACCGTACATCCGTCACTACTAACATTTATTCATGCTAAGACCCAAATATAACTAATTGTAATATACTAGTTAGTTTGAAACAGACCATAAATTAGTAACTAAAATAAAAGAAGAAAAAAAAAGTTAACCAAGGAAATTAACATTTGGAGGAGGAAATGAGATGGCATTTTAGCGTCAACATTTAGATGCAGGTCAACTGCCGTCTGTTACCATGGTAGTGGTAGGTGGCTTACGCTTGGCTAGGACACGTGATGTTTTTGTCCAATAGTTAGGCTGGAGCCATACCCACGCCGGTCAGCAAGAATGTTTCAGTTTCAATTTAAGCAGAAATATGTGAGGCAACCAGACGTACTATGTTTAGCTGCCAGTTGAAGATTCTCAACATACATAACTGATTGTTCATTCAGTTATGGCCACATGCTGTTTTATATTCCAAGTGGTTATACCTTTTGATTGTTTCGGAGATAATGCCGTAAGTAGAGTGATTTGAATTTTCCTGTGATTTTATGCTGTCCAAACCAGTAGGCTACATGCAAAGAAAAGATATGAAACCCATTTTTACCTCAGGAGAGGCAGAACAGTTACTGAAACACAGACATTTCAGTATAGGATGGAATTAGAATTATGATGCAAAATGAAACAAAACTGTCCCAGACATTGCATATGTTGAATTGTTCACCAGTATTGAAGGAAAAGTTAAATAAAGTAAATCAGAGAGATTTACCTGATGCTAGACTCATATGCTACTCGACCTTATTTGAAAGCTTCAAATGTCATGAAAATCTAATTTTATGTATCATGTTGATGAAGGAGATGTTGTAAATAAAATTCAACTATAAAGTTTGCACAGGCAGTTGCCAACTTACTTTGCCTTGGAACAAATGAAGAGATGTATGCTAGTTCCAGTATGGTCACGACTCTTAAATGCTCTAACTATAACACCTAGATAAGAAGGACTACAAACGAATCTGCCTTCCCAAATAGAGGAGAGAAATCAAGAACTCTGGCGGACTTTAAGCCAGTCATACAACTCACTCTCTAGTAACACATAATATAATTTACTCCCCGGCCACACAATGTCTAAATGGTACCGTGCCCAGTTCACTATGTAATAAAGAAACACTGGGTCGGTTACACCCCCGCCCTGATTTACTCAATGGAATTCTTCTTATTCTGGTATAGCTCTGTTTAGAGTGTATTTAGCAAATTGACTGAGACAAACATGCAGTACATTCAAAATGATTAAATCGAAGTTAAAGTTGTATATTTACAAATTACAAATTTATAAATCACTTAGGTTTTAACAGGGTTTTAGGAAAATGAATAATTATTTATCAGAAAATTATCATCACTGTGTGATGTAATGGTAGTCTGTAAAGGAGGTCACTTGGCAGCTTTTATGTGTTACTTAACTATCAGTGACGGTCTCTCGTCTTTAAGCCCCGTCTTATGATGGTGTCTAGCTTCGACTTCAGGTCACTTGTACCCTTCTTGTTCCAGAGATAGTACCCTCAACTGGTACCACCAAGCCAATCTTGGCTCATAGACTGTTTGCTCAGAGAAGTAGGTTAAGGAACTTGCGATGCCTTTTACGTGTGTTATTGGGGGTCGATAATTTAACAACAAATTCTCACTTTGACTCTGTGTTTTCAGTTTCCTCAGATCCCGGTTTTCCTTATTAAAATGATAGAGTTTTCCTGGGCTGTGTAAGTCCTTCAAAATGTTCGAACAAAGTCCGGTCTGATAAATGGAATTCTGATTCTAACTCTGGCAGTCGTCTTGGCAAACGATTTTCAAAGTGTTTTAACATGGCTAAAGTGTCAGATTATATGACATTCGCCTCCCCCGCAGTTGTTGGTTCTGATTTCGAACACCTGCCTATCGTTTCAAAACTGTATATTTAGGTAGGGTAATTCAAAAATTGTTCCGACATGGACAATTCTGTGCGTGATGCAAAAGGTCGCGTCTCTCATATGAAAGTGACAAGTCCCTACACTCTTTCGACAATGTGTTGTAACATCTTACTTTTCTCTAAAGCAATTTCTATGAAACAGGTGGACAGGAAATGATGATGTCATTCATGTCTATTTAAAAGTGTCGCACAGACAAGTTATCTCTTTATCCTTCTCTTGCGCACACAAAATCCGTCTGCGTGCGAGTAATTTTATCGCCTGGCACGACTTGAGCAAACAAAATTCGACTCTTTACCATCTTTGCCAGTGCAACACGTTCGCCTTATCAATGCTGAACCAAAGTTGCTGGAGCGATTTTAGTGTTAATCTGTAGTCTGATGTCGGCCACACATGAGATTAACCAACATGATTGTCGGTTAATATTATCTCATCCGTTCCTTTCCCAGCAGGGAGGAACTGGTAACCAAACAGACATGACGACTTATCCCTGAGAGAAGTGTAAGAATGTTTGAAAATACAAAATATCTGTTACATAGGAGAGAAAGAAAAGAGTGCCGACCACTGAATAGCACGTAATTAGTCGGTACATCATCTGTCACTTAATACGGCCGTAGTGGACAAGAGAGCGACCCAAAATTATGTGACAACCTTTGCCGCGAGAGACCAGCGCTGTTGACTTATGTCTATGCCATGATGTTAACATATCCAGTATTTTCTTTCTTCATCGTTGTCTTTCTCTTTTTTCTTCAGTCTTTCCTTATGCTAACCACATGACCTCTAGTGTGCCGATGGTCAAGAAAATATGACCCTAACACCATATTCCCAATATGCCACTATGGGCGTGAAACGGGATCCTTTACCTTTCCTTATGTCACGATACATTCAAACTTTATTCTTCTCATAACATGCACAGTAAAGTCAGTTGCTTTATGCTAACATGGAGCTTTAACCTCTCCGCTCTTCACTGTCTTGTGGATTAGACTTGTTGGTCAAGTACTATCGAAAGTAACATGGCAAATGGCTTGTTATCTTACCGTAGGTCCTTTCTTCGTTCTTGGAAGACGTATGCTACCTATTTTCTCACACACCATCGTTCAGTTTGTAGCGAACGAATCGCTCAACATCTCAACAAAGTGACTCACGTTCCCTTGTGCTTAGAGGTCTCACCAGGGATTCCACAATAATAACTTGCTATCACCTTGTTTCCTCAGAGTGTATTCTACGCAATTCTTGTCCTCACCTCTCACTCCTCTAGTATTTTTCTAGTTAGTTGTATCAGTTCCACATTATTGATCTTATCATACCATTGTAATCCTTCTGTTCTACAGAAGCACATTCACATCAACACATCCAGGAACAAAACGGATAGACTTAATAAGTATAGCCAGCAGGCGGGCCTGAACATCAATCTGAAGAAGACAGAGGTCATGACGCTCAATGTGAGCAACCCTGAGCCCATAATAGTAAGGAATCAGCAACTGTAACAGACAGACACCTTCACATACCTAGGATGTATAGTAACACCAGACGGCGGAGCAAGCAAAGAAATCAACAACAGAATGAACAAAGCAAGAACAGCCTTTGCTAGTCTCAACAACATCTGGAAGTCCTCTCAGTACAGCACGAACACAAAATTAAGACTATATGAGAGCTGTGTACTTTCTGTGCTTCTCTGTGGTGCGGAATGCTAGAGAGTAACTGAGAAGGAAATGTCGAAATTGTCCTCTTTCCACACAACATGCCTAAGAAAAATTTTCCGAATCTTTTGGCCGAATACCATCACCAACCAAGAACTGTTTACTCGGAGCAAGCAAGGGGACATGCACACCATCATAGCTGTCAGACGCTGGTATTGGGTTGGCCATCTTCTCAGAAGAGACCCCGATGCTATCACAAGAACAGCTATGCTAAGACCCCTGAAGGAAAACGAAAGAGAGGCCGACCGAAAACAACTTAGCGGAGGACTGTGGAGGGACGCCACCAGGCGTAATGGCCACTGACAGCTTTGACGGTCTGCGGCTAAGGATAAAAGAAGAAGATGATTCTTTAGAAGCGCCAATTTATTTCTTGATTACCAGATAATATAACAGTTCCTTTGTTCTCCTTCCTGAGCATTGACACGGCAATGCATTTGGTTCACTTGCAGGAAGCCTGCAGAGGAATTCACACGCTCTTGCGACAGCGGCTTCTGCAGCAATTTTCTTTACATCATGAGATAGCCTGCCCTACGCACAAGCTCATATTAGTCTCCATTAAACTATTTACAGATGGAACGATAGTCGTATGGTTTGTTTGTCTGATAAAAGACGTCGAGGAACTATACGGGATACGGTTTTATTAATAACACTATAATAATAACAATAACAAAAACAACAACAGTATTTATAACCCTGCAATCTCCACACAGCCACTCAAACAGCAATAACTACTGTTATTAATTAATATTACTTCTACTCGTGTACCCAGTGGCGTGTTTAATAGCTTTTGTCGAGATGGATTATTTGTGTTGGATGCGCCTATGATATTGAGGGATAAGCATCCTGAAAAAAAGAATGTGTAGTCTAACGTTTCTCAGCAAAACACGCACGCACACACAATAATAATTATGAGCAGACTAGAACATTGTATAGGGAAAAAATTTGGCTTGGGGGTTTTGTTGGGGGGCGGCTAAACCCTGGAAGTCTTCTTTGTTAATACTACAATTTTCACTGTTATATATTACAACAGTGACCACTACGTTTCTAACTGTAATTTTTCCACATTTACCAGCACACTCCCCACTCAACCTAACATTAAGTCTATTGGTTATATTGTAGTGTAAGTTCAAATATAAACTATCTTTTAGTCTAAGACATAACAACACCAGCAACAACAACGACTAATACTATTACTGCTACAACTAATACAACTACGTTTTTGTTAAAAAAAAATAGCAGTTTCTGATGAGCTTCATTTGCCTCCGTTAATTAGCCATCTTGTTAGTGTGTCTACCCTGTTCAGCTTAAAGTTTTAATTAGCTTTATTGTTCGTGTTGTGTTTATTTACATTTGAATGTTATTAACAGTTGATTGTACTTCAATTAATCAACCCAAACACCGTCGGCTACCAATAAAAACATAGATACTCAACACAAACACGGCAAACATTCCAGCAGTCACGTGCTACTCGTTCAATGTCTTGTCTTGTCATGTCTTGTCTTGTCTTGTCTTGTCATGTCGTCTTCATGCCTTTCAGTCTGTCTCCAGTTCTCTTCTCCATGTGACATAATCTAATTATAGCTCTTCAAGGTTATATTATAGACTTGGACACTCAATAAAATAGTTGCAAAAAATATTACGTCATTCGAAATGAAATGCTACAGAAGGATGTTGAGAATACACTGGACAGAAAAAAAGACCAACAGAGAAGTACTGCACTCACTAAACGTAGTGGAAAATTGGATCCTAAATACCATCACATTAAGGAAGCTGAAATTTGTCGGTCATATAAAAAGACATAATAGTCTGATAAAATTAGTGATGGAAGGCATGGTCCCTGGAAAAAGGGTCGACCTAGACGACAGTGGACCCTGGACATCACAGAGACTCTGAACTTGTCTTTGGCTGATGCAGGTCGACTTTCCCAGAATCGTGATGCGTTCAGAGCAGCTGTAATAGAGACAACGTTCTGGAAAGAATACGTCATATGATGATGATGAACCCTTCAGGGGTTGAACAGGATATTTTTTCAGCATTAAATTAAAGAAAAACAAAACTATTTTCTCCATGTAATTATATTTGTCTACCTCCATTTCCCTTTCTCATAGGGATTACGATTCAAGGACTGCCTTGTTAAGCTATCATCTAGGTTTTCTTAATATGTGTCCTGTCCAACGCCAGGGGCTTTTCCACACCTCTTGTTAATGTATTTTCTTTTCCGCACTTTATGGAGCATCAAGCCACTACTACTGTTGGTCTACACGAGGAACGCCAGCATCAAGCCACTACTACTGTTGGTCTACACGAGGAACGCCAGCATCAAGCCACTACTACTGTTGGTCTACACGAGAAACGCTAGCATCAAGCCACTACTACTGTTGGTCCACACGAGGAACGCCAGCATCAAGCCACTACTACTGTTGGTCCACACGAGGAACGCCAGCATCAAGCCACTACTACTGTTGGTCTACACGAGGAACGCTAGCATCAAGCCACTACTACTGTTGGTCCACACGAGGAACGCCAGCATCAATCCACTACTACTGTTGGTCTACACGAGGAACGCCAGCATCAAGCCACTACTACTGTTGGTCTACACGAGGAACGCCAGCATCAATCCACTACTACTGTTGGTCTACACGAGGAACGCCAGCATCAAGCCACTACTACTGTTGGTCCACACGAGGAACGCCAGCATCAAGCCACTACTACTGTTGGTCTACACGAGGAACGCCAGCATCAAGCCACTACTACTGTTGGTCTACACGAGGAACGCCAGCATCAATCCACTACTACTGTTGGTCTACACGAGGAACGCCAGCATCAAGCCACTACTACTGTTGGTCTACACGAGGAACGCCAGCATCAAGCCACTATTACTGTTGGTCTACACGAGGAACGCCAGCATCAAGCCACTACTACTGTTGGTCTACACGAGGAACGCCAGCATCAAGCCACTACTACTGTTGGTCTACACGAGGAACGCCAGCATCAATCCACTACTACTGTTGGTCTACACGAGGAACGCCAGCATCAAGCCACTACTACTGTTGGTCTACACGAGGAACGCCAGCATCAAGCCACTACTACTGTTGGTCTACACGAGGAACGCCAGCATCAATCCACTACTACTGTTGGTCTACACGAGGAACGCCAGCATCAATCCACTACTACTGTTGGTCTACACGAGGAACGCCAGCATCAAGCCACTACTACTGTTGGTCTACACGAGGAACGCCAGCATCAATCCACTACTACTGTTGGTCTACACGAGGAACGCCAGCATCAATCCACTACTACTGTTGGTCTACACGAGGAACGCCAGCATCAAGCCACTACTACTGTTGGTCTACACGAGGAACGCCAGCATCAATCCACTACTACTGTTGGTCTACACGAGGAACGCCAGCATCAATCCACTACTACTGTTGGTCTACACGAGGAACGCCAGCATCAAGCCACTACTACTGCTGGTCTACACGAGGAATGCCAGCATCAAGCCACTACTACTGCTGGTCTACACGAGGAACGCCAGCATCAAGCCACTACTACTGTTGGTCTACACGAGGAACGCCAGCATCAAGCCACTACTACTGCTGGTCTACACGAGGAACGCCAGCATCAATCCACTACTACTGTTGGTCTACACGAGGAACGCCAGCATCAAGCCACCACTACTGTTGGTCTACACGAGGAACGCCAGCATCAAGCCACTACTACTGTTGGTCTACACGAGGAACGCCAGCATCAAGCCACTACTACTGCTGGTCTACACGAGGAACGCCAGCATCAATCCACTACTACTGTTGGTCTACACGAGGAACGCCAGCATCAAGCCACTACTACTGTTGGTCTACACGAGGAACGCCAGCATCAAGCCACTACTACTGTTGGTCTACACGAGGAACGCCAGCATCAAGCCACTACTACTGTTGGTCTACACGAGGAACGCCAGCATCAAGCCACTACTACTGTTGGTCTACACGAGGAACGCCAGCATCAATCCACTACTACTGTTGGTCTACACGAGGAACGCCAGCATCAATCCACTACTACTGTTGGTCTACACGAGGAACGCCAGCATCAAGCCACTACTACTGCTGGTCTACACGAGGAACGCCAGCATCAAGCCACTACTACTGCTGGTCTACACGTGGAACGCCAGCATCAAGCCACTACTACTGTTGGTCTACACGAGGAACGCCAGCATCAAGCCACTACTACTGTTGGTCTACACGAGGAACGCCAGCATCAATCCACTACTACTGTTGGTCTACACGAGGAACGCCAGCATCAAGCCACTACTACTGCTGGTCTACACGAGGAACGCCAGCATCAAGCCACTACTACTGCTGGTCTACACGAGGAACGCCAGCATCAAGCCACTACTACTGTTGGTCTACACGAGGAACGCCAGCATCAAGCCACTACTACTGCTGGTCTACACGAGGAACGCCAGCATCAATCCACTACTACTGTTGGTCTACACGAGGAACGCCAGCATCAAGCCACCACTACTGTTGGACAACACGAGGAACGCCAGCATCAAGCCACCACTACTGTTGGTCTACACGAGGAACGCCAGCATCAAGCCACTACTACTGCTGGTCTACACGAGGAACGCCAGCATCAAGCCACTACTACTGTTGGTCTACACGAGGAACGCCAGCATCAAGCCACTACTACTGTTGGTCTACACGAGGAACGCCAGCATCAAGCCACTACTACTGTTGGTCTACACGAGGAACGCCAGCATCAAGCCACTACTACTGTTGGTCTACACGAGGAACGCCAGCATCAAGCCACTACTACTGTTGGTCTACACGAGGAACGCCAGCATCAAGCCACTACTACTGTTGGTCTACACGAGGAACGCCAGCATCAATCCACTACTACTGTTGGTCTACACGAGGAACGCCAGCATCAATCCACTACTACTGTTGGTCTACACGAGGAACGCTAGCATCAATCCACTACTACTGTTGTTCTACACGAGGAACGCTAGCATCAAGCCACTACTACTGTTGGTCTACACGAGGAACGCCAGCATCAAGCCACTACTACTGTTGGTCTACACGAGGAACGCCAGCATCAAGCCACTACTACTGTTGGTCTGCACGAGGAACGCCAGCATCAAGCCACTACTACTGTTGGTCTACACGAGGAACGCCAGCATCAAGCCACTACTACTGTTGGTCTACACGAGGAACGCCAGCATCAAGCCACTACTACTGTTGGTCTACACGAGGAACGCCAGCATCAAGCCACTACTACTGTTGGTCTGCACGAGGAACGCCAGCATCAAGCCACTACTACTGTTGGTCTGCACGAGGAACGCCAGCATCAAGCCACTACTACTGTTGGTCTGCACGAGGAACGCCAGCATCAAGCCACTACTACTGTTGGTCTACACGAGGAACGCCAGCATCAAGCCACTACTACTGTTGGTCTACACGAGGAACGCCAGCATCAAGCCACCACTACTGTTGGTCTACACGAGGAACGCCAGCATCAAGCCACTACTACTGTTGGTCTACACGAGGAACGCCAGCATCAAGCCACCACTACTGTTGGTCTGCACGAGGAACGCCAGCATCAAGCCACTACTACTGTTGGTCTGCACGAGGAACGCCAGCATCAAGCCACCACTACTGTTGGTCTACACGAGGAACGCCAGCATCAAGCCACCAGTACTGTTGGTCTACACGAGGAACGCCAGCATCAAGCCACCAGTACTGTTGGTCTACACGAGGAACGCCAGCATCAAGCTACCACTACTGTTGGTCTACCCGAGGAACGCCAGCATCAAGCCACCACTACTGTTGGTCTACACGAGGAACGCCAGCATCAAGCCACCACTACTGTTGGTCTACACGAGGAACGCCAGCATCAAGCCACCACTACTGCTGGTCTACACGAGGAACGCCAGCATCAAGCCACTACTACTGCTGGTCTACACGAAGAACGCCAGCATCAAGCCACCACTACTGTTGGTCTACACGAGGAACGCCAGCATCAAGCCACCACTACTGTTGGTCTACACGAGGAACGCCAGCATCAAGCCACCACTACTGTTGGTCTACACGAAGAACGCCAGCATCAAACCACCACTACTGCTGGTCTACACGAAGAACGCCAGCATCAAGCCACCACTACTGCTGGTCTACACGAGGAACGCCAGCATCAAGCCACCACTACTGTTGGTCTACACGAGGAACGCCAGCATCAAGCCACCACTACTGTTGGTCTACACGAGGAACGCCAGCATCAAGCCACCACTACTGTTGGTCTACACGAGGAACGCCAGCATCAAGCCACTACTACTGCTGGTCTACACGAAGAACGCCAGCATCAAGCCACTACTACTGCTGGTCTACACGAAGAACGCCAGCATCAAGCCACTACTACTGTTGGTCTACACGAGGAACGCCAGCATCAAGCCACTACTACTGTTGGTCTACACGAGGAACGCCAGCATCAAGCCACTACTACTGTTGGTCTACACGAGGAACGCCAGCATCAAGCCACTACTACTGTTGGTCTACACGAGGAACGCCAGCATCAAGCCACTACTACTGTTGGTCTACACGAGGAACGCCAGCATCAAGCCACTACTACTGTTTGTCTACACGAGGAACGCCAGCATCAAGCCACCACTACTGTTTGTCTACACGAGGAACGCCAGCATCAAGCCACCACTACTGTTTGTCTACACGAGGAACGCCAGCATCAAGCCACCACTACTGTTGGTCTACACGAGGAACGCCAGCATCAAGCCACTACTACTGTTGGTCTACACGAGGAACGCCAGCATCAAGCCACCACTACTGTTGGTCTACACGAGGAACGCCAGCATCAAGCCACCACTACTGTTGGTCTACACGAGGAACGCCAGCATCAAGCCACCACTACTGTTGGTCTACACGAGGAACGCCAGCATCAAGCCACCACTACTGTTTGTCTACACGAGGAACGCCAGCATCAAGCCACCACTACTGTTGGTCTACACGAGGAACGCCAGCATCAAGCCACTACTACTGTTTGTCTACACGAGGAACGCCAGCATCAAGCCACCACTACTGTTTGTCTACACGAGGAACGCCAGCATCAAGCCACCACTACTGTTTGTCTACACGAGGAACGCCAGCATCAAGCCACCACTACTGTTGGTCTACACGAGGAACGCCAGCATCAAGCCACTACTACTGTTGGTCTACACGAGGAACGCCAGCATCAAGCCACTACTACTGTTGGTCTACACGAGGAACGCCAGCATCAAGCCACTACTACTGTTGGTCTACACGAGGAACGCCAGCATCAAGCCACTACTACTGTTGGTCTACACGAGGAACGCCAGCATCAAGCCACTACTACTGTTGGTCTACACGAGGAACGCCAGCATCAAGCCACCACTACTGTTGGTCTACACGAGGAACGCCAGCATCAAGCCACCACTACTGTTGGTCTACACGAGGAACGCCAGCATCAAATCATTTGTACTCTTGTAACAGTGTTTTCTCTAGACGTGAGATTTACATGATGAGATTTGCCTACTCCATCCACAACCTCATATCAGTCGACTCTTACGGGTTGCTTAAGGAAACAGACGGCCTGTTTTTTCGTTTTACCTCCTTATAGACCAACCCGTATACTCGGGCCCTTATTGTCTTTAGCAGCTGCTATTACGTCAGAATTTCTTGTTTGTTTATTTCACGAATATTGCAGTCTACTCATTGTGTTAGGTGTTTTCATACAACTACGTCTGCTGCAACTTTTTCTGTTAAAATACTGCGCCTTCGACTGTCACCATTAAACTTTCTACCACCTCTGTCGCAACCACCGCGTTTGACCTTACACACACGCCCATGCACTGACAGTATCGATCTAAGGTAAAGTATCGTTATTGATAAGCAATGAAATGTAATAGAAACACTTCATATATTTTTACGATAGACACAGCTGCCTTTATGTTTTCTCCGTGTTGTCTCCCTTTACAAGTAACTATTCTGTGGTCACCTGACATCATATTTTGTTTTACATATTTCTCACGTGATTTTTTTTTTTAATTGGAGCGTCTGATTGGCGGTTTAGCGCTAGCCTCGCACCGCAAAAGTTACTAGGTTATGGGATCGAAACCTGGTAGCTGCAGGGTCCCGTAGGCCCAGCTGTTAATGGGTACATGACACTGTTCTTGGATTTACGAAAGGCTCAGGTAGCGAGGAAGAGAACTGATCACCTCATAAAACTGTACTTAGTATAGTGAAGTCTGTAACACGTCACTCCCCTGCAATAGTATTTGCTATGGAACTACCTTATACACAGCAAGAATGTACTGTACATATACCTTTCATCTTATTTTTAAAAATTCCAGATCTGTCACTTGGAACGTTCGAACAAAAAGCAAAATTGCACGGTGGCAGCAGAATTGAACAACTACATCTATAGCTTTTAATAAATAGTTTGTACGCAGAACAGAAGGATGGAAATAGAATGGAATGATTAAAAATATGAAACTACTGGTACAAGATGTAAGGAAAAGATGCTGGCGTGTGACGGTATTGCCTCCCCTGCTTTGCAGTAGTGGTCCAACAGTGGCCAAAACTCAAGAGTATCTAATATGGGCTTCAAAGGTGTCTACCTTCGCACAAGATTACTCTCGGCAGATATGTAGATAGAAGGTTAACGACGCTTCTCCACAAATAAATTCAGATAAGCGAAAACAATGCTGCTTTGGCTTAGCACGTTAATTCTAGAATCTGCCGACCACTTTTGTGAAGAATTAAGCAATGATTTATGTTAGCTCGTTTAAGCCCCCACCTCTGATTTACTCAGTGGAATTCTTATTATTCTGTTATAGCCCAGTTTAGTGTGTGTGTAATAAATTGACTGAGACACATATGCAATAACTTGAAAGTGATTAAATCGAAGTTAAGTTTGTAAATTTACAAGTAAAAAAAATGTAATAATCACTTAAGTTTTAACAGTTTGAAAATAATTTGAATAGTTATGGATCAAAAAAACGTTATCATCACGGTCGTGATAGGAGGTAAATTGTTACAAGAAATTCAAGTGGCAGCATATATTGAACTTAGCTGCCAATTACGGTTCTTCTCCTTCTGATGGTTTGGTTCTTTTTACACTGATCACTCGTAGCTGGTCGGGGTTGTCGGGTGTAGCTCGTTTCCTAGAAATATCAGGGAGAGTCTACAAAGATGGACCCTCGTCTTAAAGCTTAGGGCACTGTTCCATTCTTGTTCCAGAGATAGTACTTTCTACTGGTACCACCAATAACTATTGTAAAGAATAGAAACGAAACGTTCTTCTGAGTATTGCGTTTTCCAACCCATGGTTATGGGTCCCTATCTTCCCATTCCACCATCCCATTTAACTCAGAATTTACCCTCGATGAGAATTAAATTTAATCCCTAGGGATAAAACTTTCTTTATATTTAAATTAAATATCTTTTATAGATACTTAACATTTAAATGAAAAGGTTAATAGAACAGATACAATATGTTTACATTTACATTTTCACTGATTGAAAAGTGTTCACAGCATAAATTGAATATGTTTTCATTTATGTTTACACTGATTTGAAAAGTTTAAAACTTCCATTAATTTTAAAATGAATATTTTCACATAGACATTTACACTAGTTTGAAACTGTAAGTATTATACTTAGAATCTACATCATTTCTTTCATCTTTTCCTCCCTGCTTCATATGGAACCTGGGACTACTTTATGCTTTTAGTTCTCTTTACGAAACTAGCAATAAAGCAATCACCAGCCCTTGGTAGTGGTGGTTCATGAAATCATCATTCTATACGCTGAGGTTGCCAGACTCAAATAACATGGACATCCACTAGCGATTTTCACATATTAAAATTCACAGGGTAATATATACATATATGTTAGTTCACTTGTTAGTAATGAAATACAGGAATGTAAAATCACAACTTACGCCAATCCTGGCTCACAGACATTTTGCTCAGATGACTAAAAGAGACTTGAAACGGCCTCTTACACGCGTCTGGGGTGTCGTTAATTTAATAAGTTCCCTCTCTGACTTTGTGTGTTTCCTTCACTTTCCTCAGACAGCGGTTTTCCTTTTTAAAATGATAGAAATTTCCTGGGCTCTTTTTGTAAGTCCTGATAAATACTCAAATAAAGGTGTCCGGTCTGATAAAATGAAATTCTGAATTCTAGGCTTTACTGTGGCAAGGTCTGGTGTCTTGGCAAGCGATCTTCACAGTAGGTTTTGACTAACTGACGCGTCAGGTTATATTCACTGCCTTCCCATGCATTCGTTGTTATGAAGCTCAGATGATCAGCCAATCTGATTTGAATATTTTGCATGACTCATCTAGTGCAAAATTTCAAACATTACTTTTTCTGAAAATGGGCTGTAAACATCCGATTGCCGGGCAGGCGAACGTACAGACATATCGGTAACCTCACACGACAATGTGTGTAAGATATAACAAATTATTACTTTCGCTTAGGAATGTCTTATCTGTTGCTTGAGAACACACAAAATCCGTCTCTTTACAACCTTGGGGGAGACGCACCCGTGCCTTATCAGTGATTAAGCAGATTGCGCTGGCGATGTACGTGTTAATCTGTGTACTGATATCAGCCGCGCCTACGATTAACCAACATTGTTGTCGATAATATTCTCTCAGCCGCTCCTGCAAATGTGATGTGTTTATCATCAGCCAAGAGTGTCAAGTATCTGACCAAATCAAATATCTTCTACTCAGCACAGAATGAAAGAAAGAAAGTGTGACAAAAAGAAAGTGTGCAATAACATCAGTACCGCAAATGTAACTTATTACTGCTGTAGTGAAACAGAGTTTAGGAAGAAGAAGGGGTCGCCCCTATCCATTCTGTAACATGGCGTTGGTTAAGATAAACATTTAGAAAACCAGATGAAAGCATTATAAGGCAGTTCTTGATAGGGAGTCTCTAGTGTAAGAGACAAAAATCACATACATGAAACTAGGAATCGGACATAGACATGAAAGAAATAACGTAAGCAAGGAAAAACTGTGAACAGAGAGCTTAGGTTAGGAAATTTTCGGGGTGAAGACCGATATTCTTCGGAGACCACAAGGGTCATGACTATGATTATATAAACAAACAGGGCAGGTTGAAGACATTTTGTACAAGAACATTTGGGTCATGTGTACTAAAGCATCTATTCATTAATTATAAACGTATGTAAGACCAAAAACGCTCGTCTCTTGGCAAATGTGTGGATGTCATTCTATTCCCTATCGACGTTTACCTTTTACATCATCGTTTTCATTGAATTCACCCCATCGTTGGTCGTCATTTTTTAAAGCAATCTTTCCTAATTACGGCTTGTAGCTAAGTGTAATTTTTTTGATTTCTCATATTGACGAACACCTGACTTCTTAGACAGCATTGTCCAGCACGGACTACTGTATCATGGGCAACAGGAAGAATTCGTTTGATGTAAATAAGCCAGAATCAGCACATTATGTGATACAATAGGGACCAGCAAGAACGATTGAATACAACGGACTTGCAAGACGCACAGCAGTTCTTGATACCAGATTGTATACTTTTTGACGGCGGTAGAAACGCAGAGGTTGTCGATATTAAAGGAAACACAAGACAGGCAAAAAGAAAGTTGAAATTTACCAGAAGCCGCAAAAGAGAGATAACTTTCTGACAAGGAGAACCAAATTTCTCTACTAAGCGGCTAATTACAAGCCACGGCTTCTCTTATCACCTGACATCAAGCAAGCAGTTGAAGAGTTTATTGCTAGAACCTACTCACTTTGTAGGATTGACAGGGACTGGCCTGGGAAGCCAGAGGTCATAGGCGACATTTCAAGATGGAATAAATGCAAGTGGATGAGGGACTAAGCTATAGGAACCTTCTAAGAATTATTAAATATTGGCGGCAGGAAATATAACGACACGTTCAACAGAGGTCAGTAGGTTCTCAAACATTCGCAGTGCCTGAGAGGAAGCCCTAAGCGTTAGCCTGTTCCATTATTAATTCCAGTTTGGATTATAATTGTATTCCAATGGAGTTTTATTTTTAAAAGTTGGTGAAGTTAGATAAATTATTAATTTTTCTTTTACATTTTTAATGATTGCTTTTTGCACTTAGCCACATAGCTGAATCTGAGAATGCTGTTTTTTGGCATTATTTCAATTTGTTAATGTTTAATCAAGTCAAAGATTTTTTTCCTCTGTGACTTATAATGTAAAGAAGTAATTTACGGTTATATACTTCACCTTCCTCAGAATTATTAGATCATTATAAATAATGATCTAATAATGATCTGACATGGAAACACGCTTTCATGGTCACTATATTTAACACTATCACGAGCGCCTCATGCCATATCATCACATAAGGGAACAAAAACATTAATCAGTTATGAAGAAGCAATTGTGAGGAATACTATAAAAACCATTGATATTAGATGTGAAATTTAATAAGTCACTTTGTATCTTCAGTCCTGCAGACATCTGAGTCTTCATATTAAGTTTTTGCCGTCTGACCAGAAAGAAGCTAGAACAGCCTATGTCCGGATAACAGAATTCACAGCATAGGACATCATAAACTTACTAAGTTGCAATAAAGGAAATCCCTTCTAGCGTTTGCATACATCGGTGGCACAGCATTTTGTTCATCTGTTTCATCATCATGTGACGTATTCTTTCCAGAACGTTGTCTCCATTACAGCTGCTCTGAACGCATCACGATTCTGGGCAAGTCGACCTCATCATCATCATCATCAGTTGCCATCTCCACAACGAAGGTTGGCTGTAATGGATCTCCAACGTCTTCTGTCTCTTGTCTTGGTGGTACACTCTGATAGACTCTTTCCCGTCCATCTCTTTATGTTATCTTCCCACTTATAGCGCTGTCTTCCCCTTGCACGTTTGCCTTCAACTCTCCCTTCTGTTATGGTCTTCTGCAAGGTGTTATGCCTTTTTATGTGGCCAAAGTATTTTAGCTGCCGAACTTTGACCTATCTCATTAGTTCTCTTTTCATACCTAGATTTTCTAGGACCTCCTTATTTGTTTTCATCTCTTTCCATGAGATACGCCCCATTCTTCTATATATCCACATTTCAAGAGCCTCAATTCTTTCTTCCAAATGCTTATTCATCGTCCATGTTTCTGCACCATACAGAAATGCAGAATATATATAACACTTTATGATTCTCAGTTTTAATTAATGAGATAACTGTTTGGATGTCAGTATATGTTTCATGTTGTTGAATGTAGCTTTGGCCATTCCTATTCTCTTCTTGATTTCTGTTTCACATCTGCCATCTTCTGTTATTATATGACCAAGATATACGTAGCTCTTGACTTGTTTCAGGATTTTCCCATTTACGCTTATCTTTAATGTGGGTTTATCGTCTGTTTTGCTAATTATCATAGTTTTAGTTTTCTCAATATTAATGTTGAGTCCATATTCATGACTTATACTGTTCACTTGCTTCACTAGTTCTTGTAACTCCTGTTCGCTTTCAGCTAACAACACGGTATCATCTGCATATCTAAGGTTGTTTATTGATCTTCCACTGATGTTCAGTCCTGGTATTTCCTGTATCTGTTTGAAAATTCTTTCGGTGTATAAATTAAATAGGCAGGGGGACAGTACACAACCTTGTCTGACACCTCTTTTTATGTCTATGTATGGTGAATAATTCCAATAAAGGTTACTGAGTATTCTTATATCTTTTCCATCAATACCTATGTCTTTGAGGCATTCAATTATTTTCTCATGATGGATTCTGTCAAAAGCCTTCTTATAGTCAATGAAGCACATATACATACTTTTTTGGACCTCTGTATATTTTTCTGCTAATCTTCTTAGGCAAAATATTGCCTCTCTTGTTCCACTGTTCCGTCTAAAATGCAAATTTACCTAAAAAGGAGTCTGAGAAAAATCACATTTGGATGACAGATGACATCTTGAATAAAATGGCAGAAAGAAAGAAAGCAAAAAACACTCCAGAATATAAAACAATAGACAATGACATACGTACTATGTGTAGAGAAGCAAAAGAACGGTGGATAGAAACAAAATGTAAGGAAATAGAAGACTTGGAAGCAAAGCACATGACAAGAGATATGCATGAAGAAATAAAGAAATTATCAAATCGGTCGCGGTTTGCACAAGGAGGAAGCTGTATCAAGAACAAAAATGGTGTAATATTACTTGATGAGAAAGACATATCAAACAGATGGGCAGAATACGTAAAAGAACTATTCGAGGACAACAGAGGTAAAAAACCATCACCAGATTCTAATGAAGGCCCAAACATTCTCAGATCAGAAGTAGAGAATGCCATTCATATGATACAAAAAGGAAGATCAGCAGGCATGGATAACATAAAAATTGAAATGATAGAAGCTCTGGAGAGCTTTGGTATAGATACAATCACAGAAATATGCAATGATATATACAATACAGGATATTTACCACACGACATGAAGACATCAGTTTTTATAACATTGCCCAAAAAACCAACTGCAACAGAATGTTCAGACTTCAGAACAATCAGCCTGATGAGTCATGCAATTAAGATACTGCTCAAAATCATACAGGAAAGAATAAAAAGTAAAGTAGACAGCGAAATCCAAGTCGACCTGCATCAGCCAAATACAAGTTCAGACTCTCTGTGATGTCCTGGGTCCACCGTCGTCTAGGTCGACCCCTTCCCCTTTTTCCAGGGACCATGCCTTCTATCACTATTTTTTCCAGACTATTATGTCTTTTTAAATGACCGAAAAATTTCAGCTTCCTTATTGCGATGGTATTTAGGAGCCAATGTTCCTGTACGTTTAGTGAGTGCAGTACTTCTCTGTTGGTCTTTTTTCTGTCCAGGGTATTCTCAACATCCTTCTGTAGCATTTCATTTCGAATGATGTAATCTTTTTTGCAACTGTTTTATTGAGTGTCCAAGTCTCGCAGACGTATGTTGCTACTGGGAATATACATGCTCTGATCAGCTGTAACTTTGTTTCTTTGCTTGTGCCTTGCCATAGGTTTTTCATCTGTATTAGTTTATATGAAGCAATTGCAAGTCTTCCTTTAATTTCTACTGCACAGTCGCCAGAGCTGTTGATGATTGATCCTAAGTATTCGAATTCATTAACACTTTCCAGTTCTTCGTTATCAATTTCAATTTCTGGTTTGGTCTTTACTTTGTCTGTTGTCAATACTTTGGTCTTCTTGGTGTTTAAGTATAGATTCTGGGCCTCGCTGTGTTTTTTGGTGGACAGAATTAATTGTTCAAGTCCTTCTGGGTTGGTCGATAGGAGGACTGTGTCGTCAGCATATCTGATTTCCGGGATCTGGTACCCACCGATGTTAAATGAGTCAAACTCTGTGTGTTCTTGGTCATCTCTTACGTTTCTCATGATATTCTCGGCATAAATGTTAAACAGGTAACGGGAAAGGGTACAGCCTTGTCTTACTCCTTTCTGTACTTCAAACCATTCTGATGTTTCCCCCTCTATTCTTACGGCTGCCTGTTGTTCTTGGTACAGCAGTGCGATGAGTTGTATAAGGTGGTTTGGAAATCCCATATTTTTCATAATAGCCCATAACTGCTGATGTTATACACAATCGAAAGCTTTGGTGTAATCAATGAAACAGGTATGTAGGTCAACGTTGAGTTCTCTACACTTTTCTATGATGATTTATCTGTTTATAAAGTTCAAAAACACATCTATTGATTTTCCTTTATGTCAAGTTCAACTCACTCAATATCATATGGCATGAATCAGGATCACATACTCACAAGTATGTGTGTCATGATATCAAGATCAGGCATTCACAAGTTGATTCATATATATATATATATATATATATATATATATATATATATATATATATATATATATAAAGTTCAAATCACTCGAAAGCTTATAGCCAGGACCACGTTCAGCTACTCAGTGCTTTAGTGCATTAAATAAATGCATCTACTCAAACCGTGTACTGCGCGACGTAAATTAATTCAATCAAGCTCCACAACAAGGAACACATTTGTTACCAGAAGACCATTTCGGGAAGAGCTCTAATCTAGTCAGTGCCTTATCAACACTAGACAGCAGACATTTTCCCGAGACAAAGTTAAACAGTTATCGATGCTAGAGAGATTTCAAAGCCTTGACGGACGTTACATCTTACAAGTTCTCACTACGACCAGTGCAAGAGTTTCATCAATAAGTACTCGTTTTGGAGTTAACCCACACGGCGTAACATAAATTAACATTGAACAGTTGGTACATACCTGTATATAGTCATACAGTGTGGGAAATTTGAGAGACTCATGGACGGTGTAGATTTTCTATCGTTAATAAATCCCATCATCATTTCACTATTTACCTAGTTTCGCTATAATATTTAATTCAGTACATTTTTACATTCTATGTGTGGATTGTCATTCACCATCATCCCTTTTACTTGCTACTAATCCTATATGTATATATATATTTTACTAATAAACTGTATAGCCGCGTTGACCATTACTTGATTATTGAATGTATTACTCGTGCTTTCTGTGTTAAGTATTTACCTGTAGGCAACATTCTTCATGTAGGAGGTTGGAGGCTTTTTCTTTAGCGACAATTTAGGGAAAGAAGTAATGTTCTAGGGACAGAGAAAACTTTTCATGATTTATTAGACAACACTATCTAGTAGAGATCATTCATCTTTTGTTCTTGTCCAATCTTGAATAGGTCTCTCTTTCTTAACGAACTACTTTCTGGAGACCTGCTTGATAGCATTCCAAAGGATATCCCCATCATAATGTAGCGGTGTGACCGCTGGTGCCCCGCCCAGTACAATTGTGCGACAGCAACTTATGCTAACAACTGAAAAATATGAGATCACGAAAAAGCATTTGCCTGTTAGGGAATTCCAGGGTTGAATCTCTAACCAAGACTTTGAAGCACTTATACGTAATGCAGCAGCATTTAAGAAAATAACCTTTTATACAGAGTTCTGAGATCTACCTCACATAAACCCGACAAGACTTCATGAATGTATTTAACTTGTATGCCCTCAAGACATTTTTTTAAAGAAAACATTATACAAATGTCGATAATTATCTCCATTGATCGCACCTGGAACTCACAGTTAACGTGAGCAGACGTGAGTGAATTTATTTATTTATGCAAATAACTTACGGAACAGTAAACAATAGTATTTATGTTTCACCGTTCCTTGAATGCTAATTACAGTTTTGACGTGTGATAAAACCGAAGTAGTGATATCTGGGCTTGTCTACTCGAAACTTAATGACATGTTTATGGAAGCTACGTTTCTAGGCCCCATTTGCGATACAGTACAAACCTTAATGTTGAGTGCCTTAGAACCAGCTTAGGCCAACAAGGAAATATGTTTTTTCTTGCTGAGCCGTGTTTTATGTGCATATATAATTGCAGTATATAGATATGAGTTTCATGTTTGTGACCTAGATTGTAGACGATTCAATAGCTGGACCACTGTTTACGTTCTTACCACAAAATCTTGGAGTTGACGCTGGTATACTGCTCACAAACAGTAAGTACAAACACTGCTCACAAACAGTAAGTACAAACACTGCTCACAAACAGTAAGTAAAAACACTGCTCACAAACAATAAGTACAAATTCAAGACCTATAGTCATTGTAGTTTTAATACTGTTAACATGATTACTAACTAAAATACATACTCTATGTGGTTGTCTGTTGTTGTCTGTTGTTGTCTGTTGATGTATGTTGTTGTCTGTTATGTCTGTTGTTGTCTGTTGATGTCTGTTGATGTCTGTTAATGTCTGTTTATGTCTGTTGTTGTCTGTTGTTGTCTGTTGTTGTCTGTTGATGCCTGTTGTTGTCAGTTGATGTCTGTTGATGTCTGTTGATGTCTGTTGATGTCTGTTAATGTCTGTTGATGTCTGTTGTTTTCTGTTGTTGTCTGTTGATGTCTGGTGTTGTCTGTTGATGTCTGTTGTTGTCTGTTGTTGTCTATTGTTGTCTATTGATGTCTATTGTTGTCTGTTGTTGTCTGTTGATGTCTGTTGTTGTCTGTTGTTGTCTGTTGATGTCTGTGGTTGTCTGTTGATGTCTGTTGTTGTCTGTTGATGTCTGTTGTTCTCTGGGATTCCTGTAAAGACAAAAGAAAGAATAGGATTGGTGCTTCATCAGCATGTCGTAAGAGGCTACTGATGCGTGTTGCCATATGATGATGGATGGTATCCGCATGTCTGGTTTTGTGTAGTGTGCAGATGTGTTCAGTCAAACAATGTTCATACAAAAATAACAGGGCAATCCACATAGGACGTCAGTAAACTCACGACGTATAAAGTCAATGATTCTTGTAACAGCCGTTGACGTTTTTCTTCATTATTTATTGTGGACGCCACAGTGACAAAATGGTTACGCGAATATGTAGGCACATCAAACAGTCATTATCACAGCAACATTCAATACAGCAATAGACGGTAGACAGCATTACAATGATGAGTCAGATGCATGTTATATTTCATAGTGCTGTAAATGTAGTCAGGTGAAAAACTCCATCCTTTTCTATAACAGCCAGGAGATAACCAGATGTATGAGATCAGTTCACTCTCCTTAGTCTGACTTCAGCAAGACAGACACGTCTGCCGAAGTATAAATAATGTCCTCAAAAATATCCTCTAGATAATAAAGGTTTTCCAAACCTAGTTCATTTAACAAAGTAGCAAGTAATGGTCCTTGGGACATGCATCAACCGATGCAGTACAATACAGCGACATGTGAGCTGGGAAAACATCTCGTGACGACGACTTTCGAAGACAGGCTATGAATCGAAATCGCTCACGACCCAAAATCGATAGAGTTAATGAAAAGTCAATTTACCTTGCCTTCAGGAAATACACAGAAATATCACGCCTCCCGACATGTGGGAAACACTAGAGGTATTATCTCGAATAAACGAAATATCCATTAAGAGGACTACACATCCCTGACAGAACAAAAAAATAGCGGAGATCCCCTCTTCAACGAGGCATCTCTTTCGCCATTCAAATCGCTCACTCCACTAGTGGTGGGCGGAAACCGATCGACCAAAAAACAAGACCAGTCATGCGCAGTCCAGCGCAAAAAGACCACAGCTCAAAACTTAACTGCATTCAATACCAACGCGAGAAGACAAATGCTTACCGAGAAAAGTGACTATAAATTTCAAGCAGTTGTTGCCCTTGCGTTATAAAATAGATATTGTAATAAAACGATGTTGCGAGAATTTATCACGCAACATATCACCACCTCCTCCCGATAAAAAAAAATGTGGAACATATTTTTTTTTTAAATATCAAAGAGCATGCGATAAGCGGCTCAAAACGCACGAATTATGCGCTGATAATTAATTAAATTGCCTAACATGAGGCTAAATATAGAGTGTCTGGTGAGGATATACCTCAACAGAAAAATAAATATGTCTCAAAAAATATTCACATCGGGGAGGTGTCACCAACACACATCACGTTAGCATGTAAACACAATATACGTATGCAAGTTACTATAATCATCATTAAACAGCATACTCTAATATTGTCTTTAAAAATGGATGTACAAATCTGATAGGAAAATTTAAATAGTACATTCTTTGACATGTAATGACATAAGTACATAGTAAAGTTAAACTACATGACGATCCAGGACATATGCTCTGGTATTCCGAGGGTAAGTACACAATCTAGAACTCGTCATGCTTGATACTAGTAAGGTAAGTCCTCAGCTCAACAATGACATTCTGAGAAAGTACAAGCAATATAATGCTAATTAATAACTAATATGCTTCATAAGGTACAATACATTATTAATAATTGTGGCTGTTTAGTAAACTAACGGCCCTTATATTAACTACTCAGTCCTCCTCTATCATCTTAAAAAACGAACAGAAGAAGATGACAACAAAGCACGATAGTGTGTACATATAAAGTAAGTACAGATGTGCTAATCTATTGTAGAAATATAGGTGTGTTATGACTCTGTAATATATGGAAATATAGGACAGAAGTATTAGTTGGAGTCATGTGGGCATCTAGACAAAATGTCAGCCATCACATTATCCGCACCACGGATAGCTCGTACCGTGAAGTGAAAAGGTTGAAGAGCTATAGCATATCGAGTGGATCTCGAACTCTTCAAATTCTTAGTCTGAATAGCTGTAAGAGCTTTCTGATCAGTCTCTAGAATGAAATGTGCGCCCAGGAGGAATCTTTGTAGCTTTAGAATTGACCAAACCATCGCTAACAACTCACGGTCTAAAACCGAGTAGTTCCTCTCTGCCGCATTTAGTTTTCTAGAAATGTACATAACAGGATGCAGAGTATTTGCATATTCTTGCATCAGTGCTGCTCCAATCCCAGTGGATGAAGCATCACTCCGAAGAACAAAAGTCCTATCAAGAGTAGGTAATCTTAAGATGGGAGGAGAAGAAAATATATTCTTGATTTGGTCTAGTGAAGATTGGCATTCTTCAGACCAACGGACCAGATTAGGCGAACCTTTCTTCAACAATGTTGAGAGAGGTGCCATGATCGAAGATAAATTTGGAATAAATCTCCCATAAAATTGAATTAAACCTAAGAGACTCCTAACTTGTTTCTTCGTTTTAGGAACAGAGATGTTCAGTATTTTGGAAGTATTGTGGTCTTCTGTCTTCAAGAGACCATGACCAACACGATGACCCAGGAAAGAGATTTCACCAAAACCAACAAAAGCTTTAGAAGGTTTTGCTGTCAAATTATTCTCACGTAGAGTGGACAGTAAGTCATATAACCCTAAATAGTGATCTTCCCAGGTATCACTGAAGAGACAGATGTCATCTAAGTATGCGATGACATCCGAACGATGTGACAGAATTCGACGCATCATGCGAACGAAAGTGGCAGGGGCGTTCATGAGACCAAAAGGCATAACATTCCATTGAAATAGACCCCTAGGTGTAGAAAAAGCAGTAAGAGGTTTGGCATGCTCTGCTAAAGGCACTTGCCAATAACCTTTAGACAAGTCAAGTTTAGTGAAGAATCTAGAATTAGAAAGTCTAATCAGTAGATCTTCTAACAAAGGCATCGGTTCAGCGTCGAACTTTGTGACCTGATTCAATTTGCGATAATCAACGCAAATTCGTATGTTCTTATCCTTCTTCCGGACAATAACCATGGAAGAAGAATATGGTGAAGTCGATGGTTCAATTATATTTAATTGAATCATTTCATCCAATTCCTTTTCCACTTGCGACTGAAAGTGTATAGGAATAGGATACGGCCTAACCCTAATTGGATTATTGTCGGTAAGAATTATGTCATGTTCTATGACATCTGTGTGTCCAGGAATGTCAGTGAGAACATCCTGAAATGTTTGTAACATCGACGAGACTTGTCGATGTTCGTCACCAGAAAGATTAGGAGAAACAGAAACGTTTTTCCAAGATTCCGTGGAATGTAATGGAACCACTGGAAGGGGAAGGTTGACATCAGAGAAGGTAGCTTCCTCATCCTGTATGACAGACAGGGATGAATAATGACCGTGAGGTGCAGGAGCATCATCCGTTGCCTGGAAAATAGGCAGCAAATAGTCCGGACGTTCGTGAAATTCCGAAAGCATGTTTATGTGGAAAGTTTTATGCTTTCCATCAATATCGACCACATAGTCAACATCGGAAATCCGAGAGACTATTGCATACGGACCTTTCCATGCAATAAGAAGTCTATTTTCCCTACTGGGGAGTAGGACGAATGCTTTGTCACCTGGACAAAGTTGTCGTAGACATCTATTCTTGTTAGCAAACTGCCTTGCCTTCTCTTTAGCAATTTCTGATGAAGCAGTTGCTAGCTTACATGCCTCAATGATCTTTTGTCTAAGAGCAATGACATACTCATATGAGGATTGAGTTTCATCGCTAATATCATCGGCAGTGATGAGATCGTGTAATAAAGACATAGGGCCGCGTGGACGCGCGCCAAAGACAAGTTCGAAGGGAGAAAATCCTGTGTGTTCATTAGGGACTTCTCTATAGGCAAAGAGAGCCGCGGGTAAAACCCTGTCCCAATCTTGAGGATGATCTTCAGTTATCTTACCAAGCAAAGTCTTGAGCGTTCTATTCAGACGCTCAACTAACCCATTAGACATAGGATGGTAGATACTACTGAGAGATCGTTCAATATGTAAGGTAGACATTACCTGTGACATAGTGTCAGATATGAGTTGAGTGCCATGGTCTGACAATATTTCTCTGGGGAACCCCAAGCGAGAAAATATCAACCAAAGAGCATCTGCGATATCTGTAGTAGATATGCTCTTAAGAGGAATAGCCTCTGGCCAACGTGTGCACATATCGACACATGTAAGGATAAACTGATGTCCTCTGGCCGACTTGACCTTAAAAGGGCCAATAATATCTATGGCCATTTTCTGAAACGGCCGAATAGGAATGTCAGCAGCCTGGATAGGCGCAGCATGTCGTGGTCCTCTAGATTTGACCTCCTGACATACCTTGCATGATCGGCAGTAAATACGAATGTCCTTATTGACAAAAGGCCAAAAGAAAGCCGCAAGGACTCTCGACTTCGTACGGGCAAAACCCATATGTCCAGCACATTGCGAGTCATGAGCATGTTGTAATATTTGCACTCTCATGCTCTTGGGAACAAGAATTTGCGAATGTGCCGACGTAGTCGAATCTTGTACCATACGTACAAGTACGCCGTTTCTCATTGCAATCCAAGATTTTCTATTTGTATCCTGATTCGGATCACCTTTCTTCGCAAGAACGAAGAATTTTTTTAAAGAAGGATCTTCTTCTTGCAATTTTATGAAAGAGTCACGAGTGATTACTAAGTGACTATCTTGGCTATCAACTTCATTATCACTATTCAGTGAAGTTTCGGGTGTTTGTAGAGCTTGTGCTCTTGTAACTACTGCATTTGTAGCTTGCATGTTATTATCTTCCCAAGCAGCAATCTGCTGTGGGGTACACTCCCTAACTCCGTGAATACGACCAATAATAAGGTCCGCAATAGGATTAGGTAAGAGACAAGCATGCACATCTCCAGTAAAGAAAGGAGTGGCAATGCGAATTACAGCAGTAGGATATTTTTCTAGAGTGCCGCCAAATGTGACACATTTAATAACCCTTCCTGTAGCACAAGATGGATCTACAAGCGATTGTCTAACACCAATAGTGGTGCATCCGGAATCGAAAAGTAGTGAGACCGGAGTATCATTAACAAGACCCTTATGTAGAATTAAAGAACCCCTCCCGTCATGCGCAACAGCAGCAGGAAGAGCGGGAAGTGGGTGACCACAACTCAAAGTAGTTATGGTACCCGGTTCGAATAAAGTACTGCATTGGGGGCATTTGTTTGCTCTCTCAAAGTCAAAAGCAGAACCAGTGACAGCGTCAAAGTTTTTACTATCAACAACATGATTACAGGCTCCCTCAGTTTCCTGTTGTACAGCATTAGCCTGCTGATATCTCTTTTTTTTGTGTTGAGATCTACCCCGATTATTATTACCTCTGAAGTTATCAGAGTTATTATTATCTCTGCAGTTATTATTGTCTCTATTGTAATTGTTATCCTGGTTCGAATTCCAGTTTCCACGATTACTATCATGTTCACATTGATGCGAACATCTATTTGTTTGGTTCTGAGGTCTTCGGCAGGAATAACCTCTATTACCATATCCTCTTTTGAAATGCTTATAATTATTAGGGTGATAGTAACGAGTACTATCAGGTTGTCTCCAATTCTTCGAAGAAGAATCACCATGAAATTGATTTCCATGATTTTGACAGAAATTACCGCTACTCTTTCTATCAAAATTTTGTTGGAATCTACGAGCAAAGTTTTGACCATACGGAGCTGCCGAAGCAACTGGTAAACCTTCTTTCACCTTAGAGTTACCCATGGTTATGTGTGGGTGCGCAGTTACGTATTGGCAACAGAAATCTTCCATTTCTTTTATTGTTTTAGGTTTACGTTCATGAAGGAAAGCAAGGAAAGACTCATTGACAGACGACATGACTTTGTCTCTAAGTATTAAGTCCATAAGTCCTTCATAAGTTTTTTCCGTCTTAGATAGTTCAACCCATCGTGAGAAAGTAATGCGTATTCTTGCAATAAACTCGGAGAATTCAACTCCATTTTCAGGTAACATGTTTTTAAATTGTAGACGATAGCCGTCTTCGTTAAGCTGATATTTCTTTAACAAAGCGGCCCTGACAACCTCATAATTGTTCTTGTCAGGTTCATCCACCATATTTAATATACTTAGAGCTTTACCTGTCAGTATCCCTGATAACTGATAAACATATTTTGCTTTGTCTATGTTATGAGCTGTACATGCTTGTTCAAATCTGTCCAGATAGAACATTATGTCATCACTGGAAGGACTAAATGTTGGTAACTTAATCTTAAAAGTATCATTATTAGCCTTACCAGAAGATGAACCCTTGTTTGAATCATTACCATTACTCATGCTCGTCAATTTCAATTTTTCCAACTCTAAAGCTAAGACCTTTTCTTCATGTTCCATTTTTGCTTTCTCTTTCCTCTCATCAGACTCTCTCTGTAATCTTCTTTCCTCAGCCTGAGCCTCTTTTTGAAGTCTTTCATTTTCAGCTTCTTTTTCAAGTCTTTTATTTTCAGCCTCTTTTTCAAGTCTTTTATTCTCAGCCTCTTTTTCAAGTCTTTCAGCTTCTAGCTGTAGCTGGAGTTTTCTTTCCTCAGCTTCTGATTCCCTTTTTTGTTTTTCCATTTCCATTTGGAATCTTTTTTCATCCACCTGCATCTGCAGTTTCTTTTGTTCAGCTTCCATTGCTTTATCATATCGAGCAGTTGCAAATTCTTCTAACTTATCACCAGTCTTCCCAAGCAATTTACCCTGCTCAATAAAGTGCTCAAATGTAGACATGTTGTCTAACATATGAGTCCAAAACCTGAAATAATTAACTAATTTATTTCAAACCTAAGTGTAACAAGTCTTAATTAAGCACTTGTATATTCACATCACATTATATTATCCCAGTCTCTGTGGGAAACAAGTCTCCAATCAAAGAACTTGTATATGAAATATCAGCACTCAATTCTTGATCATAAGTGCACTTCTCATTCAATAGTGCACGACACTATTCATCATTCATTTATCATCAGTGTAGTAGTAACAGTGCATTAGCATAGCCCATTAACTAATTACTATAACTGTAAACAATGACTATGTAAACACATGCAGAATGTAAACATTGAAAATGTAAACAATACAAACAATGTAAACAATAACAATGTAAACAATAACAAAGATCAGCAACAATACAAAAACGTTCGCAGAAATCAACTAAAAATAAAGCAGAAATTAATGAAATATCACAAAAAATGTGACGATATCTGCGATAGAATTAAACAAAATACATGACACCACAGTGTATAAACAAAAATGTTGTATGAAACTAAATTATAGACAAGAGTAGGCTAACAAATACAAACAAATCAAAACAAAACTAAAGAATGCGAAATAATAACGAAAACAATATTAAAACATGTCATCACAGCTAACATAAATAGCAACAGAAGTCGCTTAGCAAATTCCAGTATCGGAAATTTGCAAACCCTACAGAAAACGCTCACAATAGACGACCTCTATGACGTGGCATAATCTAACGGAGACACCACCCAACCGAGAACCCGCTGAAATATAAACATATAAATATACAAATAACATATAAACATATAACATATAGAATGAGATGATACACAGAAGACTCAGCAGAAGTATAAGGGCACAGTTTACATACAAACAGGCCACTTAACTTATAGGCTTCCAATCGTAGAACAGCAGAAAAAACGGATGTCAATCAACGTCCTAAAGAGCGAAGCTCCAACGATGATGGCACATCTGAACTGCTTCCACTGCTAACACGATGGTACAAGAGCTTCTGAAATACTGTGTGTTGAGTTGTTTCGGCACTTGACCTTCTAATCCAAAAGTAAGTTGATGGAAATCGGTACTTGGCCTTCTTCAGAAAACAACCCGTTTCAACCGGCACTTGACCTTCACAAAAACGACAGCACTGGAACCTTGACAGCAGCAACTTGCTTGACTTGCGTAAAAGATAACAGCAGTCCGAGTTATCCGGCAACATGTAACAACGCCGGGTACTGTCAAATTCTTGTTTCCGTCAAAAAGTTGAAATTTTGACTTTTACCGGGCAACGCCGAGTACTTTGAAAATTTTGAAGATGTTGACTGTATTGAAGAATGTTAATTTCTTGAAGGATGCTGATGAATTCTTGTTGAAAATGAAGTGGGTAAGGGACCCCGTGTTTGCTGGTACCAGAATCAAACCAGCTTATGGCCACCAAATGATGCGTGATGCCATATGATGATGGATGGTATCCGCATGTCTGGTTTTGTGTAGTGTGCAGATGTGTTCAGTCAAAACAATGTTCATACAAAAATAACAGGGCAATCCACATAGGACGTCAGTAAACTCACGACGTATAAAGTCAATGATTCTTGTAACAGCCGTTGACGTTTTTCTTCATTATTTATTGTGGACGCCACAGTGACAAAATGGTTACGCGAATATGTAGGCACATCAAACAGTCATTATCACAGCAACATTCAATACAGCAATAGACGGTAGACAGCATTACAATGATGAGTCAGATGCATGTTATATTTCATAGTGCTGTAAATGTAGTCAGGTGAAAAACTCCATCCTTTTCTATAACAGCCAGGAGATAACCAGATGTATGAGATCAGTTCACTCTCCTTAGTCTGACTTCAGCAAGACAGACACGTCTGCCGAAGTATAAATAATGTCCTCAAAAATATCCTCTAGATAATAAAGGTTTTCCAAACCTAGTTCATTTAACAAAGTAGCAAGTAATGGTCCTTGGGACATGCATCAACCGATGCAGTACAATACAGCGACATGTGAGCTGGGAAAACATCTCGTGACGACGACTTTCGAAGACAGGCTATGAATCGAAATCGCTCACGACCCAAAATCGATAGAGTTAATGAAAAGTCAATTTACCTTGCCTTCAGGAAATACACAGAAATATCACGCCTCCCGACATGTGGGAAACACTAGAGGTATTATCTCGAATAAACGAAATATCCATTAAGAGGACTACACATCCCTGACAGAACAAAAAAATAGCGGAGATCCCCTCTTCAACGAGGCATCTCTTTCGCCATTCAAATCGCTCACTCCACTAGTGGTGGGCGGAAACCGATCGACCAAAAAACAAGACCAGTCATGCGCAGTCCAGCGCAAAAAGACCACAGCTCAAAACTTAACTGCATTCAATACCAACGCGGGAAGACAAATGCTTACCGAGAAAAGTGACTATAAATTTCAAGCAGTTGTTGCCCTTGCGTTATAAAATAGATATTGTAATAAAACGATGTTGCGAGAATTTATCACGCAACAGCTACAAATAAGAGATTGGGCATGGTACTAGCAACCTCGTCATGTAAAACAAACTACTACAGTCTCCATTGTACAAGAGCATGGCGGATTTAACTCACGCTTCCTTGGAGCCAGATGTAGTGGTGGTTCTTTGCTCTGTGTTGAGGCAAACTTTAAATGATGATGATGACGGTGATGATAATGTTGATAATGATGATGATGATGGTGACTTTGATGATGATGATGATGATGACAAACCAAGCACCGTATTGACTGTTTACAATTGCTTTTAGGAACCAGATAGACAAAACAGAATGACAGTAAAATGAAATAGATAAATAAATATAGCCAGAAAAAAAGACATGCAGAAAAGTAGAAATAGAAAAAGAATGTAAGAACTAGAAAGAAAGAAAGAAAGAAATAAGAGAATGAATCAAGTGTAGAGTTAAAGGTAACATTTTATGCACGTGTGTTAAGCCCAGATTATCGTCAGATCAGTGCTAAAACACTATGTTCAACCAATTATCTCTGAATCATCATCATCACCATCAACATTATTTATCATCAACAGTGATCAAAATCGTCATCATTTTTCCATTTACCTCCTTCATTGATCACGGAGCACGTTTAGCTCCCCCCCCCCCCCCCCCCCCTACTTTTTTCGCAGGAAGCTACACAAAGCACTGACATGCTCTGGCAGCTAAAACAATTTGTTTTACCTGATGGGGTAACCAGTTGCATGCACAACCTCTCATTAGTCGCCTTGTACGACATGCGTCTGGGTACAATAGTCCTAGTGATAACAGATCATGGAACTACATAAAAAGGTAGTCCTATCGCAAATACTGTCGTATGGAAGTCACGTTTTAGAGACTTCACTGTACTAGGTCCAGCATCGAGAGGTGGGGCTGATCAGTTCCCTTCCTCGCTGTCTCGTCCTTCCCTAACTCAAGTGCAAAATCAGGTACCCATTTACAGCTGGGTAGACTGAGGCGTGTCGAATCCAGCACCTTTGCCGCGAGAGACCAGCGCTCTAACCACTCTGCCAATCGGACGTTCGGAACTACAGAGGGCGCTGTAAATCAGGAGAGAAAAACAATAAAAGCCGATTTAAAAAAAAAAAAAAAGAAGTTTCAGACTTTCATAAATGGACGCTTGTGTAAAATGGAAGAATTGAAATGGTATGACAAGATCACCAGTGTGGAACTGCATGTTGAAATGGTATGACAAGATCACCAGTGTGGAACTGCATGTTGAAATGGTATGACAAGATCACCAGTGTGGAACTGCATGTTGAAATGGTATGACAAGATCACCAGTGTGGAACTGCATGTTGAAATGGTATGACAAGATCACCAGTGTGGAACTGCATGTTGAAATGGTATGACAAGATCACCAGTGTGGAACTGCATGTTGAAATGGTATGACAAGATCACCAGTGTTGAACTGCATGTTGAAATGGTATGACAAGATCACCAGTGTTGAACTGCATGTTGAAATGGTATGACAAGATCACCAGTGTGGAACTGCATGTTGAAATGGTATGACAAGATCACCAGTGTTGAACTGCATGTTGAAATGGTATAACAAGATAACCAGTGTGGAACTGCATGTTGAAATGGTATGACAAGATCACCAGTGTTGAACTGCATGTTGAAATGGTATAACAAGATAACCAGTGTGGAACTGCATGTTGAAATGGTATGACAAGATCACCAGTGTTGAACTGCATGTTGAAATGGTATGACAAGATCACCAGTGTTGAACTGCATGTTGAAATGGTATGACAAGATCACCAGTGTTGAACTGCATGTTGAAATGGTATGACAAGATCACCAGTGTTGAACTGCATGTTGAAATGGTATGACAAGATCACCAGTGTTGAACTGCATGTTGAAATGGTATGACAAGATCACCAGTGTGGAACTGCATGTTGAAATGGTATGACAAGATCACCAGTGTGGAACTGCATGTTGAAATGGTATGACAAGATCACCAGTGTTGAACTGCATGTTGAAATGGTATGACTAGAAAAGCAGGAACCAGAAAGCTACAAACTTTCATACATGTATGTGTGCGTAGATTACAAGGATCGAAGTTCTATGACAAGATCACTAATGTGGAACTGATGACAAGAGCAAGACAAACGCCAGTGCAACAAGAGATGAGAAGAAGACGCTGGAGATGGAAAGAACACACACTGAGGAAACCTACGTTACAAGCCAGTTCTGATTCTGGAATGCACATGGTAAGAAAGATAGTGGAAGACCAAATAACGGACGGAGAAGAGACATGATTTTATTCACAATTTTGCGTACAACGTCACCAAGCTCTATGATCACAGATATAGTCTTGTAAAAACTCGTATGATTTGTTCAGCTTCAATTTTTGTGCCGAGGGCCAGGGATAGGTCACGAGGTTCCTTCAAACTTAGAAAAGTTAAAATTTACCATGATAGAGGGTCGGGTGCAAAATGCCAGCTCCATAGGTGCAAAATGCCAGACCACCACCAACAGTAACACCTGATTTTAATAATGAAACATCCACAACCACTTTGCCAATAACTTGTGATGAATTCACGCTGGACGAGATCAAACAAGCCGTTAAAAGATTAAAAAATTTTAAAGCTGCTGGAGTTGACGAAATTTCAGGGGAAATGATTAAAGCAGTTAATGACAACAACCTCTTGAGAATTTTAGATATTATAAATGAAGTATGGAGAGAAGAACAACCACCACAACAATGGAAAGACAGTATTATTGTAAAGTTACCGAAGAAAGGTGATCTATCAGACTGTAATAACTGGCGTGGTATATCTCTATTATCAGTACCTGGAAAATTATTATGTTGCATGATGTTAGAAAGACTTAAATTGCATGCTGACGAAAAGATCAGAGAAGAACAAGCGGGTTTCAGGCCGAAACGATCATGTATTGATCAAATATTCACACTAAGAACAATTATAGAAGAATCAGTGGAAAGGCAATCGCCACTTATTATCACCTTCGTCGATTTTCAAAAAGCCTTTGATAGTCTACACCGCCCATCATTGTGGAAGATACTTACAATCTATGGTTTTCCAACAAAATATGTGAATATAATCAAAGCGCTATATGACAATGCAAGATGTTGTGTTAGAACAAATAAAGGGAATACAGAATGGTTTACAGTAGAAACAGGGGTGAAACAAGGCTGTATTATGTCACCACTACTTTTTGGAATAGCTATTGATTGGGTTATGAGAAACTATACCCACAATGAACAATTGGGTATAAAATGGACAAATGGAAAATTCCTGGGGGACCTGGATTTCGCAGATGATGTAGCATTCTTAAGTTCAACACCAAGACAATCCCAAGAAGCAATAAATAATTTGTGTCATCTCTCGGTTAAAATTGGTCTCCAAATAAATGCCTCTAAAACTAAAGCTATGAACTTTTCTAACGAGACCTTTGATATCATCTTGAACGGGGAAAAACTACAGAAAGTTGAAAGTTTCAATTATTTAGGCAGTAAAATGACTCAGGATGGTGACACAACAAGAGAAATCCATACTAGAATTGCTTTGGCAGCTAGCGCCTTCAATAGATTATCTAACATTTGGAAATTACGATCATTGAATACACATACCAAGCTTCGTCTGTTTAATTCAAATGTTATCTCAGTGTTAACATACGGCTGTGAGAGTTGGAAAATAACAAAATCATTGGAGAACAAGCTGAATACATTCGAGAACAAATGTCTTAGAAAACTCATGAACATCAGTTGGAAAGAATTCAAGACTAATCGACAAATAAGAGAAGACTCTAGGCAGAAATATGTCTCCGACTATATAAGGAAAAGACGATGGTCATATATCGGTCATGTCCTACGAATGCAAAACAACAGAATACCACTACAGGCGCTCACTTGGGTTCCTGAGGGTAAGCGGAAAAAAGGAAGACCAAAAGAAACACTCAGAAGAACAATAATAAGAGAAGGAAGAATGTTGGGCCTAAATAATGTGCAAGAGCTAAGAGGAGTGGCGTCACAACGAACAACCTGGAGAGCACTGGTTTCTGCCTTATGCGCCGTGTTTGGCGCTTAAAGAATTTATTATTATTATTATTATAGGTTGTCTGAAACCTAGTGAACCAAGGGCTACAAGATTTGAAACATCCAAACAAAGTTCATATAAGATTAAATAAAAGTGGTTAAAAAAGGGTCATAATAAACAAAAATCTAATTCAGAGGTCGGTTTAAGGGGAAGAGCGATAGTGGAATGCTACATTCATAGATAACCGTAGGATTTTGATACACATACACAGGTTTAACGTAGAACAATATTAGCCATGCATACCAACGCATTTGATGGTATGATGCTACTGGTTGCCACGGAAACGGTGGCCATATCGGATCTTAATCCTACACTGCAATATGTAAGGCTTTTTTATTTCTTGAGCTATGAGCACCAAAGTTGACATGGAAGCTCATCATTGTATTTTCAGTGTGTCATTTTATATTTTTGATAACTTTTGTAGAATCTGATACAGAGTTCAAAATTTGTTAATAAAAATAGTAACACATCTTTTATAATGTTACAACGTTGTGTCCAATAACAAAAATATTTTGATAAGATAAATGTCAAACATTGGATCAGTTTAAAATGTTACTATCCAATGGAAAGTATCTGTGCCAAATCTTAATGTTGATCGGCTAACAAATAAGTACGTTATAAGACAAATAGTAACAAAAACAAGGTTCTGTGAAATTCATGGTTTTCTGCTTTGGAAAAGCCAATTTGTAGGGAAAATACCATTTGCAGAATCAAAATACACCTACTTAGAATGTGTTCTGGCAAATGATTTTGACACATTTAGATTCAGAAGAATATAAATTATCAGAAAACAGGCAAATCAAACTTTTCGTGTTTGCCCTATTTTGACTTAAAATGCTCTTTAGGTAGGTTTAGCAATACCGGTAGATCTCGTGTGAATGATCTGATAGATATCGGTGGAGACAGAAGAAAGAACTTTAAAGCTAGAGACATTTGAAATTAGCCCGTCGGGATTTTAGCGTGGTAATCCCAGGACGAAATATACTTTTTCCGCTATCTTAGTAAACACTCACCAGCTTAGCTTACATAAATTCGCTTCAGTTGTGAATTACACGAGATAGGAATAGGATATTTTCTGTGAAATAGAACTAACTTTCGGTGAAAAAGCAATTACTTGAAAATGTCCACTGCTCTGTTGATCAAATTGCTGACGACAGGTCGTGCAGTAAAGATAAAAGTTAAATATATGCTGCATTTATTCCAAATTCAAAACATTCCGAAACCTGAAAGAAGGCATGATTTGATCAAGCTAGATCGTTAGACAGCTCGTTGTTTCTAAAGTAGAAACCCAGAGCTCCTAGCCTGCCTGCAGCTGATCTGTGTATTTTATTCTGACTACAGTTTGTTTGACCACGCCGGTGCAGAACACCATTGACCTCAACCCCATCCAAGGACGAGGAAATTACGAAAAATGATCCAAAAAGGTTTGAATTTTTTTTTTAAGTAAGTAAAGTTTTCAGCTTTAAAGAACGAACGAACGAACGAACTTTATTTTCAAAGGGTTAAGAATTGGGCACGCAGGCCCGTCTGACATTCTGCCCTTCCTTTCTCTTATCTTTCATACTTTCATTTATTCTCACATGCATTTTACAAATCAATTTCAAGGAATTCCACGTTGTACTGTAAAATAAAATAGCACACATATTAACATTAGCTACTTATAAACATGACACAAAATATGTTGAAAAGTACAAACATTGTCATTAGAACCTAAAGTTGATATTATAAAGAAGAGATGTTTAGGCAATGGCGGTGATGTGATAATTTGAGGGCAAACTTGGTGTAAGAATAAATGTAAGCAGAACAAGAAACACTTTCAATTTGATGTTGAAAATGGAAACGTCTACGTGATTAACAAAGATGGTAATGGTGGTGATGATAATGATAATAAATAATAGTGATAATAAAAATAAAAATAACTGTAATAATATTTTCAAGGAAAAACCAGACAAAGTAATAAATAGGTATATTTTGCTCTTTATTTTATTTGTATGTATTTTTGTTCTCATAAATTGGGTACCAGAGCAACTCTGGGAAAGTTACGGCGGCCGGCGTGAGGCTGACCACGTCACCCCTAGTGTGCCGATGGTCAGGAAAATATGGGCCTAACACCGTATTCCCAATATGCCTCAATGGGCGTGTAACAGGATCTTCCCGTTGTTTATTCTTGGTCCTGATGAGTATTGGTACCACAGCTGCATCTAATACCATTGTAGGAAGCTTGCTTTATAGCATTTGCTCATATATTGGTGCCGTCTGTAGCAACTTGTTTTACATGATAACGTTGCCATCTCCATTTCACAACATCGTGTTAGTCGAATTCTACGACATGCAGCAAGTGGTAGTAGTGATACTTTGTCTTTTTTCACTCAGAGAACCCTGAAACCATACAAGGAAATAAGTAAACATCAAGTATAAATAGTTTCCAAAGTTTTCAGTAGTTAATAAACAAAAACAAAGAAATACTATACATACAAATAAGCAATGAACACACAATTAACAAATAAAACCATCAGAATGTAATACTAAGAAGGGAAGCTAACGCGAATTAGGATATTTTAAAAAAAAATTAATATGTGTGAAAACTCTCAAAAACATAATGTTTATACCGGAGATATTCAAGAAATAAACAAACAAGACCTTTTCCTACATATACGAACTATCACTAAGAGCAATTAATTCTAAATGAGTTTCTGATGTATCAAAATTACATTGGACACCCTAATTTTAATTTTTTTTTAAATAAGTCGAACAGAGCAGACTCACTGCCACATTGGTGGATGATCGGAGGCAACTGAAGATCATCTTATTCTGTTCCGTTCTCCTCCCATTTCATTTATTTCAATAAAAAATGATTGAAATGATAAAAATAAGAATATCGGTATTTCTTGAGGCGTAGTGAATGTTGAAGATAGTGAATTTTGTATTTCATGAGGTGAAGTGAATGTTGAAGATAGTGAATTTAGTATTTCATGAAGTGAAGTGAATGTTGAAGATAGTGAACTTAGTATTTCTTAAGACGTAGTGAATGTTGAAGATAGTGAATTTAGTATTTCACGAGGTGAAGTGAGTCTCGACAATAATAATAATAGTAATTCATAGTGTACATTGAATGTTGAGAAAAAGGGTCTTGATATTTCTTGGGGTTTAGTGAATGTGGAGGATAACAATTTTCGTTTCTCTTAAAGTGTATTGAATGATGAACATACTGGTATTGGTATTTCCAGAAGTGCAGCAAATGCTTAACGAACGAACGATCGAACGAACTTTATTTTCAAATGGTTAAGAATTTTGCGCGCAGGTCTGTCTAACATTCTGCCCATCCTTTCTCCCTGAAGATAACAATATTATTATTTCTTAAGATGTAGTGAATTACAAAGATAATGATATTGGTTTTTCTTGGATATCTAGTGAATGTTGAAGATAAATGAGATTAGTATTTTTGGGGGTGTAGTGAATGTCAATGAATTGAAATATATTTCTTTGGGTGTAGTAAATGTCGATGATAATAATATTGATATTTTATGGTGTAGTGAATGTTGAAGGTAATGATAGTAGTATTTCATAAAGTGTAGTGAATGTTGAAGATAATGATAATAGTATTTCATAAAGTGTAGTGAACAAGGAAAATAATGATATTTGTACTTCTTGAGGTATCGTGAATGTCTAAGATAATCATACTGAAATTTCATGGTTTGTAGTGAATGTCGCACATTCACATCAACACATCCAAGAATAAAACCGAGATAGACTGAATAAGTATAGCCAACAGGTGGGTCTGAACATCAATTTAAAGAATACAAAGGTCATGACACTCAATGTGGGCAGTCCTGAGCCTCATAACAATAAGGAGCTAGAAGCTGGAACAGACGGACACATTTACTTACCTAGGATGTACAGTAAACACAAGTCACACCAGACGGAGGAACATGCAAGGACATTAACAACAGAATGAATGAAGCTAGAACAGCCTTTGCTAGTCTCAACAACATCTGGAAGTCTTCCCAGTACAGCACAAACATCAAATTAAGATGCCGTGTACTCTCTGTACTTCTCTATGGTGCGGAATGCTAGAAAATAACAGAGAAGGAAATGTTGAAACTGTTCTCCTTCCACACAATCTGCCTAAGGAAAATTCTCCGAATCTTTTGGCCGAATACCATCACCAACCAAGAACTACTTATTCGGAGTAACCAAGAGCATATGCACACTATCATATCTGGCAGACTCAGGAGTTGGGTTGGTCACGTACTCAGAAGGGACCTCGATTCCATTACAAAACAGCTATGCTATGGACCCCTGAAGGAAAGCGAAAGAGAGGCCGACAAAAAAAAACAACTTGGCGCAGAACTGTGGAGGCCGAGATGCGAGGAATGAACCAGAATTGAGGCACTGTACGAAGGATGGCCGCCGACCGAACAAAGTGGAAACAGTTTGTTGCTGCCCTACTAGACGCCACCGGGCGTGATGGCCACTGACTGCTTTGACAGTCGGAGGATAAGGATCAAAGAAGAAGAAAAGTGAATGTCGAAGATAATGATACTGGTATTTTATGGTATGGAATGAATAGCGAAAATAATATCAGTATTTCTTTGGATGTAGTAATTGTTGACAAAATAATATTAATATTTCTTTGGATGTAGTGATTGATGAAAGAAATAATATTAGTGTTTCTCTGGATGTAGTGATTGAAGACAAAATGATATTAGTATTTCTTTGGTTGTAGTGATCGATGGAAATAATAATATTAGTATTTTTAAGGTCAAGTGACTATCTATGATAATGATATTAGTTTTATTTGCGTTGAAGTGAATACTGAAGATATTTTTATTTCTAAGAATGTATGAAATTAATATTCACACTAACAACCACCTTAACATAATAAATACTTGACAGACGTTTTCCTGCTGATTCTCCAAATGATCGTCACTGTACATGGACTTGGCCTGAGAAGTACGTCATCAGAAGCAGCACTTGACAGCACTACTGCAGAAGAAACAACAACGTCCAACACAGAGCGTGTTACACAGGCCTCAACTGCGTCTGATGAACTTTCGTTTGTTTCTCTCTTAAAATTAACAATCCCTGCAGAGATTGACAAGGTCACGGGTACAGATACCGAGACTTTATTTCACGATCAGCAGAATTTTCTAAAAGAAAACGTCACTGGAAAGGTATTCGCTAAGAGACAGATTAATCCAACGGATGAAAGTTTTAACACTCAAACACCTTGCGTTTCTGCCAATCAGTCGACAAATGGCACATCATGTGTTTCCTCAGAAGAATTAGAAAACAGTGGCACTGACAGAAACGATAATTCGGGAGATGTTTTGAAAGACATTGAAGGTGTATCTGCATACAATTCAAACGTGATCGCTGGAACTACCATCATTAACGGTAACACAGGTGAGAAAATAGGCATGTCCAGGTCTTTCTATAATGACATGAATGGAAATGCACACAATTCGCTAAGGGCGCTTGATGGCAATGGCACAACACCTATTGTCTTGTCAACGTCAGAGATATTTAACATTACTCATGAAACTGATGAAACACATTCTGGTTTCCATGATGTGCCTGGTGATAAAAACGGAGCTGGATATGAAAACAACGGTGAGACGCCAGTCTACGTTGAATTAGGCGAGCAGACATTCAAGGTCTGTTCACAATACCTGTTATGTCAAAACAGATGTGAAACGTATCCTAGCACCAACACTGGTGGACGAAGCTTGATTAAAACCAAAAGGCATGCCGTGTCCTCTGCTGAGCAAAATCCTGAGTTTGAACGTCTTTCACAGAAGCTCGCGAAAAATGATTCACAGAAGCCCAGCGGCGTCAAAAAAAGACGGAATGTTGATGGGGTTAGAGAAAATTGGACATTTGAGCAACAAGAATCCAACCAACGAATACAGAACAAAGACAGACACTTTTTTCAACGAAGAGAAACACATAGAAAGAAGAGAATAGCTGGACAAGAAATATCCGAATCTAGCTGTAGAAACACATTACAAAATGCCACATGCTTTTGTGACAAGCAATGTGTTATTTACGGCGATTGCTGTGTAGATGTGTTCCAAAGTTGCTTTGCAATAACCGAAATGCATGACATTTTGGAATTTATTTATAACGTTAAAACTAAATTGGATTATAACACAAATATGTATGATCTACAGCAGAAATTGATTGATTTCCCAGAAATTGCAAGCAATACAATAGACATTTTAATATTTAACTTCGCTTCTTGCGAGAAAACAGACATAGATAAATACGTTTGGCTAGTGAGCCGCTGTCCAACAGACTTTACCGATACGTATGTGAGAAACAAGTGCCAGAAACCTGACATGAACTTACTTCCTCCTGTCACGGCAACCTTATATGGTGGACATATAAGTTTCAAAAATGTTTATTGTGCTCAGTGCCACAAGATCGATATGGAAAATATAAAGCCTTGGTTAGTTTATCTTGATTGTGATGAAGAATTTAACAGTAACAATGACCAGTTAACCATGACAGACTTCGCAGATTTGGTTAAATTAGGAGAATGTAACGTCACTTTCAGTGTACCAGCGGGAACATGCGAGCCAAGAAATTGTAAAGAAAGCTTTAGACTCAGTGAGGAACACAGCGATCTTCTTGCATATAGCATTCAGGAAGGTACTTGCTCGCAGGCAGAAGAAGTCTTATGTCAAACATACTACCTTCCAAGTAATGATTATAAAAACCCTTCGTGTGAACTTTGCCTAAATTCCACAAACCCACGGCCTAAACAGAGGGATACTTTAGATATGTGCAACATAACGTGTCCCTTCAAAAATCCAAATGGAACTCCAATACCTCGAGATGGAGAAACGCCCCTGTTAGGAGGGATTCTTGTTATATTAGACATAACAGGTATATACACTACGGGAAATAAAGGGACTACCTTCTTTGTCTGTGAAGATAATGAAGTATTCGACCCTTTCATTCTTGAATGCAAGACATTAATGTGTTCAGCAGGATTTCAGCCTCACAGAGGCGTGTGTGTAGAGTCTACCGATGCTTTCTTCGTTGCAGAATCATCCCAGATTTTCCCAAACGGTTGGGGAAGATTGGATGTATTCACAACAACTTCACAGCTAAGCAGCTATATTTCTTGCGATAAAGTTCTTGGAAACACCGAAGTGAAAAATAAACACGCAAATTATGTTGTTGAGAAGGTTGTAATACACGATTACCAAGAAATTGATGGCATTATCCCAGACAACAGTTCCACATCTTTATGCAAATGTGAAGAATATGTCACACAAAAGGAAAGCAAATTTCTACAAAGTGTCGATCTGATTTTATCAGTTACACGTGAACCTGGTTTAGACACAATAGATGAACTCACAGAACTGGCTGAGTCTTTAATACCTTTAGGATCACAAGACGATACTCCGCTGATATTTTTCACAAACATGGGCAATAGGAGGCGACCTGCCGATTTTTGTAGTGACGGTGGTATTCTAAAGAATCGTTCAGATTTCACATTCGCAGAGCACAGAGGAGTTTTGTACGCTGTGTTCAACTTAACTCAAAAAGGTCTTTATTACCCTCTAAACAGTATTGGATACGAGTTTACTATAAACGCCTCTTCTGGATCAGATAGCTCTACGAGATTATCAAAAACAGTTTATATATGTCAAGCAAGTGAGTTATTTTCCAAAGCCAACTGTTCTATTGTTGTCTACTGGTTGAATGAAACGCGACAGAACGATTCTCGATTAATGATACTGGCTTCAGGACGATTTTATAATGACGGAGATTTTTATACACATGGAAATCAGGTCTTTGTGTGCTCCAACTTTGAATTTGTAGTTGAAAGAGAATCTACAAAACAGAGTAAGACTTACGTGGTTTTTACCTGTTCGTTTACTGCGTGCTCACTTGCGTTTCTCTTACTTATGCTTATTCTGTATTGTTTACTTCCTGAACTGAGAACTCTACCTGGAAAAATGACGGCAAGTTTGGCCGGAACCATGATGCTGACATTTCTAGCAAATTTGTTCACCCTGGTGGAGCTCCATCATGACTATATCTGTCCTCTCGTGGCAGCACTCAGTCACCTGGTCACGCTAGCACACTTTGGGTGGATGGCGGCTATTGCTGTAAATATGGCTTTGACCTTTGGTCCTGGACCCAACACTCTTGTTAGGACTCAAGATGACAATAAAGCTTTCCTACGCTACAACGTTGGGGTCTGGGGACTCTCCTTTTGTGTCGTGATGACGTCGTTAATCATGGATTTCACACATTCCGAGGACAGCACAACCATATCGGCCACTACCGTGCCATACCTGACTAACGGTACTGTTTCAACTAATTCGGTTTCCAATTATCCTCGATACGGCTACCCCTTTTGCACATGGTTTTCTGGTCCACTTTGGACAAGACTCGCATTCATCATCGTACCTTACTTCGTTACTTACATCATCAGTGCTACCGGTTTTCTGCTCACACTAGTCGGTATACGTCAGTCTTGTAAGAGCTCAGAAAAAGTCCTGAAAAAATCCTCGGAGATAACTCGTTGCTTGATCTACATCAAACTGTCTACAGCGATGGGTTTCTCGTGGATTGCGTCTATTCTGGTCAATATCTATCCCGACTCTGCAGTATTGCCTTACATCTACGTGTGTCTGGTGCTTCTTCAAGGCGTCCTGTTATTCTTAGCGTTTATGGCCAACAAGAAGGTCTACTCGCTGTTGAAGAATAAATATTTCAGCAAGGTTACAAGTTCTTCTAACGACGGAACACGAATTAGCATAGTGATGACAAACTCTCTGTAACATCTTCAAGAGGGGAGAGAGGGGAGAGACAGCGATAGAAACAGCATGCCATTTGTTCCTCGTTAATCATTGTACACCTCTGTTCGAGATGAGAAACATCGATAAACACAAATATGTCATTTGTCCCGAGTAAATCTTCAAATTCCCCATCTAGAGACATGACAAATCAGTATGCATCATGTAATTTTTTCAAGTAACTATTCATGCTTCCTACTTATAGGGACGAGAGACAATGCTATAGATATCGTGTCATTTGTCCCAAGTAACTAACTAGTGCAATTCCTTTTGTATATACAGTTGCCCTAGTTATGAGGCAAAGAATGTATAGGACTACTGTACACTCACGCAATCGTACAGGGCGAGGTTATGCCCAGGGCAGACAACTCATCTTGCTAAACAGATGTGTACAGAAACTACTGCTATGGGAGTATGTGTACAGAAACTACTGCTATGGGAGCATGTGTACGCTTCGTGCAAGCTTCCTGCAAGGTGACAGTGTCAGTGACGGTTCTGTCCTCCATAGCAGCGAAAAGGAAAAAGGTGATGATGTGTATTTTAGTTCATTATTGTTTAGGTTTGGACAGTCATCGTAATATGGAGAGTTATAGGCAGATGTACTCGCTTATACACAGTGACCCCAATATGTATATCATCAATACAGATGTACTTACTGTAATTATGAAATTTTGTGTTTACATTAGAGAATAGTGCCTAATTACAATGATGTAGATTTTTTCACCTCTTATTTTTGCTCTTACGGATCCACTACCACTGCTTGCATCCTTGAATTTGAGGCTGAATATCATTACCAACCACAAGCTTCTTCCCTAAATAATCAAGAAGATAAGCACACCATCATAGCGGGCAGACGTTGGAATTGGGTTGGATATATCCTCAGAGCACAACGGGCTGATCACCCGTTTGCCAGTCACTTCGATTACAGAAACAACAGCAAATGGGTTGATTTGCCGTTGCCCTAAAGACGCCACCAGGCGTGATGGGAAACAATGGCAAAGAAAACCTATCTGCTGTTGCCCTAAGACGCCACTAGGCGTAATGGCCACTGACTGCTTTGACGGTCGGTGGCTAAGGACGGAAGAAGAAGAAGAGAATTTCCTCAGAACACGCTCAACGCCATCAATAGAACTGCTATGCTATAGGCAGGCGAAAGAGAGGCCGACTGTGGCGAGATGGGTGTTGGGTAGGAAATAATCGATACAGTTCCCAGAAATGTCGAAGAGGCTGGTGAAAGAGTGGTAAGGATGTCACATGACAAATCAGGTAGTTACCTGCACAGTCCTAGATGGTTGCAGTAGAAGAGAACTGTGAAGTACGTCACCTAGATGGTTGCAGTAGAAGAGAGCTGTGAAGTAAGTCATCTTCTCGCTGGACCTCTACTGGTGTCTCTATTAATAGTTGATGTAAATTGCAGCTCACTAATTATCGCTATCAATTAAAAATATTAGTTAATTCTCTTAATGTAAACACAAGAACAAAATTTCGAACAGAACTGGAAATAAAACAAAATCAATCAACTGTGATTTATTAAATATATCTGTACATTTATTAATTAAAATAGAAGTATTGTAAAACATTACAGATATAGATAACACAAATCACAAGTTGGAGAATTATAAGGTGTCAATGTCTTTGTTCATCATTTCAGGCAAATAGTGACTTCTGGATCTTGTTCTTCAAAGTAACGAACTTATCTAATTCAGGTCCTTTCACTGCAGACACCTCTCGTCATAATCAGGTTTTGATGTCCAAGAAACTTATTTCATCTAGACAGGTAGCCACAATGCTACTATCCGATGAATTTTTAGAGATGGTCCTTGATTCACTCACTAAAGTCTGTTATGTTTCTTATCAGAAGGGTTTGCTGTGACTCTCTCCGATCTGAACCTGAAACATATGCACATATTATGGTATCTGTTTCCTACCATCAAGACCATCCTCCAATAATGACGAGCTACTATTGATCAGAATCCTCATTTAGACAACATAGTCCATGAGGCCGTGGTCATGGCAATCAAAGGCGTACGGCATACAATCAGTATAATACATCGTTAGACTATAGACATCATTTAGAATTTTGTATATATTCTGTCTTGATTACTTCCCTTTGGCTCTAAGTCATGCCAAAAGTGGTTTCCATTTAAACATATTACATCAACAAAATTTTAAATTGAATGAAGGAAACTAAGGAATCGATGATGAAGAAGAAGAAGGAGACGAACTCTTTGGCATAGAGCATTTAAAAGTTAAGCCCTGGAATGTACTGTAAGCTCTTATAGCTAGCATTACACAGTCCTGACAAGGACTTTTAGCTGCGTCATGTTGTTCAGGATTATTCAGGTTATGTTCAGCAATTTCAAGTATTAATATATGTTGCGTGCATATTTTGACGCACATATTACAAAAATCTATATGGCTATTTAATATGGGAAAAATATAGACATGCTGTCTATGGTAAAAGCGAGAGAATCCATGTTTGATTCACACTTTTGATTATAGGAGTAATCGTTCTTGATATTGATCCGGCGCATGGATTGCTCTTACGTTTGTACTTATTTTTTAGGGCCAGAAAATATATTAATTTGCTTATTATGTTTATGGCCTGAATTCATATCTATTACATATTATTAGTACAAGTAGAATCAGTCCTATATTGTATATTTTGGATGGGTAGGCGGGACTAGATTCTTATTATTCCGCTCTAGCGGAAGTATGAGTTGTCTTGACAAGTCGTGATGAGTTCCGATGTACCGTGATAATGGCGGGTACGCACTTTTCAAAGGGCTGGTAGATTCTTAAGGAAATATGATTTATGAAGTGGTTTTCTTCTCAAGGAGATGGTATCTCTACTAGAGTTTATGTTAGAGACTCTCCTAAGGTACGGTACAATGTATAATTCGGACTCCATGTATTGCCAGACCCTATGTTGATGATCTCATGTCGATTCGACCTAGATGGAACATTGTGCTTCGTATCGCTAGGGTCGTGTTTTGTATCGACGAAGATGACAGACTTTCCTACAGCGGTTATGGCTACGTGAATTAACCTGATCACCGTAGAGCTGTATGGAAACATTTATGAAATCATTTATATACCCATTATAAATTAACTCTGGCTTATATTCTCCTTCCTATGAATGAGTGAACGACAACTCAGGGAGGCGGCCATGTTAGATTTCGGTCATCATATGTTTTGATCACTGCCAAGAGAACAGATTATTTATCCTATTATCGGACAGTGACAGGGAGATCTCAATCTTGCTAGAAACCCCCTCTTTCGTGGTTTCATAATATATACTACAAACAATGGACGTCAAGTAACTTTAGTTATTTACCGATCTGCCTTCACTGACGCGTTTAGTCAGATAGGGGGATGCGGCCATAATGTATCATGACATTGAACTTTTGATGTACTGCCCAATATTTCTGAATGTGTCATGACTTCAGATCTGCTATGTATACCTACAAATTGATATGTCAACATACCATGATGTACTCGTATGTCCCAGTGTGTACGTCTGAATAAATTGAGTAAACAAAGATTCCAGCAGTCTGCATTGGTGCCTTGTAGACACAAGTGTATGAGTGGTTATATTGGTCAGCACACGAACAGTACACCATTCGCGGTAATCACACTCTACACTTCTACTCCATACATACACCATCCTGCGTCGGTTGAAGTGACCAAGTTTAGGGCCTGCTTCCCCTGGAGCCTTTGCCTTCCCTAACTCAGGACTAGGGTGAGTTACCCATTTACAGCTGGGTAGACTGGAGCATGCCTGATCTCAACAACACACCACTCTTCCTTACAGAGCATACAGACTGACACTTTACAGAGTGGGAAATAAACAAATAAAGAAAAAAGAAACTTTACAGTGGCGAGCCAGATTCCTGGGTCCAGCTTACGCAGTTTTGTGTTGAGAATCACAGTTTACAGCTGAAAGAACATTTGTTTGACCACATCAACACCAGTAGGACAGCTATACAGTCGATGTCAGCTTGACCTGTATTACCGATAGGATGCTGTATCTAGGTCAGCGCTTGTTGACAGTTTTTCGCTGTACAGACAGTATTACACAGGACAGTGGTATCAAGTGTAGAAAATATCTGGGACAGTATTGTTGACATTTCTCAACGTACAGAAGAATCACAGTGTTGATGAACATAAAGTGCATATTTCATCGTTGGATCTTCATATGCTCAACGAAAAAAAAATTGACAGTGTAATAGTTTAAAATTAAATCTATTACTGAATAAAGTGGCAAGTTATTAGTATTAAAATAAACTGTGCCTGCTTTGCAACACCATACCTGCAACACATTCCATTCATGACATAAATTATATTGTATGCTATATGCTATTTATGCTTACATGTTATTTGTTTATATGTGTAGGTGTTTATATGTTGCGGGCCTGGATGGGAGGTGACTAGAACAGGAAATACCGAGTGATATTGGTCTTGTTCTGGCGTTCGATAGGGAGCAATTTCTTAATTGAAATTTGCATGCAACATAGTTTGCAAATATTTGGTTAGTTGTGACGACTGTTTCATATTTGTATTTGTAACATTTTTTTGTTCTTTATTTTTGTTTGATTTGTTTGTATAATTGTAGGTCTCATCTTTCCTTTCATTTCAGTTTTTTACACCCTTATGTTTATACACTGTGGCGTTATTTGTCTTGTTATCTTATTGCAGTTATCATCACGGTTTCTGTGATCATTTTTTTCATTTCTCCTATTTAATTTAATTTGATCTCTGCAAATGTGTTCATATTGTCTTTTCTTGTTTGTCCTTTGTAATGTCTTTAGTTGACATATGACATAGGAGTTATAGTGGTATACACTGATAGTATAGTACAGATCAGTACTTTATGATTGTTATTGTTATAAAACAAAATGTACAAGACCTTTGTAAGGCTTGTCTCCCAAAGTGATTGGTAAAGGGAAATATTTTTTCCACAGGTACTCAAGTGATCTTTGATTACATTGAGGTATACAAGACCTTTGTAAGGCTTGTCCCCACAGTATTTGAGATACAGTTATTGTTGTCCACAGGTACTCAAGTTATCATTGGTTATTATAAACCATACAAGTTTGGACTAAGACTAAGTCTATGGTATAGACTTGTCTCCCATTAAAGTGAAATAGGGTAATTTATTTACTTTTTCAGGTTTCTGATTTAAGAAGACAATATGTCTACATTAGATTATTTTATTGCACAAGGAAAATCTCTTGATAAGACTGGAAAAGACTTAGAACAATGGGCTGTTGCTCAATATGACAAAGCATTAGCTGCAGAAGAGAAAAAAACTGCTGCTGCTGTTGAAGAAAGAAAAGCTGCTGCTGAGGAAAAAAAAGCTGCGGCTGAGGAGAGAAAACTTCAAATAGAAGAAAAAAAAGCTGCTGCAGAAGAAAGGAAAGCTCTAGCTGAAGAAAAAAGATTAGAAAAAGAAGCTGATACTGCTGCTGAACTTAAGAAATTGCAGATGCAAGTGGAGGAAAGGAGATTTGAGGCAGAACAGAAGAAATTAGAAGCTGATGCAGAACAGAAAAAACTAGAAGTTGCTGCTGCTGCAGAACAGAAAAAACTAGAAGTTGCTGCTGCTGCAGAACAGAAAAAACTAGAAGTTGCTGCTGCTGCAGAACAGAAAAAATTAGATGCTGCTGCAGAACAGAAAAAATTAGAAGCTGCTGCTGCTGCAGAACAAAAAAAATTAGATAGAGAAGCTGAAGAGAGAAAAGCAATAAGAGAACATGAGTTTGAATTAGAGAAATTAAAATTGACATGTATGAGTAATGTTAATCAGGCATCTGGTGGTAATGGTAAACCCTTTGTGTACAAGGTCAAGGTACCAGCGTTTAACCCTACCAGTGATGACATAACATTTTGGCTTTCTAGATTTGAACGGGCTTGTCGATCTCATAATGTTGACAAATCACAGTATGTGAATCAGTTGTCTGAAAATCTAAAAGGGGAGTCTCTGAATAAGTTATATTTTGTTGAAGAGGCCGACAAAGATAATTATGATGCTGTTAGGGCAGCTTTGATAAAGAGATATCAGCTGTCTGAAGAAGGTTATCGTCTTTTGTTTAAAACAATGAGACCTGAGGTAGGTGTAGAATTCTCAGATTTCATCTCAAAAGCACGAATTACACTTTCACGATGGATTGAATTATCCAAAACAGAGAAAACATTTGATGGTCTTACGGATTTATTGCTAAGAGACAAGGTCATGTCTTCTGTAAATAAATCATTCCTAGAGTTCTTACATGAGCGTAAACCTGGTACAATAAAGCAAATGGAAGAATATTGTGACCAGTATGCCACGGCACACCCTGACATGATTCTTAGTAACTCTAACATTAAAGAGAGTATGCCAGTTGCTTCGGCAACAGAATATAATCAGAATTACTCACACAAATTCCAAGGAGCTAAAAATAAATTTGATAAAAAGGTTAATTGGAATAAGTATCAAAACCAAGATAACCACTCAAATCAGAGTTCTTCTTTGAAGAACTGGAATCGGGCTGATAGTCCTCGACACGCGAGGGGTACCCATAATGTTAGAAATTCTCGGAAAGGGAGTAGCTATAGGAACTACCCAAGTGCTTCATGGAGACAAAAGAAACAATATTACAGGGATACTCAATATAATGAGCATGATGATTATGATCATGAATGTTATGATTCAAACCCAAATAGGGGTTATAACAAGGGAAATGATAATTATAGAGACAATTATAACCGAGGTAGATCACAACACAAAAGACATGGTAAATCTTATTACCAGGCTAACTCTGCACAACAGGAGTTCCACGACACCGATAATCAGAATAATGATAAAAAAGACTCCAACAGTGTAGCAAATTCCGCTTTCGATTTTGCTAGAGCATCTGAGTGTTCGCAATGCAAAACATTATTCGATCCAACCACAGTTTCTACTTTAAGCTGCGGTCACCCGCTTCCCGCTCTCCATGCGTCAATTGCGCATAATGGAAGGGGTGCTCTTGTCTTTAATAGGGGCCTAATAGATGGTACTCCGGTATCAATTCTTTTCGACTCGGGGTGCACTACCATTGGAGTGAGGCAATCACTCGTAAATCCTTCTCGAGCTACAGGCAATATAGTCAAATGTGTAACATTTGGTGGCACATTGGAGAAGTACTCCACTGCCATTATCAATATTGCTACGCCTTTCTTTACAGGAGAGGTGCAAGCATGTCTCTTGCCGAATCCGATCGCTGATCTTATCATCGGTCGCATTCATGGAGTGAAAGAATGCACTCCACAGCAAATTTCTAATTGGGAAAATGTTAATATGCAATCTGCTAATGCAGTAATCACTAGGGCTCAAGCTCTTAATATGCCACAATCTTCACATTCTGAAGATAATGATGCGCAGATCCAAGATGATCCCTTGGAGATTTCCCACGATTCCTTTATCAAACAGCAGGAAGATGATCCTACTCTAAAGAAATTCTTTACTCTGGCAACAAAAGGTGATCCGAATAAGGATACAAATCGTAAATCTTGGATTACGATGAAGAATGGCGTACTTGTACGTATGGTACAAGACTCCGCTAAGTCCATTCATTCTCAAATCCTTGTGCCTAAAAATATGAGAGTTAAAATCTTACAGCACGCTCATGATTCGCAGTGTGCTGGACATATGGGTTTTTCCCGTACTAAAGCTAGAGTTCTTCAATCTTTCTTTTGGCCTGCTGTGAATAAGGACATACGAATCTATTGTCGATCTTGTAAAGTATGTCAAGAGATTAAATCCAGAGGTCCACGCCATGATGCACCTATTCAGGCTGCAGACATTCCCATTCGGCCATTTCAAAAAATGGCGATAGACATCATTGGTCCATTTAAGATAAAGTCTGCTAGAGGACACCAATTTATTTTGACGTGTGTTGATATGTGCACACGTTGGCCGGAGGCTGTTCCTCTAAAGAGCATAACTACTGCTGATGTCGCAGATGCTCTTTGGTTAATATTTTCTCGTCTGGGGTTTCCAGCAGAAATATTATCCGACCATGGTACCCAACTCATATCGGATACCATGTCTCAAGTAATGTCGACTCTGAAGATAGAGAGATCGCTGAGTAGTATTTATCATCCTATGTCCAATGGGATGGTGGAACGTTTGAATAGAACTCTGAAAAACCTACTAGGTAAGTGTTGCGTGATAAATTCTCGCAACATCGTTTTATTTCAATATCTATTTTATAACGCAAGGGCAACAACTGCTTGAAATTTATAGTCACTTTTCTCGGTAAGCATTTGTCTTCTCGCGTTGGTATCGAATGCAGTTAAGTTTGAGCTGTGGTCATTTTGCGCTGGACTGCGCATGACTTGTCTTGCTTCTTGGTCGATCGGTTTCCGCCCACCACTAGTGGAGTGAGCGATTTGGAATGGCGAAAGAGATGCCTCGTTGAAGAGGGGATCTCCGCTATTTTTTTGTTCTGTCAGGAATGTGAGAGTCCTCTTATGGATATTTCGTTTATTCGAGATAATACCTCTAGTGTATTTGCACATGCCGGGAGGCATAATATTTCTGTGTATTTCCGGAAGGCAAGGTAAATTAACATTTTCATTAACTCTATCGATTTTTGGTCGTGAACGATTTCTGGTTCATAGCCTGTCTTCGAAAGTCGTCGTCACGAGATGTTTTCCTAGCTCACATGTCGCTGTATTGTGCTGCATCGGTTGATGCAGGTTCCAAGGACCATTACTTGCTACTTTGTTAAATGAACTAGGTTTGGAAAACCTTTATTATCTAGAGGATATTTTTGAGGACATTATTTATACTTCGGCAGACGTGTCTGTCTTGCTGAAGTCAAACTAAGGAGAGTGAACTGATCTCATACATCTGGTTATCTCCTGGCTGTTATAGAAAAGGATGGAGTTTTCCACCTGACTACATTTACAGCACTATGAAATATAACATGCATCTGACTCATCATTGTAATGCTGTCTACCGTCTATTGCTGTATTGAATGTTGCTGTGATAATGACTGTTTGATGTGCCTACATATTCGCGTAACCATTTTGTCACTGTGGCGTCCACAATAAATAATGAAGAAAAACGTCAACGGCTGTTTCAAGAATCATTGACTTTATACGTCGTGAGTTTACTGACGTCCTATGTGGATTGCCCTGTTATTTTTGTATGAACATTGTTTTGACTGAACACATCTGCACACTACACAAAACCAGACATGCGGATACCATCCATCATCATATGGCATCACGCATCATTTGGTGGCCATAAGCTGGTTTGATTCTGGTACCAGCAAACACGGGGTCCCTTACCCACTTCATTTTCAACAAGAATTCATCAGCATCCTTCAAGAAATTAACATTCTTCAATACAGTCAACATCTTCAAAATTTTCAAAGTACTCGGCGTTGCCCGGTAAAAGTCAAAATTTCAACTTTTTGACGGAAACAAGAATTTGACAGTACCCGGCGTTGTTACATGTTGCCGGATAACTCGGACTGCTGTTATCTTTTACGCAAGTCAAGCAAGTTGCTGCTGTCAAGGTTCCAGTGCTGTCGTTTTTGTGAAGGTCAAGTGCCGGTTGAAACGGGTTGTTTTCTGAAGAAGGCCAAGTACCGATTTCCATCAACTTACTTTTGGATTAGAAGGTCAAGTGCCGAAACAACTCAACACACAGTATTTCAGAAGCTCTTGTACCATCGTGTTAGCAGTGGAAGCAGTTCAGATGTGCCATCATCGTTGGAGCTTCGCTCTTTAGGACGTTGATTGACATCCGTTTTTCTGCTGTTCTACGATTGGAAGCCTATAAGTTAAGTGGCCTGTTTGTATGTAAACTGTGCCCTTATACTTCTGCTGAGTCTTCTGTGTATCATCTCATTCTATATGTTATATGTTTATATGTTATTCGTATATTTATATGTTTATATTTCAGCGGGTTCTCGGTTGGGTGGTGTCTCCGTTAGATTATGCCACGTCATAGAGGTCGTCTATTGTGAGCGTTTTCTGTAAGGTTTGCAAATTTCCGATACTGGAATTTGCTAAGCGACTTCTGTTGCTATTTATGTTAGCTGTGATGACATGTTTTAATATTGTTTTCGTTATTATTTCGCATTCTTTAGTTTTGTTTTGATTTGTTTGTATTTGTTAGCCTACTCTTGTCTATAATTTAGTTTCATACAACATTTTTGTTTATACACTGTGGTGTCATGTATTTTGTTTAATTCTATCGCAGATATCGTCACATTTTTTGTGATATTTCATTAATTTCTGCTTTATTTTTAGTTGATTTCTGCGAACGTTTTTGTATTGTTGCTGATCTTTGTTATTGTTTACATTGTTATTGTTTACATTGTTTGTATTGTTTACATTTTCAATGTTTACATTCTGCATGTGTTTACATAGTCATTGTTTACAGTTATAGTAATTAGTTAATGGGCTATGCTAATGCACTGTTACTACTACACTGATGATAAATGAATGATGAATAGTGTCGTGCACTATTGAATGAGAAGTGCACTTATGATCAAGAATTGATTGTTGATATTTCATATACAAGTTCTTTGATTGGAGACTTGTTTCCCACAGAGACTGGGATAATATAAGGTGATGTGAATATACAAGTGCTTAATTAAGACTTGTTACACTTAGGTTTGAAATAAATTAGTTAATTATTTCAGGTTTTGGACTCATATGTTAGACAACATGTCTACATTTGAGCACTTTATTGAGCAGGGTAAATTGCTTGGGAAGACTGGTGATAAGTTAGAAGAATTTGCAACTGCTCGATATGATAAAGCAATGGAAGCTGAACAAAAGAAACTGCAGATGGAAGCTGAACAAAAGAAACTGCAGATGCAGGTGGATGAAAAGAGATTCCAAATGGAAATGGAAAAACAAAAAAGGGAATCAGAAGCTGAGGAAAGAAAACTCCAGCTAGAAGCTGAGAATAAAAGACTTGAAAAAGAGGCTGAAAATAAAAGACTTGAAAAAGAAGCTGAAAATGAAAGACTTCAAAAAGAGGCTCAGGCTGAGGAAAGAAGATTACAGAGAGAGTCTGATGAGAGGAAAGAGAAAGCAAAAATGGAACATGAAGAAAAGGTCTTAGCTTTAGAGTTGGAAAAATTGAAATTGACGAGCATGAGTAATGGTAATGATTCAAACAAGGGTTCATCTTCTGGTAAGGCTAATAATGATACTTTTAAGATTAAGTTACCAACATTTAGTCCTTCCAGTGATGACATAATGTTCTATCTGGACAGATTTGAACAAGCATGTACAGCTCATAACATAGACAAAGCAAAATATGTTTATCAGTTATCAGGGATACTGACAGGTAAAGCTCTAAGTATATTAAATATGGTGGATGAACCTGACAAGAACAATTATGAGGTTGTCAGGGCCGCTTTGTTAAAGAAATATCAGCTTAACGAAGACGGCTATCGTCTACAATTTAAAAACATGTTACCTGAAAATGGAGTTGAATTCTCCGAGTTTATTGCAAGAATACGCATTACTTTCTCACGATGGGTTGAACTATCTAAGACGGAAAAAACTTATGAAGGACTTATGGACTTAATACTTAGAGACAAAGTCATGTCGTCTGTCAATGAGTCTTTCCTTGCTTTCCTTCATGAACGTAAACCTAAAACAATAAAAGAAATGGAAGATTTCTGTTGCCAATACGTAACTGCGCACCCACACATAACCATGGGTAACTCTAAGGTGAAAGAAGGTTTACCAGTTGCTTCGGCAGCTCCGTATGGTCAAAACTTTGCTCGTAGATTCCAACAAAATTTTGATAGAAAGAGTAGCGGTAATTTCTGTCAAAATCATGGAAATCAATTTCATGGTGATTCTTCTTCGAAGAATTGGAGACAACCTGATAGTACTCGTTACTATCACCCTAATAATTATAGGCATTTCAAAAGAGGATATGGTAATAGAGGTTATTCCTGCCGAAGACCTCAAAACCAAACAAATAGATGTTCGCATCAATGTGAACATGATAGTAATCGTGGAAACTGGAATTCGAACCAGGATAACAATTACAATAGAGACAATAATAACTGCAGAGATAATAATAACTTTGATAACTTCAGAGGTAATAATAGTCGGGGTAGATCTCAACACAAAAAAAGAGATATCAGCAGGCTAATGCTGTACAACAGGAAACTGAGGGAGCCTGTAATCATGTTGTTGATAGTAAAAACTTTGACGCTGTCACTGGTTCTGCTTTTGACTTTGAGAGAGCAAACAAATGCCCCCAATGCAGTACTTTATTCGAACCGGGTACCATAACTACTTTGAGTTGTGGTCACCCACTTCCCGCTCTTCCTGCTGCTGTTGCGCATGACGGGAGGGGTTCTTTAATTCTACATAAGGGTCTTGTTAATGATACTCCGGTCTCACTACTTTTCGATTCCGGATGCACCACTATTGGTGTTAGACAATCGCTTGTAGATCCATCTTGTGCTACAGGAAGGGTTATTAAATGTGTCACATTTGGCGGCACTCTAGAAAAATATCCTACTGCTGTAATTCGCATTGCCACTCCTTTCTTTACTGGAGATGTGCATGCTTGTCTCTTACCTAATCCTATTGCGGACCTTATTATTGGTCGTATTCACGGAGTTAGGGAGTGTACCCCACAGCAGATTGCTGCTTGGGAAGATAATAACATGCAAGCTACAAATGCAGTAGTTACAAGAGCACAAGCTCTACAAACACCCGAAACTTCACTGAATAGTGATACAGTTGAAAAAAAATAAAATAAAAAATAAAATAAAAACACACACACCCACACAAATAGTAATACGTCTTACAAGGAGAAGGACAAGAAAAACCTACGTTGCGGCCACAAGGCCTTCGTCAGGGACAGACAAACAAGAGACAGGAGGGAAAGAAAATGAGAATTAAGTAGAGAACATGAAACTATAAAAATAAGAGATAAAAACTCCCTTAATATTAAGTCCAGTCACATGTGAAGCAAAGCAGGATGGCTGCCACTAAACCGGAAAGAGGAAGTTGACAGTACATAAAGATAAGAAATAATAAAAACAAGGACTGGAAAAGAGTGAGAAAAAAGTAATCAATAAATAATAAATAAAATAAATAAATAAAATATAAATAAATAAATAATAATAATAAATAAATTTAAAACAAATAAATAAATAAATAAAAATAAAAACTAAATAAAGAAATAAATAATTTAAAAAAAAAAAAAAAAAAAAAAAAAAATTTAAATAAAATAAATAAACAAATTAAAAAAATAAATAAATAAATAAATAAAATTATTAAATTAAAAAAATGGTAATTTTAAAAAAAAAAAAAAAAAAAAAGGGTGATCGCATCAAAGTAGAAAGTCATAATACAACAGGGACTCGATAGAGAAAGGCGTCTCAGACAAAAGAATGTTGGGTATTCAAACCGTGTGGTTTGAGGCAACCCATAAGATGGATGAGGCGTTGTTCCTGGCGAAACCGACTGTTGGCGTCCGAGGAACAGTATCTGATGGCTGTCACCTGGATGTCAGTGGCACCGTTGTGGTCGGGGCCATTGAAGTGGATGGCCACAGGTGTGGAATTAAACTGAGAGATGTCATAGAGGTGTCTGCAGAATCGGTCGCCCAGTCGTGTGCCCGTTTGGCCGATGTACGTAATGGTGCAACGTTTGCATATAATAGCATAAATGACGTTGCGTGACTCACATGTGAAGCCATGGGTGATGGTGAACTTGGCGTTAGGGAACGAGACTGAACGTGTTTCGATTACATACTGACATGTCTTACATCGTGTACGGTTACATGGCTTGGTTCCAAAGTGGCCATCGTTGACGGTTTTCAGACGGCTGTGGACTAGGAGGTCCCTCAAATTTTTGTCCCGTCTATATGCCAGCAAGGGTGGCTCACTAAATGCTTCCCGCGCCACTGGGTCAGCTTGGAGGAGAGGTAGGTGGCGAAACAGGATCCTTTTGACAGCAGTGCTGTGAGGGTGATAGGTCATTATTAACTTGACTCTATCAGAGGAGGTTTTTTGGCGGGGTTTGAGGGCCTCTACACGTGAGATAGGGAGAACACGTTCTAAGGCAGAGGTAAGAACATCTTCTGGATACTGTCTGTTACGGAAGAAGTCCAACATAGTGATAATGAATAGTGATAATGAAGTTGATAGCCAAGATAGTCACTTAGTAATCACTCGTGACTCTTTCATAAAATTGCAAGAAGAAGATCCTTCTTTAAAAAAATTCTTCGTTCTTGCGAAGAAAGGTGATCCGAATCAGGATACAAATAGAAAATCTTGGATTGCAATGAGAAACGGCGTACTTGTACGTATGGTACAAGATTCGACTACGTCGGCACATTCGCAAATTCTTGTTCCCAAGAGCATGAGAGTGCAAATATTACAACATGCTCATGACTCGCAATGTGCTGGACATATGGGTTTTTCCCGTACGAAGTCGAGAGTCCTTGCGGCTTTCTTTTGGCCTTTTGTCAATAAGGACATTCGTATTTACTGCCGATCATGCAAGGTATGTCAGGAGGTCAAATCTAGAGGACCACGACATGCTGCGCCTATCCAGGCTGCTGACATTCCTATTCGGCCGTTCCAGAAAATGGCCATAGATATTATTGGCCCTTTTAAGGTCAAGTCGGCCAGAGGACATCAGTTTATCCTTACATGTGTCGATATGTGCACACGTTGGCCAGAGGCTATTCCTCTTAAGAGCATATCTACTACAGATATCGCAGATGCTCTTTGGTTGATATTTTCTCGCTTGGGGTTCCCCAGAGAAATATTGTCAGACCATGGCACTCAACTCATATCTGACACTATGTCACAGGTAATGTCTACCTTACATATTGAACGATCTCTCAGTAGTATCTACCATCCTATGTCTAATGGGTTAGTTGAGCGTCTGAATAGAACGCTCAAGACTTTGCTTGGTAAGATAACTGAAGATCATCCTCAAGATTGGGACAGGGTTTTACCCGCGGCTCTCTTTGCCTATAGAGAAGTCCCTAATGAACACACAGGATTTTCTCCCTTCGAACTTGTCTTTGGCGCGCGTCCACGCGGCCCTATGTCTTTATTACACGATCTCATCACTGCCGATGATATTAGCGATGAAACTCAATCCTCATATGAGTATGTCATTGCTCTTAGACAAAAGATCATTGAGGCATGTAAGCTAGCAACTGCTTCATCAGAAATTGCTAAAGAGAAGGCAAGGCAGTTTGCTAACAAGAATAGATGTCTACGACAACTTTGTCCAGGTGACAAAGCATTCGTCCTACTCCCCAGTAGGGAAAATAGACTTCTTATTGCATGGAAAGGTCCGTATGCAATAGTCTCTCGGATTTCCGATGTTGACTATGTGGTCGATATTGATGGAAAGCATAAAACTTTCCACATAAACATGCTTTCGGAATTTCACGAACGTCCGGACTATTTGCTGCCTATTTTCCAGGCAACGGATGATGCTCCTGCACCTCACGGTCATTATTCATCCCTGTCTGTCATTCAGGATGAGGAAGCTACCTTCTCTGATGTCAACCTTCCCCTTCCAGTGGTTCCATTACATTCCACGGAATCTTGGAAAAACGTTTCTGTTTCTCCTAATCTTTCTGGTGACGAACATCGACAAGTCTCGTCGATGTTACAAACATTTCAGGATGTTCTCACTGACATTCCTGGACACACAGATGTCATAGAACATGACATAATTCTTACCGACAATAATCCAATTAGGGTTAGGCCGTATCCTATTCCTATACACTTTCAGTCGCAAGTGGAAAAGGAATTGGATGAAATGATTCAATTAAATATAATTGAACCATCGACTTCACCATATTCTTCTTCCATGGTTATTGTCCGGAAGAAGGATAAGAACATACGAATTTGCGTTGATTATCGCAAATTGAATCAGGTCACAAAGTTCGACGCTGAACCGATGCCTTTGTTAGAAGATCTACTGATTAGACTTTCTAATTCTAGATTCTTCACTAAACTTGACTTGTCTAAAGGTTATTGGCAAGTGCCTTTAGCAGAGCATGCCAAACCTCTTACTGCTTTTTCTACACCTAGGGGTCTATTTCAATGGAATGTTATGCCTTTTGGTCTCATGAACGCCCCTGCCACTTTCGTTCGCATGATGCGTCGAATTCTGTCACATCGTTCGGATGTCATCGCATACTTAGATGACATCTGTCTCTTCAGTGATACCTGGGAAGATCACTATTTAGGGTTATATGACTTACTGTCCACTCTACGTGAGAATAATTTGACAGCAAAACCTTCTAAAGCTTTTGTTGGTTTTGGTGAAATCTCTTTCCTGGGTCATCGTGTTGGTCATGGTCTCTTGAAGACAGAAGACCACAATACTTCCAAAATACTGAACATCTCTGTTCCTAAAACGAAGAAACAAGTTAGGAGTCTCTTAGGTTTAATTCAATTTTATGGGAGATTTATTCCAAATTTATCTTCGATCATGGCACCTCTATCAACATTGTTGAAGAAAGGTTCGCCTAATCTGGTCCGTTGGTCTGAAGAATGCCAATCTTCACTAGACCAAATCAAGAATATATTTTCTTCTCCTCCCATCTTAAGATTACCTACTCTTGATAGGACTTTTGTTCTTCGGAGTGATGCTTCATCCACTGGGATTGGAGCAGCACTGATGCAAGAATATGCAAATACTCTGCATCCTGTTATGTACATTTCTAGAAAACTAAATGCGGCAGAGAGGAACTACTCGGTTTTAGACCGTGAGTTGTTAGCGATGGTTTGGTCAATTCTAAAGCTACAAAGATTCCTCCTGGGCGCACATTTCATTCTAGAGACTGATCAGAAAGCTCTTACAGCTATTCAGACTAAGAATTTGAAGAGTTCGAGATCCACTCGATATGCTATAGCTCTTCAACCTTTTCACTTCACGGTACGAGCTATCCGTGGTGCGGATAATGTGATGGCTGACATTTTGTCTAGATGCCCACATGACTCCAACTAATACTTCTGTCCTATATTTCCATATATTACAGAGTCATAACACACCTATATTTCTACAATAGATTAGCACATCTGTACTTACTTTATATGTACACACTATCGTGCTTTGTTGTCATCTTCTTCTGTTCGTTTTTTAAGATGATAGAGTAGGACTGAGTAGTTAATATAAGGGCCGTTAGTTTACTAAACAGCCACAATTATTAATAATGTATTGTACCTTATGAAGCATATTAGTTATTAATTAGCATTATATTGCTTGTACTTTCTCAGAATGTCATTGTTGAGCTGAGGACTTACCTTACTAGTATCAAGCATGACGAGTTCTAGATTGTGTACTTACCCTCGGAATACCAGAGCATATGTCCTGGATCGTCATGTAGTTTAACTTTACTATGTACTTATGTCATTACATGTCAAAGAATGTACTATTTAAATTTTCCTATCAGATTTGTACATCCATTTTTAAAGACAATATTAGAGTATGCTGTTTAATGATGATTATAGTAACTTGCATACGTATATTGTGTTTACATGCTAACGTGATGTGTGTTGGTGACACCTCCCCGATGTGAATATTTTTTGAGACATATTTATTTTTCTGTTGAGGTATATCCTCACCAGACACTCTATAATTAGCCTATTGTTTGGCAATTTAGTTAATTATCAGCGCATAATTCGTGCGTTTTGAGCCGCTTATCGCATGCTCTTTGATATTTAAAAAAAAAATATGTTCCACATTTTTTTTTTATCGGGAGGAGGTGGTGATATGTTGCGTGATAAATTCTCGCAACATCGTTTTATTTCAATATCTATTTTATAACGCAAGGGCAACAACTGCTTGAAATTTATAGTCACTTTTCTCGGTAAGCATTTGTCTTCTCGCGTTGGTATCGAATGCAGTTAAGTTTGAGCTGTGGTCATTTTGCGCTGGACTGCGCATGACTTGTCTTGCTTCTTGGTCGATCGGTTTCCGCCCACCACTAGTGGAGTGAGCGATTTGGAATGGCGAAAGAGATGCCTCGTTGAAGAGGGGATCTCCGCTATTTTTTTTGTTCTGTCAGGAATGTGAGAGTCCTCTTATGGATATTTCGTTTATTCGAGATAATACCTCTAGTGTATTTGCACATGCCGGGAGGCATAATATTTCTGTGTATTTCCGGAAGGCAAGGTAAATTAACATTTTCATTAACTCTATCGATTTTTGGTCGTGAACGATTTCTGGTTCATAGCCTGTCTTCGAAAGTCGTCGTCACGAGATGTTTTCCTAGCTCACATGTCGCTGTATTGTACTGCATCGGTTGATGCAGGTTCCAAGGACCATTACTTGCTACTTTGTTAAATGAACTAGGTTTGGAAAACCTTTATTATCTAGAGGATATTTTTGAGGACATTATTTATACTTCGGCAGACGTGTCTGTCTTGCTGAAGTCAAACTAAGGAGAGTGAACTGATCTCATACATCTGGTTATCTCCTGGCTGTTATAGAAAAGGATGGAGTTTTCCTCCTGACTACATTTACAGCACTATGAAATATAACATGCATCTGACTCATCATTGTAATGCTGTCTACCGTCTATTGCTGTATTGAATGTTGCTGTGATAATGACTGTTTGATGTGTCTACATATTCGCGTAACCATTTTGTCACTGTGGCGTCCACAATAAATAATGAAGAAAAACGTCAACGGCTGTTTCAAGAATCATTGACTTTATACGTCGTGAGTTTACTGACGTCCTATGTGGATTGCCCTGTTATTTTTGTATGAACATTGTTTTGACTGAACACATCTGCACACCACACAAAACCAGACATGCGGATACCATCCATCATCATATGGCATCACGCATCAGTAAGATAACAGAAGATCATCCTCAGGATTGGGATAGGGTTTTACCCGCGGCTCTCTTTGCATATAGAGAGGTCGCCAACGAACATACAGGATTTTCTCCCTTTGAACTTGTCTTTGGCGCGAAACCGCGAGGTCCTATGTCCTTACTTCATGATCTTATAACTGCTGATAATATTGTCGATGACACAAAATCCTCTTATGAATATGTCATCGCACTTAGACACAAGATTATTGAAGCATGCAAATTGGCAACTGCTTCTTCTGAATTTGCGAAACAGAAGGCAAGGGAATTTGCCAATAAAAAGAGATGTTTGCGACAACTTTGTCCAGGTGACAAAGCATTTGTCTTGCTACCTTGTAGGGAAAATAGACTTCTCATTTCTTGGAAAGGTCCGTACGATATAATATCAAAAGTTTCCGATGTTGACTATATCGTCGATATTGACGGGAAGCGTAAAACCTTCCACATCAACATGCTCACGGAATTCCATGAACGTCCTGATTATTTACAACCTGTTTTCCAGGCAACGGACGATTTTCCAGTCCAACATGGACAGTACTCATCTCTGTCAGTAATACAGGATGAGGAAACGAGTTTCTCGGATGTAAATTTATCTTTTCCAATGATTCCTCTTCACTCTAATGAATCATGGAAAGATGTTGCAATTTCTCCAGAATTATCTCCAGGAGAGCAGAAACAAGTTTCTACTATGTTAGAACAATTTCAGGATGTCCTTACTGACATTCCTGGTCAAACTGATGTCATTCAACATGACATTATTCTTACTGACCATAGTCCTATAAGAGTCAGACCGTATCCTATCCCGATACATTTTCAAGCACAGGTAGAGAAAGAGTTAGATGAGATGATAGAGTTAAAAATTATTGAACCATCCACATCAGCATATTCTTCGTCGATGGTTATAGTACGGAAAAAAGACAATAACATACGTCTTTGCGTGGATTATCGCAAATTGAATCAAGTGACTAAATTTGATGCGGAACCTATGCCTTTACTAGAAGAGCTACTTACGAGACTGTCGAATTCTCACTTCTTTACTAAACTCGATTTGTCTAAGGGATATTGGCAAGTTCCACTATCCGAACACGCCAAACCGTTTACTGCTTTTTCGACGCCTAGGGGTCTATTCCAATGGAATTTCATGCCTTTCGGTCTTATGAACGCCCCTGCAACATTTGTACGCATGATGCGTCGAATCCTATCTCATCGCTCAGATGTCATTGCGTATCTTGATGACATCTGTCTTTTCAGTGATACTTGGAACGATCACTATAATGGGATAAATGAACTATTGTCTATCTTACGCGAGCATAACCTGACAGCGAAACCATCGAAAGCATGTATTGGTTTTAGCGAAATATCTTTCTTAGGACACCGTGTTGGTCATGGGTTCCTAAAAACAGAAGACCATAATACAAGTAAGATACTTAACATTTCTATTCCTAAGACTAAAAAGCAAGTACGAAGTCTCTTAGGTCTAATACAATTTTATGGACGATTCATCCCGAATCTGTCCTCCATTATGTCACCTCTTTCTTCCTTGCTAAAGAAAGGGTCTCCTAATGTAGTCCATTGGACTCAAGAATGTCAATCCTCTTTGGATAAGGTTAAAACTATGTTTTCTACTTCACCTATCCTAGTATTGCCTTCTAAGGATAAGACATTTATTCTTCGTAGTGACGCTTCATCCACCGGGATTGGAGCTGCACTAATGCAAGAGTACTCTGGAACTCTGCATCCTGTGATGTATATTTCTCGGAAATTAAATGCCGCAGAGAAGAATTACTCGGTCCTAGACCGTGAATTATTGGCTATGGTTTGGTCAATCCTTAAACTGCAAAGATTTCTTCTGGGCGCGCATTTCATTGTGGAAACTGACCAGAAAGCTCTTACGGCTATTCAGAGTAAAAATCTGAAGAGCGCGAGATCAACGCGATACGCGATTGCTCTACAGCCATTTCATTTTTCGGTGCGAGCTATCCGTGGGTCAGAAAATGTGATGGCAGATATTTTGTCTAGATGCCCACATGATTCATAACTGTTATACAACTTTGATACAGTTGTTTCTATGTTGAAATGTGTACACATATGTAATATATCATATATTGATTGTAACACTACTTAGCGGTTCATTGATATTTATTCACCGCTGATCTTTCAATGTTTTTCGTCTTTGATGATCATGATGTTAAGATATCTTAGATGAAATTTATGTATAAACTAATGTGGAAATTGTGTCATTGCTAATATTGTAGTATGCGTTGGTGACACCTCTCTGGAAATATTTTTACTTAGAGAAGTACCTTCTCTAAGGTCATAAAACTTATGCTTATCATCTGCGCATTGTTATTGGTGCGTTGTGAGCCTATGGTATGTTGCTCCTAGATGTGTTTCCAAAAAAAAAATGTACCATTTTTTTTCCCCGAGGGGTGTGGTAATCTGTTGCGTGCATATTTTGAAGCACATATTACAAAAATCTATATGGCTATTTAATATGGGAAAAATATAGACATGCTGTCTATGGTAAAAGCGAGAGAATCCATGTTTGATTCACACTTTTGATTATAGGAGTAATCGTTCTTGATATTGATCCGGCGCATGGATTGCTCTTACGTTTGTACTTATTTTTTAGGGCCAGAAAATATATTAATTTGCTTATTATGTTTATGGCCTGAATTCATATGTATTACATATTATTAGTACAAGTAGAATCAGTCCTATATTGTATATTTTGGATGGGTAGGCGGGACTAGATTCTTATTATTCCGCTCTAGCGGAAGTATGAGTTGTCTTGACAAGTCGTGATGAGTTCCGATGTACCGTGATAATGGCGGGTACGCACTTTTCAAAGGGCTGGTAGATTCTTAAGGAAATATGATTTATGAAGTGGTTTTCTTCTCAAGGAGATGGTATCTCTACTAGAGTTTATGTTAGAGACTCTCCTAAGGTACGGTACAATGTATAATTCGGACTCCATGTATTGCCAGACACTATGTTGATGATCTCATGTCGATTCGACCTAGATGGAACATTGTGCTTCGTATCGCTAGGGTCGTGTTTTGTATCGACGAAGATGACAGACTTTCCTACAGCGGTTATGGCTACGTGAATTAACCTGATCACCGTAGAGCTGTATGGAAACATTTATGAAATCATTTATATACCCATTATAAATTAACTCTGGCTTATATTCTCCTTCCTATGAATGAGTGAACGACAACTCAGGGAGGCAGCCATGTTAGATTTCGGTCATCATATGTTTTGATCACTGCCAAGAGAACAGATTATTTATCCTATTATCGGACAGTGACAGGGAGATCTCAATCTTGCTAGAAACCCCCTCTTTCGTGGTTTCATAATATATACTACAAACTATGGACGTCAAGTAACTTTAGTTATTTACCGATCTGCCTTCACTGACGCGTTTAGTCAGATAGGGGGATGCGGTCCTAATGTATCATGACATTGAACTTTTGATGTACTGCCCATTATTTCTGAATGTGTCATGACTTCAGATCTGCTATGTATACCTACAAATTGATATGTCAACATACCATGATGTACTCGTATGTCCCAGTGTGTACGTCTGAATAAATTGAGTAAACAAAGATTCCAGCAGTCTGCATTGGTGCCTTGTAGACACAAGTGTATGAGTGGTTATATTGGTCAGCACACGAACAGTACACCATTCGCGGTAATCACACTCTGCACTTCTACTCCATACATACACCATCCTGCGTCGGTTGAAGTGACCAAGTTTAGGGCCTGCTTCCCCTGGAGCCTTTGCCTTCCCTAACTCAGGACTAGGGTGAGTTACCCATTTACAGCTGGGTAGACTGGAGCATGCCTGATCTCAACAACACACCACTCTTCCTTACAGAGCATACAGACTGACACTTTACAGAGTGTGAAATAAACAAATAAAGAAAAAAGAAACTTTACAATATATCAGCAGGTAATTCAAAGTCGTTGCTAACATTAATATTAAATATTGCAGCAATTCACATAACACCAAACTACTTGTAACCCAACGATTATTAACAGTTGTTATTTTTAACATACCATTCAGACACAGTATTACGGATCTGGTTTTATCACTTACGCAAGTCTGTTCACAAGTGGGTCAGTTTTGTTTTTCTCAGCTATGGGCTATGGCTATGTGGCTTTGAAAAGCGTGTGTCAGTCCGATGGACGTTTTTTCAAATATGACATTTTGAGAGTCCAGAATTGAATCTGAGCGGGCTTATATACCGACAATGATCTAACCCTTGTGTTCTCGGAGGCCCGAGTCGACGTTCACTTTACTACTTGTAACTTTTGTTGGATTTCCATGCTGTTGTGCGATTTGTCCGACAAAATCCTGATTTTCTCGACAATTACAAAAGATAATGATTTCACACGGCGATAATTACAAGTACATGTATTTGTAGTTTCTGTTCAAATTTAAAAAAAAAAAAAAGAATTTTTTTTTCCGTTCGGGGCATTAATCATAAAATTATAGCAGAATTACTGGCTGTTAGTTGGTTTTGTATGTGATGCAAATGTTGATGTGTGGTTGGCCAGGTACGCGTGTCGATGTAACCTGAACAGTGTACTGGTGCGGTGAAGATCTGGGTCACTCACGCTGACAGCATACATGGTCCTTGTACGATGATGATGATGATGAGACATGGGTGTGTAGTCGCGAATGCGTTTAGGCTCATATATAGTTACACAATACACCCAGTCACACTCGTACTGAAGCCAATGCTGGTTGAAACTACTGGTGACATTTCATACATTTATTCACAGGACTAACTGTAGAATCACACAGGAACAGTCAATGTAAACAGGATCACGTACATCATGTTAATTGCAATCGCTTGGTACATATCAGGCATTCTATGGCTGGTGAACATTAAAATATGGGGGCATGGTCAATAGTGGTATGTTCTTTAATGTACAGTTCATAATGCCGCTTTGGTATCCCTGACTGAACGCGTTAGATACCTTAATAACTCCGTCATACAAAGGACGAGCCCTTAACTCATGTAATCGTATTACCAGGGCCGTTGTTCAACTTGGCATAACACGCCAGTTACATCTTTTCATGCGGTAGAATAGTGGCCATTACACAGAGCCTGGATATGACGTCAGCTGTGTATTCTTCATTAAGCAGGTTGCATAAACCCTGCTATAATGTTTGTATAAGTATACCGCCAACCTGCGGTTTCCACCATATATAACTTCGTCACTGGACGTCTGATCATATGAAGACGAATAGTCTTAAATAACTACCTTGAGCACAAAATATAAGTTCTGCATTACAGGAACGGTGAGCTGTTCTCACGGCTAGGTAATCCTTTAACAAATTCTGCAACGGAATGCATAGTAATGATAAAATCGGTGTTACCTTGAAACGAATCCTCAGAACACAAGAAACAACACTGTCGTCATTCCTGACGTACAGTAAATCACTGGGGAAAACTGCCAACGCAGTCACTTCGAAGATTTTCCTTCCCCAAAATACAACGGACATTCACGTCCTACAGAAACCAGTTCGCATCCCTACCTGACGGAAGTCTAATTTTGCGCTCTCCAACTGCGCATGGCACATTCCAGAACCCAATGAATGAACCAAAAAGGGAGATAACCCCTAATCAACCTGACACAGCAAAGTTAAGACATAGTTCCCTAACCTTGACCAGGGTGAAAAACATACAACCAATAAATCGACGTTTGAAACTCCGTCAAAGATGACAGCAACATATTACTGCACCCCCCTTGTAAAAAAAGGACACATTTTTTAAAAATATATCCATGAGCAAGATAGCACAAGCATCAATTATGTGCCCATGAAAGAATGAACCAAAAAGGGAGATAACCCCTAATCAACCTGACACAGCAAAGTTAAGACATAGTTCCCTAACCTTGACCAGGGTGAAAAACATACAACCAATAAATCGACGTTTGAAACTCCGTCAAAGATGACAGCAACATATTACTAATATCAGATACAATAGACGCATAAATAAAGCGTCTGGAGAGAGTAAAAATCATCCCCCATCATAAGAGAAAATATTTCCTCTAAGCAAACCAAACTCGGGAGGTACCATTAAAGAAATCTAAGTTGCTGGCAATACCAATCATAGATATCAAAAATTGTCAAATACTATAACTATAGCAATATACAAATATCATGAACTACAATACTATACCATCAACATATCTAATGGATATATATCATGGATGGACATAACCAAATTTGTAAAAGTCATATACATCATCCAAATAGTGAAACAATTGTGTTAATATATATTATGATATTAAGAACAGACATAAGTCTGGAAGTGTATCAGGAAATCTAGGACATAAGAGCTAAGTAGATTCATGTTGAGATCTACCTTCACAACGAGATCTATCTAAATTATTATCTCTGGTGAGACCATTGCTCTTATTTGAACTCCAGTTACCATAATTGTGATTATTATTTCCCTTACAATCAAAATTCCTATTACGTGGATTTTGTTGTTTCCAAGAAAAACTATTATAAGGTTGGTAATTTTTATCAAAGTTCCTATAGTTACTGGGACCAACATGTTGAGGACAATTAAATTGCCTCCAGTTCTTTGAAGAAGAACCGTTACGAGATGGACGCGTTTGGTACTGTCCCCAATCACGGTTATTTCTCTTAGTAAAGTTGCTTTTATTTTTCCCTGTAGCAATATGCTTAATAGGTACATCGTACTGACTGAGCTGAGTACGATGGGCACTAATAGTCTTGTTCTCTTTTATAAATTTATTGGAAGTTTGAAATTTCGATGCACGGTTTCCCTGAGGAATCTTATCATGACACTTATCAAAGTTCTCACCGTGATCCAAACTTGATTTACCTTTGTTGGCCTGACGCCAACTCCCATTAGAGGCAGTATCGTTATTCCGTGGGAAACTATATTTTCCACGAAAAGATTTATTCACATATTGCTTAGTGTTACTATGAGCATTGAGTGCATGTGGCTGGCTCTTTGCATTTGTAGCATATTGATCATCAGCTTTATGTCCAAATCTATTCACCTTGGTAGCAGACAACATTTTTTTGTTCAAAACAATATCTAACAAACCATCAATTCTGTTGCGAAGTTTTGCAATTTCTACTTCTGCAACAGCTTTCTCTCTAGAAACAGCTTTATGAACTCTCTCGTTGACTTTAACATGAAGTCTGTTGCAATCTAACCTTAAGTCATCTAACTGTGAAGTTAGAGTCTTCTCTTTAACTATTCTATCTCTAAGATCCAATCTCAACTTTTCCTTTTGAGATGTGGTTTCTAAAACCTTAGCTTTCTCTTGAACAAGTTCAAGTCTGAGTGCTTCCATAGCACTATGATGAGTAGTCAAAAGTTCATCAATTTTCCCATCTTTTTCTTTATTCGCTGTCAACTGTGTTAACTACAGTTGCAGTGACTGAATCTCAATATCCTTCTTATTCTTAAACACCTTAATCTCCTCCAGAGATTCCATACTCTTCTTTATAGCAGTACTTCGCAGAAAATTCACCTCATTACTTAATTCCAGAATTGTTCCTTCATAAGACTTCTTGTCTTGTCCGGCCTGAACTTTTACTTTGCACCACGTATCTTGCGCACTAGCAAGTTCTAAGTTTGTTTTATGTAAGTCATCTTCATGTCTCTTAGCTTTAGTCTTTAATTTCTCATAGTCCATGTTGACTTGGTTTAGCTCATTATTCAGAGACTGTTCTTTACAAAGATGATTGTTCTTCATTGAGCTCACTTTATCTATCTGGCTATCCAACAATTGTTTTAATGAGGTTACCTCATCCTCTAACTCCTTCTTTTGTCTAAGGGAGAATTCCCCAAATTTCTTATTATCCGCTTTCAATTCCGTCACTTTACTCTTCAATGTAGCATTTTCACAATTCATTGCTGATAACTTATCAGTAAGAGCTTTCTTATCACTTTGAAGCTCATTTATCGTTTCCTTTAATGTATTCAACTCCAAAGCTAAGAGTTTCTCCTCATGCTCCATCCTTGCTTTTTTTATTCTCTCCTCAGCTTCTATTTCTAAATTTTTAAATTCCCTTTCAGCTTGAAGTTTTTTTCTCATCAATTTCAGCTAGAAATTTTTTCTCTTCTGCTTCTTGCGCCTTGTTATATTGACCCATCACAAATTCTTCTAATTTATCTCCAGTCATCCCAAGGACTTTCCCTTGCTCAATAAAGTAATGTAATGTAGACATTATGTCTAATAATATGCTATCAGTACCTGAAATATTAAATAAACTTATCTTATCCCACTTTAATGGGAGACAAGTCTTTAATATTAGACCTGTATACTCAGTTCAGTTTATTTCACTCTCTTTGAGAGACAAGTCTTAGTCAAAGACCTTGTATGGTTACCTTGTTTCTTTATAAAAATATTCTATCAATAATCTCAATATGAATAGTGTATCACATTAATAACAATAATAATAATACATGACCAAGTATATGTATGTAGACTGTGTATGACAATAATAAATACAAGGACAAAGATACAGAACAACAACCGAAAACGTTCGCAGAAGTCAAATAAACAATACAGCGAAACTAAGGAAAATGTTACAAAAATGTGTAATGATGACTGCGAAAAGTAAACAAGACAAATGGCAACACTGTTATAAACAAAAAAGGTGTATAGAAATAAATGAAAGTAAGGAGAGACGAACAGATGCAAACAAAACAAATCGTAAATCAAAGAATGGAAAAAATAACGAAAACAACACTAACACATCTCGTCACAGCTAAACGTAAATAGCAACAATTGTCGCTAGCAAATCCCAATTAGTGAAATTTGCAGTCCCTACAGAAAACGCTCTCAATAGACAACCTCTGTTACGTGGTATTATCTAAAGGAGTCACCTTTCCCAACCATCCCGCAGAAAACACCAGAAAAATACACAACAATATTACAAGTAACATAAATATCATCAATGGAATGTGTTGCAAACAAAGTTTAGTTACAAATAACAGTATAGTAACTCTCTTGTTCTTTGTCAACACGGGAGTACTATGTCAAGCGCGCAATGATTGTTAGATCCACAATAACATGTAGTGATCTCCAGGAACATAAAGTCACTATGACCTTCTCGGTGAATACTTGAGACTTGAGGCCCAATGTTGAAAAAGTTCGTAGACGGTATTGTTTACAAAAAATATTTGACCTCGAACTACGTGACTTGAACGTTCAGACGTTGAAGAGTCTGTTGACTGTAACGTGTAGACAACCAGCGGTACTGTTTACAAAAAGGAATCGACTTGTGTGCAGCTGTGGTCCACGTAGCAATATTGCCTAGATGAAACTCCAGTACTTGTACCAACTTTTCTTCATGTAGCATTATCACATAGATGCTAACACTGTTTATGTGGGTGTAGCTGTCTTTTTTCTCTTGTTGATGTGATCACTGGCCCAAGACAGTATACATGTTGTTAGATGTGTAGTGCGAGCGTATGATGAATTGAGTGTGGGTGCGAATGAAGACGCGAATGTGTTTAGGCTCGTATAGATGTAGATCCTGCAACCCATACTCTCACATGCAGTAATCAAGGATGCTTTGACACTGCAGGCATGTTTCAAGACATTTATTGACGGGAACACACATAATATCAACAGGAACAGTCAGTGTAACAAGGTCATGCTGACCTGACATCGATAGGTATACATTTGGCATTCAAAAAGGTAAACATCAGAATAGACGTGCATGGTCAATAGCAAAGTTCTTCAATAATGACAGTTCGTAGCGTCGCCCTTGGCGTCTCTGACTAAACGCGTCAGATGCCTTAGTTACTTTGACACACAGGTGCAACTTGGCACTCCCTGCCAATTGCACATATCAGGCTGTAGTATAATAGCCGAAAGCACAGGCCTCGTTCTGACGTCGGCCGTGTACTTCTGTTAAATAGGTTATCATCAACCCTGCAGTAATACTTATTGTAGATAGAAGTTCCGCCAATCTGCGGCTCCCACAATATATCTTCGTCACTGGATTTCTGGACAATATAAGACTAACAGTCTTGGATGGCTACCTCGAGCACAAATATATAAGTTCTGAAATGGCGGATCCGTGAACTGCTGTTCACCCTAGGTAATCCTTTACATGTTCTGCCACCGAAAAGCGTAATAATGCATAAAGGTCGGTATTACCTGGCAAATGAATCCTCAGAACATCACAAGGAATTCTGTCGTCATCCCGACGCACAGAGATTCACTGGGGAAAACTGCCATAGCAGTTACTTCGAAGATTCTCCCCGAAAAACAATGGACTCTTGGTCCCTTCAGAAAAACAGGACCTTCCGGCTTCCCGGAAGTATATCTCACTCCCGCTTAAAAAACCTTCCCATAGGCCTACGCCGAACTGTCAACCTCTGACCCTACAGGTCAAACACAATGAATGAATAAACAAGGGAAGACAACCCCTAATCAACCTGACATCGCAGGTAAAGACACAATTATACTTATGATACAAACATAAGCAAATAACTTGACAGATGACTCCGTCGAAAATGACAGCAACATTACTACCACCCCCCTGTAAAAAAAAAATGCAATTTTTTTTTTTAATATGTTCATGAGCAAGATAGCACCAGTATCACTTCTGTGCTCATGCAAACAATGAACCTAATATCAGGTACAATAGAAGAGGGTACAAATCATCTCCCAACATAGGAGAAAATATTTCCTTTAAGCCAAACAAACTAAGGGATACCATTCAAGAAACCTAAGTTGCTGGCAATACCAATCATATATCAAACATTACTAAATAATATAATCATAGCAATATACAAATGTCAATGCTATTTTAGCAACATATCACTGATGGATGGACAAAATGAAATTTGTTAAATTATCTAAACATCATCCAAATACATTTGTATTACAACATATTATGATATTAAGGACAGACCTAAGTCTGAAAATATATCAGGAAAAACTAGGACACAAGATTTAACTGGAATCATGTGGGCATCTAGACAATATGTCCGCCATCACATTATCCGAACCACGGATAGCTCGCACCGTGAAATGGAAAGGCTGAAGAGCAATAGCATAACGAGTAGATCTCGAGCTCTTCAAATCCTTACTTTGCATAGCCGTAAGAGCTTTTTGGTCGGTTTCCATAAAGAAATGCGCGCCCAGAAGGAACCTTTGTAGCTTAAGAATGGACCAAACCATAGCCAACAATTCACGGTCCAAAACCGAGTAATTCCTTTCTGCCGCATTCAGCTTCCTAGAAATATACATTACAGGATGCAGAGTTCCTGAATATTCCTGCATTAGTGCCGCTCCAATGCCAGTGGAAGAGGCATCACTACGAAGGACAAAAGTCTTATCAATCGTCGGTAGTCTTAAGATAGGATGAGATGAGAACAAATTCTTAACCTGATCCAATGAAGATTGGCATTCTTGGGACCAACGCACCATATTAGGAGAACCTTTTTTCAATAACGTTGAAAGTGGTGCCATAATGGAGGACAGATTCTCAATGAATCTTCCATAGAATTGTATCAATCCCAAGAGACTACGCACTTGCTTTTTTGTCTTCGGAACCGAGATATTTAATATCTTTGAAATGTTTTGGTCCTCTGTCTTCAACAGACCATGACCAACTCGATGACCTAGGAAGGAAATTTCACTAAACCCAACAAAAGCTTTAGAGGGTTTAGCAGTCAAACTATGCTCACGTAGAGTAGATAGCAATTCCTTTAGACCCACATAGTGTTCTTCCCAAGTATCGCTGAAAAGACAGATGTCGTCTAAATATGCAATGACATCTGCACGATCTGATAGAATTCGTCGCATCATGCGCACGAAAGTCGCTGGGGCGTTCATAAGCCCGAAAGGCATAAAATTCCATTGAAACAGACCCCTAGGTGTCGAAAAAGCAGTGAGAGGTTTGGCGTGTTCCGTCAGTGGGACTTGCCAATAACCTTTCGACAAGTCTAGTTTAGTAAAGAATTTAGCTTTAGAAAGTCTAATAAGTAGATCATCTAATAACGGCATAGGTTCAGCATCGAACTTCGTAACTTGATTTAATTTGCGATAATCAACGCAAAGACGTATGTTATTGTCTTTCTTTCGAACAATAACTATCGACGAAGAATAAGCTGAAGTGGATGGTTCAATTATTTGTAGTTGAATCATTTCATCCAATTCTTTCTCGACTTGTGCTTGAAAATGAATAGGTATTGGGTATGGTCTTACTCTGATCGGATTACGATCAGTAAGTATGATGTCATGTTCTATGACATCTGTGTGTCCAGGAATGTCGGTAAGGACATCCTGATATGATTGTAACGTAGAGGATACTTGACGCTGTTCCTCAAAAGACAAGTTGGAAGAGACTGTAACGTCTCTCCACGATTCCGTTGAAGTAAGTGGAATCGCAGGAAGAGGTAAGTTCACGTCAGAAAAAATAGTTTCCTCATCCTGTATAACGGACAGGGATGAGATGTGACCATGTTGAACTGGAGAGTCGTCCGTCGCCTGGAAAATAGGCTGTAAATAGTCTGGACGTTCAATAAACTCTGTTAGCATATTTATATGGAAGGTTTTATGCCTTCCATCCACATCGACAATATAGTCGACATCAGAAATTTTCGAGACTATAGTGTATGGACCCTTCCAAGAAATGAGAAGTCTATTCTCTCTTGAGGGCAGTAAGACATATGCTTTGTCTCCAGGACAAAGTTGACGTAGGCGTCTTTTCTTATTAGCAAATCGCCTAGCTTTTTCTTTCGCAAATTCGGAAGATGAAGTTGCTAACCTGCACGATTCGATAATCTTTTCTCTAAGAGCTATAACATATTCATATGACGATTGTGTATCATCGTCAATATTATCGGAAGTTATCAAATCGTGTAACAAGGACATTGGCCCGCGCGGTTGCGCGCCAAAGACAAGTTCGAAAGGAGAAAACCCTGTATGCTCGTTGGGAACCTCTCTATAGGCAAAGAGGACTGCAGGTAAAACCCTGTCCCAATCTTCAGGATGATCCTCCGTTATCTTGCCAAGTAAGTTCTTTAGTGTCCTGTTAAGACGTTCTACCAATCCATTGGACATTGGATGATAAATACTACTGAGAGACCTTTTAATGTCTAGCGTAGCCATTACCTGAGACATAACGTCCGAAATTAACTGAGTGCCGTGATCCGACAGTATTTCTCCGGGGAATCCCAGACGAGAAAATACGAGCCAAAGAGCATCAGCGATATCGACAGTTGATATGCTCTTCAGAGGAATAGCCTCTGGCCAACGCGTGCACATGTCCACGCAAGTGAGGATAAATTGGTGTCCTCTGGCTGACTTAATTTTGAACGGACCAATGATGTCTATAGCCATTTTCTGAAACGGCCGAATCGGAATATCTGCAGCCTGAATAGGAGCAGCATGTCTCGGACCCCTAGACTTGACCTCTTGACAAATTTTGCAAGATCGGCAATAAATTCGGATGTCTTTATTCACGAATGGCCAAAAGAATGACGCAAGGACTCTAGTTTTAGTTCTGGAAAAACCCATGTGTCCCGCACACTGAGAATCGTGTGCATGCCGAAGAATTAAGGCTCTCATACACTTAGGCACAAGAATTTGCGAATGCATAGACTTGTCCGAGTGTTGTACCATTCGTACCAATATACCATTCTTCATAGTAATATACGATTTGTGATTCGTATTTTGATTGGGATCCCCTTTCTTTGCAAGAAGGAAGTATTTCTTCAAAGAAGGATCCTCTTCTTGACGTTTAACAAACGAGTCATGGGAAATCACCAAGTGCTCGTCTTGGCTATCAACTTCATTACTATTATCAGATGAAGTTGGGGGATTAAGAGCTTGAGCTCTTGTCACCACTGCATTGACCGTTTGAATGTTTTTTTCTTCCCAACTAGAAATTTGTTGCGGGGTGCATTCCTTAACCCCATGAATACGACCGATTATAAGATCCGCAATAGGATTAGGAAGAAGACATGCATGGACATCTCCTGTGAAGAAAGGAGTGTCAATCCTAATAATAGCAGTAGGATAGCTTTCCATAGTACCACCAAATGTAACACATTTGATTGTTTTTCCAGTGGCACAGCAAGGATCTATCAGAGACTCCTTAACCCCGACGGTAGTACATCCCGAATCGAAAAGTACTGAGACTAGCCTATCATTTATTAGACCTTTATGTAAGATGAGAGATCCTCTCCCATCATGCGCAACTGTAGCAGGTAGAGCAGGAAGAGGGTGACCACAACTTAGCGTAGATACAGTTGATGAGTCAAACAATGTTAAGCATTGGGGGCATTCAGTTGCTCTCCCAAAATCGAAAGCACAACCAGTGATAGCCCTAGAGTTACCACTATCATTTACTGTATTACAGGCTCCATCAAACTCTTGTTGCGCAGAGTTTGCCTGTTGGTAAGGTCTTTTCTTGTTAAACCTAGGTCTACCTCGATTATCATTTCCCCTGTAATTATTTTGACTATCATTTCCCCTGTAATTATTTCGACTATCATTTCCCCTGTAATTGTTATCATATTGCCTATTGTAATCATCATTCCGGTTTGAATCCCGGTTTCTAAATTCACCATCGTCATAATCTTGACGTCGAGAATGATTACCTCGAAAATTTGAATAGTTATTATTTGGATAGCCTTTGCGAAAGTGTCTCAAATTATTACCACTAAAATTACGAGAACTACCATCTTGTCTCCACTGCATAGACGAAGAACCATCATGTGTTGGATTACTCCGCTTCTGAGTGTAATTTTGATTACTTCCCCTATTCCAATTTTGTTGAGCACCCTGAAATTTTTTTTTGAAATTAGGGCCATATGGTGTTGCCGAAGCAGCTGGCAACCCTTCTTTCACTTTAGAATTGCTAACTGTAGCATGGGGATGTGCTGTGGCATACTGACAACAGTATTCCTCCATTTCTTTTAAGTTTTTAGGCTTACGCTCATGAAGGAATGCAAGAAAAGAATCATTAACAGATGACAAAACCTTATCTCGCAATAATAAGTCCATTAGACCTTCATATGTTTTCTCAATCTGAGACAACTCAACCCATCGTGTAAATGTACGACGTATCTTTGTAACAAAATCAGAGAAATCTACTCCATTTTCTGGCAACATTGTCCTAAAACGAAGACGATAGTCTTCTTGTTTTAGTTGATATTTTTTTAGTAATGCTGCCCTGACAACATCATAATTAGTCCTCTCATGTTCGTCTATTGTCATAAGAGTAGTCACTGTGTCACCTGTAAAAAATGGCATCAGTTGTTCAACATATTTTTCCTTTTTTTATGTTATGCGTATCGCACAAAAATTGGAATCTATCTAGATAATCTGCTACGTCATCCTTTAAAGGATTGAAATGAGGCAATTTAATCCTACTAACAAACTCCTTTGTCGTACTCGAAGTTGTTTGCTGAGCACCCGTACTCGCCAATTTCAATTTCTCTAACTCCAAAGTTGCGAGTTTTTCATCAAGTTCCATCTTCTGTTTTCTTTCCTCATGTTCCATTTTTCTGATTTCAGCCTCAGCTTTCCTCTCCTCTGCAGCAGCTTGAGCTTTCCTCTCCTCTGCAGCAGCTTGAGCTTTCCTCTCCTCTGCAGCAGCTTCTTTGTCTAATCTCTTTTGTTCAGCTTCAAATCTCCTTTCCTCCACCTGCATCTGCAATTTCTTTTGTTCAGCAGCCATATCAGCTTCTCTGTCTAGCCTTTTTGTTCCGCCGCAGCTTCTCTTTCTAATCTTTTCTCTTCAGCCTGAGCTTTTTTTCTCTTCAGCCTGAGCTTTTTTCTCTTCTGCAGCTAATGCTTTGTCATACTGAGCAACAACCCATTGTTCTAACTGTTGACCAGTCTTATCAAGGGCTCTCCCTTGTGTAATAAAGTAGTCCAATGTAGACATCTTGTCTAATGAGATCAGAAACCTGAAAAAAAATTAAATAAATTACCTTATCCCACTTCAATGGGAGACAAGTCTGAAATGCTAGACTTGTATACTCACTTCACTTTATTTTACTGTCTTAGTCTTAGACAAAGACTTTGTATGTTCCTCTTGTTTATAATGTACCCAAAAAATCACTTGAGTACCTGTGGAAAAAAAAATTCCCTTATATCCCACTCACTATGGGCACAAGTCTTTTTTATAAAGAACTTGAATATGTATTTCACCTTGTCTCAATCTTTGTAGATAACAAGTCTTTTATCAAAGAACTTGTATAAATATCTTATATAATAATATTTTATTAACAAACTCTATATGAAGAGTCTACCTTATCAATAATATCAAAACATGACCAAGTATGTGTATGTAGACTGTGCATGACAGTAATGTAGTACAACCAAAAAAAAAAATACAAAGACAAAAATACAAAACAATACAAATGGCAACACTGTTTTAACCAAAAATGTGTAGAGAAATACACAAGAAAGGAGAGACCTACAGAATACAAACAAAACAAATCGACAATCAAAACTGAAAAACAGACAAAATATTACAAAAACAACGTTAAGTACAATTACATCACAGCTAACATCAATAGCGACCAATTGTCACTAGCAAATTTCCAAATTAAGAAAATTTGCACCTACAGAACGCTTACAGTAAGCCTCGATCAAGTGGCATATTTACCGTAAGACCCACCAACCGAAAAACCCGCAGAAAAATACACAAAAACAGTAGAAGTAACATAATATAGCAATCAATTTCAATGTGTTGCAGAACAAGTTCAGTCACAGCTGAAACTAAAATAAATTCCTTGCTCCTTGCGAACACAGAAACGAAATGTCAAACGCGCACTGAACGTCAAATCCACTGTAACATAAAGTGGTATTCACGAACCAAAGTTACTATGACCTTCTCAAATTAGGGCTTGCACATTGAATGTTTACAATTTCCACGTACTGTTTACAGACACTTGACCTCCAACAATGTAGCTTGAATGCTCTGACCTAGAAAAGTCTGTTGTTGAATGAAACGTGTAACAACCAGCAGTACTGTTTACAATAGGAACCCGCCTTCTATGCAGTTATGGTCCACGTAGCAAATGCCTAGTAGTTAACTTCAGTACATGTCTTGTTATGCTTTATGTAGCATTATAATATAAATGCTCGTACTGTTTATTTGGGTCAACCGTTGATGACCTATATCTGTCCTGTTGTAGCCAAAACTTGCAAGTGTAGAATTAGCGCTGTGTGTTACGGCTGTCCCGTGTGTAGCTTAGACCCACAGATCAGAAGTGTAATGTGTACTTGTCCTTCTTGTAACTTTCTCGACAAAACTGGAGACATCATACATGTAACAGCCAACCAGGAATGTAAATTTCTGGATCCATAAATGTCAACAATAATGTCAAATGCTCGCTCTGTTCTTTTTAAACCCACAGATCTGGTCCATCAGAAATGTAAGTTTCTAGGCCACATTGGCGACAAGAAATGTATCATAAGAGCCCACGTAACTGGTCCACCAGAAATGTAACTGTCTTTTTTCTCTTGTTGATGTGATCACTGGCCCAAGACAGTATACATGTTGTTAGATGTGTAGTGCGAGCGTATGATGAATTGAGTGTGGGTGCGAATGAAGACGCGAATGTGTTTAGGCTCGTATAGATGTAGATCCTGCAACCCATACTCTCACATGCAGTAATCAAGGATGCTTTGACACTGCAGGCATGTTTCAAGACATTTATTGACGGGAACACACATAATATCAACAGGAACAGTCAGTGTAACAAGGTCATGCTGACCTGACATCGATAGGTATACATTTGGCATTCAAAAAGGTAAACATCAGAATAGACGTGCATGGTCAATAGCAAAGTTCTTCAATAATGACAGTTCGTAGCGTCGCCCTTGGCGTCTCTGACTAAACGCGTCAGATGCCTTAGTTACTTTGACACACAGGTGCAACTTGGCACTCCCTGCCAATTGCACATATCAGGCTGTAGTATAATAGCCGAAAGCACAGGCCTCGTTCTGACGTCGGCCGTGTACTTCTGTTAAATAGGTTATCATCAACCCTGCAGTAATACTTATTGTAGATAGAAGTTCCGCCAATCTGCGGCTCCCACAATATATCTTCGTCACTGGATTTCTGGACAATATAAGACTAACAGTCTTGGATGGCTACCTCGAGCACAAATATATAAGTTCTGAAATGGCGGATCAGTGAACTGCTGTTCACCCTAGGTAATCCTTTACATGTTCTGCCACCGAAAAGCGTAATAATGCATAAAGGTCGGTATTACCTGGCAAATGAATCCTCAGAACATCACAAGGAATTCTGTCGTCATCCCGACGCACAGAGATTCACTGGGGAAAACTGCCATAGCAGTTACTTCGAAGATTCTCCCCGAAAAACAATGGACTCTTGGTCCCTTCAGAAAAACAGGACCTCCCGGCTTCCCGGAAGTATATCTCACTCCCGCTTAAAAAACCTTCCCATAGGCCTACGCCGAACTGTCAACCTCTGACCCTAAAGGTCAAACACAATGAATGAATAAACAAGGGAAGACAACCCCTAATCAACCTGACATCGCAGGTAAAGACACAATTATACTTATGATACAAACATAAGCAAATAACTTGACAGATGACTCCGTCGAAAATGACAGCAACAGTGGGTCAACAGTCAATGACCTATTTCTACTGTCCTGTGTAGCCAAACTTGGAAATGTAGAGTACTACGGATGTGTGTTATTTATAGCTGTCAACCTAGATCGTTCCAATCTGTAGCCGAAACCAAAATTGAAGCCGAAAAGCCCACGGAACTGGCCTACCAGTAATGTTAGTTGGTTTTTTATGTGATGCAAATGTTGATGTGTAGTTGGCCAGGTACGCGTGTCGATGTAACCTGAACAGTGTACTGGTGCGGTGAAGATCTGGGTCACTCTCGCTGACAGCATACATGGTCCTTGTACGATGATGATGATGATGAGACATGGGTGTGTAGTCGCGAATGCGTTTAGGCTCATATATAGTTACACAATACACCCAGTCACACTCGTACTGAAGACAATGATGGTTGAAATTACTGGTGACAGTTCATATATTTATTCACAAGACTAACAGTAGAATCACACAGGAACAGTCCATGTAAACAGGATCACGTACATCATATTAATTGCAATCCCTTGGTACATATCAGGCATTCTAAGGCTGGTGAACATTCAAATATGTGGGCATGGTCAATAGTGGTATGTTCTTTAATGTACAGTTCATAATGCCGCTTTGGTATCCCTGACTGAACGCGTCAGATACCTTAATAACTTCGTCATACAAAGGACGAGCCCTTAACTCATGTAATCCTATTACCAGGGCCGTCGTTCAACTTGGCATAACACGCCAGTTACATCTTTTCATGTGGTAGAATAGTGGCCATTACACAGAGCCTCGATATGACGTCAGCTGTGTATTCTTCATTAAGCAGGTTGCATAAACCCTGCTATAATGTTTGTATAAGTATACTGCCAACCTGCGGTTTCCACCATATATAACTTCGTCACTGGACTTCTGATAATATGAAGACGAATAGTCTTAAATAGCTACCTTGAGCACAAAATATAAGTTCTGCATTACAGGAACGGTGAGCTGTTCTCACGGCTAGGTAATCCTTTAACAAATTCTGCAACCGAATGCATAGTAATGATAAAATCGGTGTTACCTTGAAACGAATCCTCAGAACACAAGAAACAACACTGTCATCATTCCTGACGTACAGTAAATCACTGGGGAAAACTGCCAACGCAGTCCCTTCGAAGATTTTCCTTCCCCAAAATACAACGGACATTCACGTCCTACAGAAGCCAGTTCGCATCCCTACCTGACGGAAGTCTAATTTTGCGCTCTCCAACTGCGCATGGCACATCGCCCAGAACTGTTTACCTTTGACCCTATTCTCAAAAAAGGTCAAACCCAATGAATGAACCAAAAATGGAGATAACCCCTAATCAACCTGACATAGCAAAGTTAAGACATATTTCCCTAACCTTGACCAGAGTGAAAAACATACAACCAATAAATCGACGTTTGAAACTCCATCAAAGATGACAGCAACACTGGCGTGCAATTCATAATTTATCATTAAGATACTAGTTACGTGACATTTCCAGAGTGAGTAGCCCATTTTGCTACATCGACCATAAACAATTTGGTGATGAACTGGGGAGACTCACATGGCTGAATAAATGACCCACTGAATAATTTTTATCCTCCGTACTTTCCGGGGTAGTTTTAATCCAATATGGGTCGTCATTTCCTATTTCGCTCATTATAGAACTGGAACAATCGCTGTCGTTAGCCGACTTGCAGTAATCTATACCAAAGTAATCAAATCCTCTTGCAGCACTAGTTTCTGCAGCTACTTCTTTCACACGGTACTTTTCCATCTCGTGCAAAACCTTAAGTTAGTTACCACGTACGAAATGGTTCAGGAAGTAGAAGTTATATTTTTACTTGTCTTCTTTGAGACCCCCTACCCCGGGAACTGTTATCATTACCATTCAGCTGCCCAAGTAGCAGCCTTCAACAAACTTATACAGCGCCATTGTACAATGTCTTCGTTATTTCTTTTATTTCTGCTCCACGTTCTCTTCTCTAGGAGTTTTTCACTCTTCCTCTTTTACCCGGGGAATTGCAGAGCAGGAACTGCCTGTTAATTCTGACAACACATTTCCTCAATGTGTGTCCTACTCAATGCCACCGTCTTCCTTTCATCTCTTGCTCCACTGCCACTTGTCTGGTTCTTGTCGCCAGTTCTTCATTAGCGGTCTTTTCACTGCCCCTTGTCTGGTTCTTGTCGCCAGTTCTACATTAGCGGTCTTTCCACTGCCCCTTGTCTGGTTCTTGTCGCCAGTTCTTCGTTAGCGGTCTTCCCACAGCCCTGTCACCGGAAGGCCTACTACTGATACCATAGCATCATTCGTGCTAATAGTTATCAGTTAGATTAGGAAGAACAGTTACGAGGTTTTATTGAAATAGAGACTCGAGTTACGCTAGTATCAGATTGAAACTGAAACTAGGTTAAATAGCGACTCAACGCTATTTTTTGGCAGGAGTTGCATAGCAACCGATGACGTAAATCTGAATATCTGAGACCCACCATCGGTAGGCATATGAGACCCAATAAAATAAATAAAGAATTATTAGATTAACCAACCAGAAGGGTGGTAAAAGCGCGAACCACGCTGCGAAGGCTGATTTCGATATCCGAAATCAGTTGATCTACAGAAGCCAGTTTGTACGGATGTAGCCCTAGTCCATATAACTGCTGGTCTTGAAGTTATCAAGATATCAACTCTGTGTAAAGCAGATAGTTTTTATAAAGTTGGGAATTCATATTACCTGTAAGTACAGCTTCGTGTGACTTTTTCATTTTTCAGAATAAAACCTAGTTAGGCCAGACATGCCTAAATGTCGGGAGAACGAGCTGAACTTATAAGAAATGAAACGGAGCCCTTTAATGTCAAATTAACTAAAATCATAGAAGAGGTAGAGCCTCAACTGTCATTTACCCCTGAGTCGGATACATCTAAGAAGCAAACGAACAGGAACTAAGCAAAAATACTTACCCCAACTTGGATAGGATACATGGAGAAACTATAAATAACCACAAAGACGCATTTTTATGAGGATTTGTAAATGCATGCAAGTGACTTTGTTTGGATGTTATATACAAGATAATAAACTATTTTACTGGATCTCTGAAGACTGTCTTGACTACCTCCTGTTGAAGGTTTTTGCATGAAATAGTGAACATAAAGTATGCTAATGATTGTCACAAAAACATTAAACACCACAGAGGAATTCTGGAACAAACTTGGATATAATCATCACCAAGAATAACTATCTCTGGCAGTATACCAGTATCTTGACTTGAGTGATACCATAAACATATACACACAAGAAACTTGAACATATATACCTTATAAAAGAATCTACACACCTCACGGTCACAGCCTCTTGTCTCGTTCTTGTCGTCAGTTCTACATTAGCGATCTTTCCAAACCACATCAATCTTCTATCTACGCAAGCATACATTCATAAAAGTCTGAAACTTGTTTCGTTAAATTTCAATATATTGTATTTAATTAAATCTGAACCTTTGTTTCGTGGTGCTCATTTTTCCCTTTTACTACATACTTTGAGTAAGGTGGTGGTTTTTATTATTATTTATAAATAGATCTGGCTTTTTTTTTATTGTGTTATTCGTTGCATGAAATTATGGTTTATATCGTACAAGGGGACTAACATAAGGTTGAGCATGGAGCTGTAAACCTCATTAAGTAAAACAATTTGCCACAAAAAAAGCCTCTCTGACAGAGCATTTGAACGCATGCAAGCTTCCTGCAAAAATCCTCTCTGAAAGAGCATGTGAACGCGCGCAAGCCTCCTGCAAGAACCTTCTCTGAAAGAGCATGTGAACGCATGCAAGGTTCTTGCAAGATCCCTCTCTGAAAGAGCATGTGAACGCATGCAAGCTTCCTGCAAGAACCCTCTCTGAAAGAGCATGTGAACGTATGCAAGCTTCCTGCAAGAACTCTCACTGAAAGAGCATGTGAACGCATGCAATTTTCCTGTAAGAACCCTCTCTGAAAGAGCATGTGAATGCATGCAATTTTCCTGTAAGAACCCTCTCTGAAAGAGCATGTGAATGCATGCAATTTTCCTGCAAGGAGATCAGCTATAGTGATGAAGGTTGTTATGTGCAAAAGGAGTTGGGGTATCACAGTCAATAAAACAACTTTAAATAAATCGATAGTTCTGAAAACTTTGGCAAAATCCAACTGGTCTAGGTAATTAGAACCAATCTTCTTGTGACGAATACATGAATATTTATTTCCGCTTTTGCTTCCAATAACATATGTGTCTCAGGTACATTTTATACATGGTTATCCCTAATATTCTGTAATTCATTAACATAATGAGATCACTGTTCGACATACTATTTACATTTCATGCAAACTTGTCCTCTGGCCGAAGATAGTTTAACATCCTTCAAATTAAAATAATTGAAACACATAGATTCCAATTGTCCGACTATTCATATTCCTTTATATCTGGATCCATAACTAACCACATTCCATTGAATCTATGACACTTCGGGATACTCCATACATTAATCAAACACTACTCAAAAACACACCCGGCCCTGCAGGACGCAATGAATGCTCTAGTTGCTACTCCAAACAAATCCAGTCATCCTCGGAACCACACACAGAAACATTCACATAGACGCCTTTGTGTGCACAACACAGTTTTCAAATACAAGACCTTATGTTGTCTGCTAAAAGGGTCATAACAGGGGTTGTTCCCTATGTCTAACACCTTGGGAATTACCCGACAAGAAATTCTTTAAATGCTGTCACTTGGTTGTCTCTGTCTATATCCTATTGAACGCCAGCATTTTTTTTTTAACTCGTGTTGCTATAGTTCCACACTGGTGATATTATCATGCTATTTTAATACTTGTATCCTGCAGAAGCACCCACATATGACTATCTTTTATTTCTGTGTTGCGGTTCTTGTTTTTAAACATTCACATATACATGATTTTAAATTTGATGGCTGAAATGTTCTTCAATTATAACAATATATTCTTGGTCGTCTGCACGTAAGAGATTATTACTTATTAAATATTGAAAACCCTACATCTTGGCTTTGTGACTGATAACAAAACAAAAGGATGGGAGTAGCAAATATGTATGGTGACTGCCATGAAAAAAGCTTTTCCCATTATTGATGTAAATATTTTTTTTTAGAACCATTGGGTCCTAATAATGTCATAATTCCCCCCAGATCTCTTTTATCGGATGCCTAGCCTTCTCAGATAAGGGCAGAAAATAGGAGATACTATGCGTATGTTGCGTACGTTAAAAATCCCTCGGCAGTTGGAAATCGTAAAGAGTAGGAGATACGGCCGCTGCTCTGGCAAACTTTTCAAATTAAAAAACCTACCCAACATAAAAATAATTATAAAGTGTATGATTCCTGTATACACATTGGGATCCATTTTAGACACACTTCAAGTTGCATGAAATTATGTCACTTCTTAAAAAGCTTGAGTAAACTGGTATACAAAACGACTAAAAATGAAACTAGTGGAGACTGTGGATAACGCCCCTCCATGGACCGTTACCCACGTTTGCCCAAGTAGAGGGCCCTTAATTGTAATCCAATTTTGATAAAATTTGAAAACAGTCGACATAAAGTTTTTCAAAGTCTTAAATACGAACATTCGTCATAATCGAGCAAATACCTCTAGTTTCTCTTTTTTTTTTTTTTGCGAAAGGCCGACTGACATCGAAATTCCTAGCAAGTCTTGTAATTTGCAATTGAAAATGTGCTAAAAATGTGAAAGAATTCCATTGTATGTATGGATGTTTGTCTTGGAGAATGAGCAAATAAAAAGTAGATCTTTAACACACGCGCTGAGGTCTTTTTCTTTTGTTTATTAATTTGTTTTGTTTTGTTTGTTTTTTTAATTAGAGAACAATGTGAGCATCATACGAACTGCTAAGATTATAACGTGTGTATATTACAAGGCGTAAAACAAAGTTATTTGTTGCATATCAGGCTTAACAAATCTTGAATTCATTATTTAGCGAATGTACTATGATTTTAGATATGTTACCAGATTTAGATTGTTCATAAATGTTTATGTTTATGCTTTTAGAACACAACCGGTGGAAAAAGTGGCATCCATATTGGTCGTTGTGAGACCTGTGACGGAATTATTGCGTCGATCTCTTCTCCTCTCCGGCAGTAGTCAGTTACATGTGTTGTGAGTACTGATTACCTGAAAATTTCCGTGGTCAGCACATTTCTTTCTCTGCTATCAAGCAGATATTAGCTATTTTCTAATCACATCACACTTCTTTCAGTAATAATTCGTCTTGTCTGTTTACCTGACCATCCCTGCTGAGAGAGTAGACAGGTGATGCAGTATTGACCGACAGTTATGTTGGTAACATTCTCGTGTACTAAACCTTGGCCGCGCCGGATTAGCACGACGTACGCCCAGCCAGTTTATTTAGCGATGAAATAACGATTTGGATTCCTGTTGTGAGGAGTCACAGCCCAGATGTTTACACAAGGGTCGGTGTTTGCACAAGCACAGGGAGATAAATTACCCGTCAACGAACATATTACAGACATGCACCTGGAATACGGAATGAGGTAATAGCATCCGGATAGAAGTATTACGAAGATATTACTTGAGATAAGAGTAAGAAGTTATTTGTAATCACTGACGAGTGTCGCATAATGCGATTGGGATTCGATATCTAGGTAATCAAAACTAAGTAACACCGTCGAAACACGTGTAATGCTAATAGCTCGACCAATGAAACGAGAGCTTGCTACACGGAGATCGTCTAGGCCTAACAATCAGGTAGGGAGGAAATCTGTGTTAGGACCACGCAGTAAAAACTTCATTTAAAATCAACGGACTGACCGATGGCAATTCTACTTCACTGAGTCATAGAGGGAGAGTAGACCCAGGTGTGGATATAGCCAGGAAGACAATGACTTTTATAATTATGGGGATATGATCACCCAAGTGGGTCAAACAGTTCGGAAAATGATGAAAAGTGCGGTTTAAAAATTCCTAGAAAAAGGAAGGACAGACGGATCTCGGAAAGATTGATATGGAAGGAAAGCCACATGTTGTCCGATTAAAACGAGATATCTCAAGAGGCAATAGCTTTTGTAAGTAATGAGAACGACTACGTTATCTGTTTAGAAACTAACACAGATGACCTACCCGAAGTGAAATACGAGAAATATTTTCGACCGAAGTTGCTTGAAGGAATAGCCAATCAGCGCAAAGTCACGGATTCACGCAAGATGGCCGACCAAGCGCATAAATACGCAGGTAGTTGGAAGTGAAGAGACACACACGAACTGAAAGAACGCAGAGGACAAAAGGAGAGAGCTAGGCACGTATTCCTTCACCATTTAGTATTTGTGCTGGTCTGCCTTTGCCAGAAGTAGTCCTGTTAGTATTTCCGAAAAAGACCAGAGGGTTTCGGTCGTACATATAGACATAAGCCAGAAGTGAGAACCCAAGTGTTATCCTGCATAGCGACACGGAGCACTACCGCTGGTCTACCTGGTTGTCCTGGTATCCCTACTACATGGGAAGATCAGCCGAGTCTATACAGTCGTGTGGAGCTTACCAACAGTGCCAACCATCATTTAAGGAGCACTCAGTTAAGTGCAGAAACAGATGACCATTCGATCAATTTATATGTGAAGAGTCAAGTCATGAAGAAAAAGACTGGTTAACGTTTTTTGTCAGAAAAGCAGAGACACTGTAATTCAGTAAAGTAAAATAATATCACTGTGATTTCTCTGGATATTGTGTAAATATAAAATTCCTATTCATAAAGAATTTCTATCTATTTCAAGAACAGTAGATAAGATAATCATTATAAATAAATTGATTTTAATTGTAACTTGAATTTTGTTAATTTCATAAAGTTACTATTGAGTTCAATTTGAATTTCATTGTTATTTAAAGCATAAGATAGTTATTACGAGAAGACACTCTAGGCTCTTGATCTTCTTATTACCACCGGACCAGGGGTCTTTACTGTCTGACTATCCTTTGTGCTATTATTCACCAGTACTCATTTCTGAGACTGGGGTATATAGTGGAGTTCATTATTCTTTATTGAACTATCATCAACTGTCATCAAGACAACAACCACTAATATACCATCTCGTTACACTGGGGGCTCGTTCGCGGGATATCCTTGATAGTCCTGAGCCAAAACGCTATCTTCTTTCTTAGCAAATTTTTTTTTTGAGTTTTATTTTCCCCAACAGTGGAAAAATATATATATATAAAATAAATAATAATATCTAAATAATTTTCTTGTTGAAGTACCATTGAGTACAAATAGACAGACTCTCACATAGATTGTGACAATATTCATTAATTAAGTTTAATTTAATTAAGCTTGAATTAGTTAGTTGAGTAAGACTATTCACCCTCTCAACAGCGAGACAATGGCTGATCTGGTAAAGGTTAAGTCTGCCATTATACAAATGGGGAAGGACTTGGGCCTAAGTGGAGATGCTCTTATCCAGTATGTCTGTTACGGTATATGATATTAACGCCGTCTGCTAAAGGTTAGCGGACGTGCAAATGTAAAGGTTAAGACATTTAATATATTGCGATAGATGTTTCAATTATTGAACGCTCCATACACGATCGATTATGACGTGTCTAGCGTTGTTTGGGTCACAGTCGGTAACTAGGAGACGCTACCCTTTGTTACTTGACCGCCAAGCTGAATAGCTGCGTTTTGTTAACCTTCCAATTCAATGGCATGATATAGCCATTTATATGTGCATTATGATGGACCAGGGTCAGTCCTAGAACTCTACATGAGAGGAAACTTATGGAGGTTAGTGATTAACTAAATCCTTGGAAGGAGAAAGATAATCGTCTACTTTATACGAAGTAATTAGACTCACAGTCTCACTGTCGGCAGGTAGCCATTCTATCTGCGCGTGCATATAGCTGTGATGTTCTGACGACAATTACTGCATTGCATCCTTAAACGGACATTGACATGTAAAACAGCAGTCTACGCTATTGATTGATTGATGCATGTACCTCATGTGTGAATTGAACTGTTTATGTATGTGTGTAATCCATATTAAATTGTGAAGGACTCGAACCGGAGGCATTATTCGTTGAATCACGTTACACCATTCAACCATTATGAATTATGTATTTTATATCAAGTTGCTGAGTTAATAAGATGAACAGTTGTTTACATCTTGATGCCAAGTTCAGGCATTACGACAACCTAAAGGTGAGGTTCACCCCATTCGCGTACAAATATTAGCACGATCAGAATTCAAGCAACACAACCAGTAACCACACACGAAAGTCCTTCAACAAAAGTGGCGGCCGAATGCGGGGAACGACAGAAAAAAGAAACAAACTTCTGTTCCTTACGCACATGTTAACCACAAATATTTACGATCAATTTTCGATCACATGATCCAGTCAAAGATGACGCAGTACTCATTATAATGCCTAACAACGTGACGTCACCGAAAGTCGTGTAGGTGAACTGTCGGAGAAACCAAAGCCGTTTCTAAGTCTAACCAGGGGGAAACATGAGCCATTGAAGCAAACACACGATATGGACTACAGGAGCAGACAGTCAAAGGCACAGGCCTAGCCGTCGACGACAACGAGCATCAAGTGAAGCAGCAAATAAAGATAAGTTTAGCTCAATAACTATTGTCGTTAACGTGACAGTGCTAACTGAGTCCATGCCCTCTGCCTACATCGGCATGTTTTTACCTATGTTTAATGTACTTTTTGTTGTCTTAATGTGTTGTTAGTTAGTGGGCGGAAGGGAGGATGAACCGAAATTAGATTCTGTGGCTCTCACGATGCCTGAATTGATTTCGGTCGTTTCTTAGGGCAGTTAAACGATTGCACTTTTGGAAGCCCCATTGTGGTTTGCCATTGGACTGTCTGTCCAAATCTGCTGTCGTTTGACGATTTGTGTTAGCTGTACCGTTCCGTAGATAACTGGTGTATTTTATTCGTACTCAGTTCACAATTTTATTCAGTTTTGTATCATGTTCGTTAACTATTTCGTCCAGTCTACTCTTACTATCAATTTATTTTATGATTGTTAAATGTTTGTCCGTTATGAGTCCTGTGATGTCATCATTTTTTGCAGTCATTTTTTTTGTGTACTTTGCATATTAAGTTGACCTCGGGTCAATCTTTGACCCTTCGTTTTCCGTGTGACACTTCCGCTTGTTTTATTTAGTTCATAAATTCATTTTTAATTGTGAAAATGTCTTGTTTGCGTCTTGACATTGTTTGTACCCTTTAGTTGCATCATTGTTTTGTTTGTCCTCATGATATATATTAAATGCTACATTAATAATATAACATTATATTCAATAATACACTTGTAATTTAATTTAATTAATTTTTTTTGACATTTAAGGTTAATATGGGACATTGCATAATTATGCAGTGATAGTCCAAGAAATTAGCACTGCAATTTATAAGAGATGCCTAGGGCATAATAATATAATATATATATTGACCAAATAAAATAATCTTATAGTCTACCTTTGAGGTAATAGACCCATTGTATATTATTTAATATACTTTTCTGGTACTAAGAGAGTGACTTAGTACATTGAACAATATAATTACTAGGAATCATACCCAACATCATTGGATATTGAGATTAATTGTGTGATGTAATTACATTCAACTATGTCACCAGCCTACTGCTATGGAAACACCTGTTAAAGGTAAATTAGGGAATTCAATACCAACAGAAAAAGAACAAATGAAGAGATGGGCTGAGCACTTCATGGAGGTGCTAAACAGACCACCACCAACAGTAACACCTGATTTTAATAATGAAACACTCACAACCACCTTGCCAATAACTTGCGATGAATTCACGCTGGACGAGATCAAACAAGCCGTTAAAAGATTAAAAAATTTTAAAGCTGCTGGAGTTGACGAAATTTCAGGGGAAATGATTAAAGCAGTTAATGACAACAACCTCTTGAGAATTTTAGATATTATAAATGAAGTATGGAGAGAAGAACAACCACCACAACAATGGAAAGACAGTATTATTGTAAAGTTACCGAAGAAAGGTGATCTATCAGACTGTAATAACTGGCGTGGTATATCTCTATTATCAGTACCTGGAAAATTATTATGTTGCATGATGTTAGAAAGACTTAAATTGCATGCTGACGAAAAGATCAGAGAAGAACAAGCGGGTTTCAGGCCGAAACGATCATGTATTGATCAAATATTCACACTAAGAACAATTATAGAAGAATCAGTGGAAAGGCAATCGCCACTTATTATCACCTTCGTCGATTTTCAAAAAGCCTTTGATAGTCTACACCGCCCATCATTGTGGAAGATACTTACAATCTATGGTTTTCCAACAAAATATGTGAATATAATCAAAGCGCTATATGACAATGCAAGATGTTGTGTTAGAACAAATAAAGGGAATACAGAATGGTTTACAGTAGAAACAGGGGTGAAACAAGGCTGTATTATGTCACCACTACTTTTTGGAATAGCTATTGATTGGGTTATGAGAAACTATACCCACAATGAACAATTGGGTATAAAATGGACAAATGGAAAATTCCTGGGGGACCTGGATTTCGCAGATGATGTAGCATTCTTAAGTTCAACACCAAGACAATCCCAAGAAGCAATAAATAATTTGTGTCATCTCTCGGTTAAAATAGGTCTCCAAATAAATGCCTCTAAAACTAAAGCTATGAACTTTTCTAACGAGACCTTTGATATCATCTTGAACGGGGAAAAACTACAGAAAGTTGAAAGTTTCAATTATTTAGGCAGTAAAATGACTCAGGATGGTGACACAACAAGAGAAATCCATACTAGAATTGCTTTGGCAGCTAGCGCCTTCAATAGATTATCTAACATTTGGAAATTACGATCATTGAATATACATACCAAGCTTCGTCTGTTTAATTCAAATGTTATCTCAGTGTTAACATACGGCTGTGAGAGTTGGAAAATAACAAAATCATTGGAGAACAAGCTGAATACATTCGAGAACAAATGTCTTAGAAAACTCATGAACATCAGTTGGAAAGAATTCAAGACTAATCGACAAATAAGAGAAGACTCTAGGCAGAAATATGTCTCCGACTATATAAGGAAAAGACGATGGTCATATATCGGTCATGTCCTACGAATGCAAAACAACAGAATACCACTACAGGCGCTCACTTGGGTTTCTGAGGGTAAGAGGAAAAAAGGAAGACCAAAAGAAACACTCAGAAGAACAATAATAAGAGAAGGAAGAACGTTGGGCCTAAATAATGTGCAAGAGCTAAGAGGAGTGGCGTCACAACGAACAACCTGGAGAGCACTGGTTTCTGCCTTATGCGCCGTGTTTGGTGCTTAAAGAATTTATTATTATTATTAATTACATTATAGTTAACAGATATCATAACTATTTATGATATAGTTAGTACTTAGATACAATATTGTTACAAAATATTGTCTATTAGTTGAACTTAGACATTAGAGTTCAGTACTATTGTGATTATTTATATTGAATATTCCTAAGTTGAGTAAGTATAATAATTACTCTGAAGCTACTATTGACTATTTTAATCAGTAATTACCAATAATTACTTACCAGATAAAAGTCAAAATGCTTACTATAGACCATTTCGTTAAAATTGGTAAGGAATATGGTTATAAATCTCAAGAACTTCGTCAGTTTGCTGAGGCAGAACTGGAAAAACATAAAGCAGAAATGGAGGAACGTGAAAGAAAAGAAGCAGAGAAAAAGGCTGCATTAAAGAAAGAGGAAGAGGAACAAAAGGCTGCATTAAAGAAAGAGGAAGAGGAACAAAAGGCTGCATTAAAGAAAGAGGAGGAGGAACGTGAGATGAAGCAAATTGCCAAGGAAAATAGATTAAGAGAGATTGCTCAACGTGAAAGAGAAGAGCAAAGAGCAATTACCAAACAGGAAGAAGAGAATAAATTGAAACGAGAGGAAATTATTTTACAACAAGAAATGGAATTGGCGCGTATTAAATTGGAGACAGCAAGATTACAAGCACAAAGTGCTGATGCAAACCAGAATAATAACGCACAAAATGGATCGTCATCCAGCCAAACTAAACATTTCTACAACTTTAAATTACCCACTCTCAACTTAAACGTGGACGACCTTTCATCGTTCCTGTCACGTTTTGAACAGACTTGCAAAACAAATCATTTGCCTGAAGAGTCATGGGTACTCAAGTTAAATGAATTCTTGGTTGGAGAACCATTGACGGCTTCTCAAAATGCTGACCCATCAATAGCAAATAACTACGGTGCTATTAAGTCCTTGCTTTTACGAAGGTTTCACCTGGACGAGGAACACTGTAGGTTGAAATTTAAGGGAATTTTACCTGAATCTCCAAAAGATTTTGCAGGATTCATTGCGAACATACGCAATACATTTAATAGATGGGTTGAACTGGCAGAAGTCAACAAATCATACGACAAATTAGTTGATTTACTACTACGGGATAAGGTATTATCTTCGGTTAGCCAGCCATTTTTTGCATATTTGCAGGAGCGTAAACCAGGTACTATCGACGAGTTAGAAAAAATTTCTTTAAACTACTGTTCGGCACATCCGAATGCAACCATTTCTAACTCCTCATTAAGAGAACCTCTACCTGTGGCGTCTAATATGGCCTACAATCATAATAACAAACAAAGACATCACAGTGTAGACAGAAGTAGGTTCCAAAGAAATCACAATGTTAACTTTCAGAAGGGACATAATAATGATTTCAACAATAAAAATGAGTTCAACAGAGGTAGATCACGAGATAGAAATTATTCACCTCAAACAAACTACCACAATGGTCAACATAACACTAATTATAATCGATCACATACTCCCAATAATAACAATAACTGGAATGGTAATAATCATGGCTCGAGACATCGAGATAATAGTTACTATAGAGGACGACGAGATAATTCTAACAATTATACTCGGAATCGATCTCATTCTCGGGGATCATCTCATTACAACCATAATACAGGGGCGGCAGTTACAAATAATACTACCCCTATAGCTCAGGTCCCACTTGACAATAATACAACACAGTCTTCTGCTGCATGTTTTGCTATTAATTATAATGTGGCAAATAGTTGCCAACAATGCAATCTTATTTTTCAGAAGGCGAAAGAAACAGTGCTTAACTGCGGACATATTACACCAGAGGTAGGTCTTGCAGTCAACGATGGAACAGGCTTACTAATTTTTAACAGGGGATTAGTTAATGGATCCGTCGTCTCAGTGCTGAGGGATTCAGGATCCACGACGATTGGTGTACGTCAGTCGCTGGTACATCCTAGCTGTGCGACAGGAGAATATGTACGCTGCATGACATTTGGTGGAACTATTGAGTTTTACCCCACAGCTATTGTTCATATTAGAACACCCTTTTTCACAGGGAATGTAAAAGTATGTATGCTAAAAAAGCCTATAGCTGATCTGATGGTTGGTCGTATACACGGCAGTAAAGATTGTACTCCAGATGAGATCATAGAATGGGAGAAACATAACCTATGCACTGGAAACGCCGTGACGACTAGAGCGCAGACTCAACTCATGGAGAAATTTAGTGATAATAAAATGGATGCAGACAACCAAGAGGAGTTTGTAGTCAATTCACCTATTGACAGGGAAACATTTGCAACCAAACAAAAAGAGGATAAATCTTTAAAAAAAATTTTTAAGCTGGTTGATAAAGTTGACAATCTATCCTCAGGTAATAATAACAAACATTGGTTTGTTATTAAAAATGACATATTGATTAGATGTTTTAATGACAAATCACAAATGAAACAACAAGTTATGGTCCCGTATACTTTTAGACGGTACATTCTTCAACATGCACATGACTCACATTGTGCTGGACATATGGGATATACTCGAACACGATCTCGAGTACTGTCTTCATTCTTTTGGCCAGGAGTGTCAAGAGATATTTCGCAGTATGTACGTTCCTGTACTACATGCCAAGAAGTGAAAGCACGTGGAGCTTTTCACACGGCGCCTATTCAGGCTTGCGATATCTCAGTAAGACCGTTTGACAAGATGGCCATAGATATTATTGGTCCATTGCTACCATCGGCCAGAGGACATAGATTCGTCCTTACGTGCATTGATTTGTGCACACGATGGCCAGAAGCTATCCCATTAAAGACCACCACTACCACAGATGTAGCTGATGCACTACATCTCATCTTTTCTAGAATAGGGTTTCCTAGAAAACTTTTATCAGACCATGGGTCACAGTTCATATCTGACACCATGAAGGAAGTCATGAAAACTTGGAACATTGATAGGAATTTAAGTAGTATTTATCATCCTATGAGTAATGGTGCGGTTGAAAGACTTAACCGTACACTTAAACAACTACTACATAAGGTTACTGCTAAGCACCCTCATGACTGGGACAGAGCACTCCCAGCTGTTCTATTTGCTTATCGGGAGGTACCGCATGAACAAACTGGCTTCTCTCCCTTTGAATTAGTTTTTGGTGCTCCCCCAAGAGGTCCTATGGGACTAATAAAAGACTTATTAATTGACGAGGAGATGACTCAGGACACTCAGTCATCTTACGAGTATGTGATTAATCTTCGGAAGAACATTATTGAGTCTTGCCAGTTGGCAACAGCTTCTTCTGAGGCTGCAAAAGCTAAGGCTCGATCTCTACAAAATAGGTCTCGACGATTACGCCAATTATTCCCAGGCGATGAGGCTTATGTGTTACTTCCTCACAATAACAATAAATTATTGATATCTTGGAATGGTCCTTACAAAGTCATTGATAAAATTTCCGACGTTGATTACGTCTTAGATATCAAGGGACACAAAAAGATATTTCATATTAACATGCTCAAGCAATTTCATACACGTCCTGAACACTTACAGTCAATTTTTCATGAACTAGATGACAACACAGTATCTACTTGTTATTATTCTAACTTATCTGTCATCCAGGAAGAAGAATCTTCTTTTCCTGAGGTACAGTTACCGTTACCGGTACCAGTAGTTCAACCTACTGAATCTTGGCGGGATGTAACCATCTCTTCAACGGTTACACCGCAACAGCGTCTACAGATTGCTAATCTATTACAATCTTATCCAGATGTGTGGACCGACGTCCCGGGTCGCACATCGGCTATCAGTCATGACATTACTCTCAATGATGATACACCTATTCGTGTACATCCCTATTCTGTTCCTTTACATTTCCTTGCTAAAACTACTAAGGAACTTGAACAGATGTTGTCTCTGGGAATCATTGAGACTAGTAATTCGCCATTCTCTTCTCCATTAGTGATTGTCCGGAAGAAGGACAATAACATCAGACTATGTGTTGATTATAGAAAATTAAATGCTAAGACTATAGTTGACAGCGAACCACATCCACTTATCGACGACTTACTGCCACGTCTATCCAACGCAACTATATTTAGTAAGATAGACTTAACTAAAGGTTATTGGCAGATACCACTGACCGAAAAGGCTAAGTACTACACCGCATTTTCCACTCCACAAGGTCTATACCAGTGGAATGTGATGCCTTTTGGGCTTGTTAATGCGCCAGCTACCTTCATTCGCCTGATGCGACAAATTTTATCAGGCAGACCAGACGTTATTACATATATTGACGACATATGCTTGTTTAGTTCGTCGTTTGAGGAACATGTTTCGGGACTTAGATATGTTTTCGACACTCTAAGGAATTATCATCTAACTGCTAAACCTACAAAGGTGCAAATCGCGTGTAATGAGATAACCTTTTTGGGACATATCATTGGATCGGGATATATCCGAACGTTACCTAGTACAGTCTCCAAAATTCTAAACATAGCAGTTCCTCAGACGAAGAAACAGGTCAGGAGTTTGTTAGGACTTGTTCAATATTACAGTAGATTCATACCAAACTTGTCATCCATCACGGCTGTATTGTCTTCATTGTTAAAAAAAGACATGCCGGTGAAGGTGACATGGACTGGTACATGCAATGAAACTTTCAACAAAATTATAAATTTGTTCTCGCATGAACCAATTTTAAGACTTCCCGATGCTTCCAAAAGATTTTTCTTACGAACAGATGCTAGTAACTACGGCATTGGTGCATGCCTGCTCCAGAACCATGATGGCATTCTACATCCTACCTTATATATTTCAAGAAAGCTAAAGCCGGCAGAAACAAAGTATTCCACAGTGGACAAGGAACTTTTATCAGTGATATGGGCAATAACTAAACTTGAAAAGTTTTTGCTTGGTGCTCCATTCACCATCCAGACGGACCAACGTGCTGTACATCTTTGCGTCGATCTAACCATAAGAGCCAAAAACTCGCCAGATATGCAATCATCCTACAGCCATTTGAATTCTCCATTGAACATATTCCTGGCACTGAAAATATTGTGGCGGATGCGTTGTCACGTAATCCTATTGACGACGAATAATCAACATTGACATTCCTAAAACACGTCAATCATCACTACATTGGATATGAACGAAGTATCAACTATAAGGGAACTAACCTTGCCTTCAATTTAAACTTTATAAACACTATATGCATCACAGAATTGAACTAAAGACAATCAAGGTATACATATTGACATTGAAACTTCGTCTAACGTCCATACACGATATATGAATATTCGTTGAACAATCATGGAACAATATCTGACGACAAGTCGAACTTATTATCCTATGTGCACTTAATTCTTGGATGCTGGGATAAATGACATTTCTTTCCAACGTAAACGTTTGAACATTTTTGCCTAAAAGAATTCATCAGGATCAAGACTACGGATGGATCATCATATCCTATACTAATTAATTAGTTAACTTAACTTCTTAATTGAATTATTATCAATAAAATGAAATGTGAGAAAAAAATGAAATGAAAGAACAAAAAAAGAGAACGAAATATAAAAAGAAGAAATTATGAAAAGAGAAAATAAATCTCACACAAGTATTAGATTAATATTTTTTTTAATGTACCTATACGTTATTTAGTTAGTTAAATTAGATAGTTATTATTCACTAACACTTAACACACACAATTAAGTTAAACTTATATTCGAATTTCTTTCTATTTCTTCTCACTTATTTTGTCTTTTCTTCTCTCATAACATCGCGTTACATTAGAATCTTAATAATTTAACTCTTAGTTTAATTAATTAATTTAATTTTAATTAGTCAAATTAATTCCTATATGACATACTAATACGACAGACCTTACTTTAATTTAATTCTATCATTCACTATTAACATTGGACATTTTATTTAGTTGATATAATAATATGTATAATATTGATATATAATGTGATTAATGTTAGATGACTATGACAAATAGTTAGTTGACATGACCGCGACACGGTTCTACTCAGAACATCGTCGGCCATATGTCACGATTGTGTTAAATTTTTTTTGAAAAATTGTTAAGTCGGATAGATCTTGAAAAAAAATCTATCGATTTTTTTTTCCCCGGTGTACAGGGAATTGTTACGGTATATGATATTAACGCCGTCTGCTAACCTTTAGCAGACGTGCAATTGTAAAGGTTAAGACATTTAATATATTGCGATAGATGTTTCAATTATTGAACGCTCCATACACGATCGATTATGACGTGTCTAGCGTTGTTTGGGTCACAGTCGGTAACTAGGAGACGCTACCCTTTGTTACTTGACCGCCAAGCTGAATAGCTGCGTTTTGTTAACCTTCCAATTCAATGGCATGATATAGCCATTTATATGTGCATTTATGATGGACCAGGGTCAGTCCTAGAACTCTACATGAGAGGAAACTTATGGAGGTTAGTGATTAACTAAATCCTTGGAAGGAGAAAGATAATCGTCTACTTTATACGAAGTAATTAGACTCACAGTCTCACTGTCGGCAGGTAGCCATTCTATCTGCGCGTGCATATAGCTGTGATGTTCTGACGACAATTACTGCATTGTATCCTTAAACGGACATTGACACGTAAAACAGCAGTCTACGCTATTGATTGATTGATGCATGTACCTCATGTGTGAATTGAACTGTTTATGTATGTGTGTAATCCATATTAAATTGTGAAGGACTCGAACCGGAGGCATTATTCGTTGAATCACGTTACACCATTCAACCATTATGAATTATGTATTTTATATCAAGTTGCTGAGTTAATAAGATGAACAGTTGTTTACATCTTGAAGCCAAGTTCAGGCATTATGACAACCCAAAGGTGAGGTTCACCCCATTCGCGTACAAATATTAGCACGATCAGAATTCAAGCAACACAACCAGTAACCACACACGAAAGTCCTTCAACAATGTCACTGTGGAAAGTGATAAGTATATGGACATTGAAGCTAAGAAATTGGAAGCCGAAAGGGAGACCAAGAAGCTTGAATTAGAAGTTGGTAGAGAAGCTAAGAAATTGGAAGCCGAAAGGGAGACCAAGAAGCTTGAATTAGAAGCTGGAAGAGAAGCTAAGAAAATGGAAGCTGAAGAAAGGAGATTAGAGGTCGAGAGAGAGGAAAGAAGGATTCAGGCTGAAAGAGAACATGAGTTGAAGTTAAGACAACTGGAAATTCAGGCAACTGCAAGTATAAATGGTAGCAGTTCTCCTCACTCTGACAGTAGCTCTAGCCAAGGTCCTCAAAAGGGTGCTATGAACTTCCATTTGGATGCTTTTATGGAGAAGGACGATTCTATTGAGGCCTACATAGACAGGTTTGAGCGACTTGCTTCATCATATGGCCTAGAGAAGGAAAAGTGGAATGTTAAGCTCTCTCAACGATTGAGGGGTATTTCTTATGAAGTGTTTTTGAAACTACCCAAAGAGGAACAGGAAGACTTCGAGGCTCTGAAGCAAGCATTGCTTGTTCGCTATGAGCAAAATTCCGAGGCTTATCGTAAGAAATTCCGAACTGCCAAGAAGGAGGCTGGAGAAACGTACCAACAATACACAGCTCGGTTGGAAACTTACCTACTGAGATGGGGTACACTGGGAAATTTTTCACAAGATTTCGAGGGACTCAAGGAAATGATTCTGATAGAACAACTTTTAGATTCCATGACCCCTGAAACGAAGAAATTTCTGGTAGAAAACCGATGGGATAGGTTGGAAGACATAATCAAATATGCTGAAAGTCACCAATTGGCACATTCTCTAACACAAGGAGCAAAAAGGAAACAAGGAGAATTTCTCAAGAAGCCTCACAACCACTTCGAGCAGGACGAAGACGAACCCACTCGAAACCACTTCCATAAGACCAACCACCGAAACCATCAGCAACATGAAAGAAACCCTCTGGCATACGATAAGAAACCTTCAAGAAAGGAAGAGAAATGATGTAAGACTTGTAGAATGAGCAACCATAATACTGCAGAGTGCAGAAGGAAAACCCCTCCTTATTATGCTGCATGCTTACAGGTGAGGACTTGTGATAGGAAGGAACTGACAGTGATTCAGAATAGCCTCCATCACCCACCTACACAGGAGATAGTGACTGTGAATGGCAAACAAGTCACAGGAATGTATGACACAGGTTTGTCCTATGACGCAGTCGTGTGTGCATCTCTGGTGCGCCCTGAACAAATCACCACAGAAACAGTGGACATTCAAGGGCCACTCAAGGGAGCTTTACCCCTAACTTTGCCCATAGCGAAGATTCAAGTCAGTTGTCGCTATGTGTAAGGGGAAATAAATGCAGCTGTACTAGATGATCCCTTCTACCCCCTGATGTTGGGGCGTAGATATGTTTTTGGGGGAAATCCTATAAAACCTGAGGTTGCGGAAGACACCCGGTCCAGGTCAGGCTCCCAGAATAGAGAAGGGAACACTCATTTAAAAATTCACTCAACTGAGATGAAGAAGGCTCAAGCCCAAGATAGTACATTGAAGCCTTGCTTTGGCAAATTGCCAAAAACACATAACCCTCCCAGAAAAGGGGATTTCATTATGGAACATGGACTCTTGCACAGGAAAGCTGGCAGAGTGCCAAACGGCCATGGGCGATTGTTGTACCATCCACCTATAGAACCAAGGTTATAGAATGGGGGCACATTGCTGTGACGGGTCGGTGGTGGTGGTGTGGTGTTGGTGTTGCGGTTCCTTGGTTATGGTATTATTTATTGAATAGTAAAGTCACTCTTTAGACGTATCAATGTTGGTTATAAATGGTTAGCTCTGGGCATCAGAACATCCCTTCGACGTTCTGATTTGCATAGTATATAGTATTTGATTTCCCTTGTGGGAGAGTTATCGTGCTGACAAAGGTAAACACCAACAGCTGTAGAACCGAACCCGAAACGTAAATAAAGGATCAAGCCTTCTGCTTTGAGTCCACATGTATTGAGATTCATACAAAAACGATAATCGACATTCACAAAGGTTTCATGTACAATTCAGCGTAACAATTGAATTCCAAATAATATCAGTAAGTATCCGTCCGTGTCAAAACAATATGTCAGATGAACATCGTGGCTATATACGTGCGCTGTTGTAGTCAACAGCCAGAAATGAGCACATGAGTTCTTGACATCTACAATTTGAATCATAATACGATTCTCCTTCCATTATTAGTTTAATTTAATTAATCTCATGCTTAGATTAATTTCCGAACTGACCCTGAAGTCTACATCGATTCATCTATATAATATAGGCTATATACTCAGCCTTATTTCCTTGGAAGAAATACAAGACACGACCTTCTTGCTTGACGGATAGCGTAACAAAGGCCCTGTAACCAAGTCACTAGGCGTGACCTTCCCAACGCGAATGCGTCATAATCTCCGCATATATTTCGCGTTCACTATACCGTAAAATATCGACATATTCTATAAATATTAATGACCCCTAAACGTTGCGCATGGGTAAACCCCAGCAGACGCCGTCATTTAAAATAACACCGTAACAGATTTCCTGTCAGACGGGGGCAAAAAAAATCTATTAAATAGATTTTTTTTTGAACAATATTAATCAAATTATCAAAAATTTAACAAAACCCGACATATGACCTACGATGTTCTATCTAGAACAGTGTCGCGGTCATGTCAGTAATATATTATAATAAAATCAACGTCATATCATACATATACCTTATATTAAACAAGGAAATGTCACTGTCACTAACTAATTAACTAATTAATTTGTTGTATGTATAGACTAACTAATAATGTGAGGTGTTATTAAAATTATTCTAACTAACTAAAATTAAAATAATTAATTATAGTATGTACGTATGGTACTAACTAATTAATATCTAATTGAAGAAAATGAGAAATAGAATAAGAGAGTAAAAGAAATAAAAATTGAGAAGTACGGACAATTGAAACCAAATATTAAAGTATACATTAAATTAGCATGCGTGTGAAAATGAAGTGTAAGGATAGATACCTAATTAAATTAACGCAATCAGAAGAAAAGAACAGAAAAAATTCATACATTTTAACTATATATATGAAATGTCATAATGTAATATCCATTACCTTAATAATTACACTAATTAAAAGGTTTAATTGGTGTGATATTCTTTTGTTTCATCTTTTCTTAGTATATTTTATTTTTTTATTTCATCACACTTTGACTTTATTATCTATTATATACTAATTTAATAACTAGAAAATTTAATAATATTGGACATGAAGATCCAATCGTTGTTACCTCCTGTTGAATTGTATGAAAGTTCATTAAGACACAAGGTTCATATTATCAAATTATGATTTGATTATCCATTCATCGTTAGTTCCTTTATTAAACTTTTGAAAGTAAATTGACTAAGTCATCAACGTATCTGTCCTTTCTACATCAGAGATTGTTCCTTTTTAACAGTTTTCAATCGAAATGAGTGATACTCAAAGTGGAATTGAAGTTCAAATTTTCAAACGATCCGTAAAACTTGATATTTTGATCACAATAGTTTATTTCGAAATGTCCTTATTTAGGTAGGAAGTCCAACTGAATTGTTGTATATTCTGACTTGATATCAATAACGTTCATTGCAAATGTAATGCTTGACTAGTCAGAAAATTTTCTTGAAATTGTAATATTCATTCAGAATCCGTAGGATGTCTGGACAACGTGTCGGCTATGACGTTTTCAGTTCCAGGTATCGACTGTATCTCGAATTCGTAGGGTTGCAACGTAATAGCAAATCGTGCAAGTTTAGCACTTTTATGGTTTGAGCGACGTAATGCTGCCACTGATTTCTGATCAGTCTGGATCAGGAATGGAGATCCCAGCAAAAACTTTTCCAACTTGGTAATTGCCCAGATTACGGAGAGCAATTCTCGGTCCACAGTGGAATATTTCGTCTCCGGAGGTTTCAGTTTGCGTGAGATATACATTACAGGGTGAAGGACATCATCATGATATTGCAGTAGACATGCCCCGAGTCCGTAATTACTCGCATCTGTACGTAGAACAAACTTTTTAGAAGCATCTGGTAATCTTAAAACAGGTGGGCATGAAAATATTTTTAAGATAGTGCGAAAAGTTTTGTCACATTCGTCGGTCCAATTTATCCTTAAAGGCATGTTCTTCTTTAGTAACGAAGACAGGACAGCCGTGATGGATGATAGGTGAGGTACAAATCTGCTATAGTATTGGATTAAACCTAACAGACTCCTAACCTGTTTCTTCGTTTGAGGAACAGATAAATTTAATATTTTAGAAACTGTACTGGGAATTGTTTGGATACGTCCCGATCCAATAATGTGCCCCAGGAATGTTATCTCATTACACGCTATTTGAATTTTAGTTGGTTTAGCGGTTAAATTGTTATCCCGCAATATTTCCAAAACTGATTTAAGACCCAAAAAATGTTCCTCAAATGATGAACTAAACAAACATATGTCGTCAATATAGGTAATTATATCTGATCTACCTGCTAAAATTTTTCGCATCATGCGAATAAAGGTAGCTGGAGCATTCATTAGCCCAAAAGGCATCACGTTCCACTGGTAAAGACCTTGTGGAGTTGAGAATGCTGTGTAGTATTTGGCTCTTTCGGTTAGTGGAATCTGCCAATAACCTTTAGTTAAGTCAATTTTAGTGAAAAGTGTAGCATTGGATAGACGAGGAAGTAAATCGTCAAGGATAGGATGTGGTTCGCTATCCGGTACTGTCTGCGCATTAAGTTTCCTATAGTCAACACATAAACGTATGTTGTTGTCCTTTTTCCGGACAATGACTAAAGGAGAAGAAAATGGAGATGTACTAGTCTCAATAATACCTAATGATATCATCTGTTCGAGTTCCTGAGATGTCTTACTCAGAAAATGTAGAGGTACAGAATAAGGATGAACACGAATTGGTGTATCATCGTTAAGAATAATATCGTGACTAATTACAGATGTGCAACCCGGTACATCAGTTAACACATCTGGGAAAGATTGTAGAAGATCAGCAACGCGTTGATGCTGTTGCGGTGTAACCGTAGAAGAAATGGTCACATCACGCCAAGATTCAGTAGATTGGACAGTAAGTACAGGTAAAGGCATCTGCACTTCAGGAAAAGAAGATTCTTCCTCCTGTATAACAGATAGATTAGAATAATGACAAGTAGATACAGTATTGTCATCTAATTCATGAAAAATTGACTGTAAGTGTATAGGACGTGTATGAAATTGCTTGAGCATATTAATATGGAATATCTTTCTGTGTCCCTTGATATCTAAGACGTAATCAACGTCTGAAATTTTATCAGTAACCTTATAAGGACCAGTAAGGAAAAGAAATGATGAATGACTATGCTGAGTCATCAATGATATGAGACAATTGTATTACCATAGCATGTTATCTGCGTGACGCAGCATTAGGTACTAATTGTAACCGTAGACAATGATGGTTAAAGTAAGCACCATTATCATGCTCGATGACCATTCGAGCATCTCTATTGTTACGAAATGTAACTATAGCTTCACCATACCTGTCATTGGTAGGTGACAACAACCGTACAAACATAACGTCTGCCGTGTCATTAAAGAAATTGCTAAGTGCCTGCCATCTGGTACCTTGTGGCAGATTGCGCACTAACACGGTGCGAGAATATGCACCCTTCCCAATGTAAGTGGGATCAGTGTCACTAACGTGATAAATAGTTCTTCTATTTAATCTTTTGGATATGGTAGTCTTATGAGATGATGTCTCATAATGATTGACATATTTATTTGTCCTAATTTTATTAGTTAAGTTCATAAGAACTTCACCATCATTACCCTTGTTCGGGACATCCCTTCTTTTCCCATTTTCAACAATTTTATTAAGATCACTGTTAATATGATCCTGTCGCCAACATCTATCTTCCGACTTGGCGGCATTCTCTTGAGAAAAGGTATATCTGCCTCGAAATGATTTTCTAATCTTCCTAGGATGGGCTGGTAGTTTAGTATACTTTTTATCCTGTAGGAGAGTCTTATCCTTCTCCTTATCGATTTCCAGAATGGTACTGAGACTGAAATTGGAGAAAACTGTGCCACATGTATTTATTTTGTTGGCCCGTAATGTAGCTGTTGCAATGACAGCGTTAGCATTGCAATAAGATTGCACATTCTTTAATTCCCATTCCTCAATTTCCTGTGGGGAACAATCCTTACTACCATGGATGCGTCCCAACATCAGATCTGCAATTGGATTCTGAAGCATGCATACCTTAACTTGTCCTGAAAAGAAAGGTGTATTAACATGGACAAGAGCTGTGGGGTAAAACTCAATAGTTCCCCCAAAAGTCATGCAACGGACATATTCCCCCGTTGCACAGCTAGGATGTACTAGCGACTGTCGCACTCCAATGGTTGTGGACCCCGAGTCTCTCAATACAGAAACTACAGAACCGTTTACTATCCCTCTGTTAAAAATCAGAGAGCCTGTTCCATCATTGGCTGCAAGACCTACTTCTGGTGTAATGTGTCCGCAGTTTAGCACTGTCTCCTTTGCCTTCTGAAAAATAAGATTGCATTGTGGGCAACTATTTGCCACGTTATAATTTATAGCAAAGCATGCAGCAGAAGAATTCATTGTATTATCGTTAGGTGGAACCTGAACCTTAGGGGTGATATCATTTGTAACTGCTGCCCCGGTATTATGGTTATAATGTGAAGATCCACGAGAATGAGAACGATTACGAGAATAATTAGTTGAATTATCTCGTTGTCGTCTATTATAATTGTTATCTCGATGTCTCGAGTTATAATTATCGCTATTCTTCCAATTGTTACCATTATTATATTGATATGACCGATTATAACTTGAGTTACGTGGATTACTGTTGTATCTTGACTGAGGTGAATAATTTCTGGTTTGTTGTCTTCCTCTATTAAAGTTATTGTTAAAGTTATTCTGTCCCTTATGAAAATTAATGTCATAGTTTCCTTTGAACCTACCTCTGTCCACACTGTGTGTTCTAGGTTTGTTATGATTATGATATGCCATATTGGAGGCTACAGGAAGTGGTTCTCTTATCAACGAGCCAGAAATATTAGCATTCGGATGAGCTGTGCAGTAATTTAAAGAAATTTTTTCTAACTCATCAATAGATTCTGGTTTTCTTTCTTGCAGATAAGCAAAGAATGGTGAGCTGACAGAAGATAACACTTTATCCCTCAATAATAAATCGACTAATTTGTCGTAAGATTTGTTGACACCTGCCAGTTCAACCCATCTGTTAAAAGTATTGCGTATGTTAGCAATAAAACCTGTGAAATCTTTATTGTTATCTGGCAACAAACTTTTAAAACGTAATCTACATGCCTCTTCGTTCAAGTGGAAACGACGTAATAACAACGTCTTAATGGCCTCATAATCTGTGGCTAATGTAGGATCAATGTTTTGTGCTGCACTTGCAGGTTCGCCATCCAGAAATTCCTTAAGTTTAAGTGCCCATGCAGTTTTGTCAAGGTTATTGACCTTACATATATCCTCAAAGCGCGCCAGCCACGATGAAAGGTCGTCCACGTGTAATTTGAATGGTGGTAATTTAAAGTAATAATTGCCCTTAAGTCGGGTGGATGAAGATCCAGATTGAGCATTATCATTTTGGCTTGCTGCAGCACTCTGCGAATTAAGTTTTGCTGTTTCCAATTTAAGCCGTTGCAATTCCATTTCTTGCTGCAATATGATTTCTTGTCGTTTCAATTTATTCTCTTCTTCAATCCGTAGGATTTCATCTCTTGCCACCTTTCTTTCTTCTTCTTCCTTAGCAATAGCTTTCCTTTCCTCCTCTTCTGCCTTATATTTTGCAAATTCAGCCAATGCATAAGCCTCGAGAAGTTCTCCTTTTTTTCCAAAATCCTTACCATTTTTAATAAAATAGTCTAAGTTAAGCATCTTGACGTTAATTTATTTAAGTATTCAATTACTTATGTCTTGTAATCACCACTAGAATCTATGTCGATAATTATAATTACTCAACGAATGAATAATTATTATAAGAAATTGCAATATTCCTGTATTGTTATGTATAAGTTCCACAATCTATAATATTTTGTAAAAATATTATATATACCCACTAATATCTATCATAAATAGTTATGATAGTTAGTTATATAAGCTGCTGAAATTATATCAAGCGCTTAATATTAATATTTAATAATTATGTGTATTATCCCCAAATAATTAGTCTTAATTGTCACTAAGTTCACAATATAGTACTGAGAAAGTGTACTAATTTATATTAAATATGTATTAATATGTTATAAAGTTTTAATAATTAATCATTATATTTTATGCCATAATCATGAGGCATAAAGTGCATTGCCCATTTCTAGGACCACTACTGCAAATATGTGCAAAGTCCCTAATTCCTCATCAAAGCTGATAAAAATTTAATCATATTCATCTACACTATTATTAATGAAGAAATTATAGCATTAATATTAAATTATAGAAGGATGAAATGAAGACAAACAATACAATGGGTTAACCAAGGATTACGAAACAGTATTACCATACGACAAGACATTTTCACAATAAAAAATGCATTAATAACTAAGTGGTATAAAACGGAAGTGAGAGATTAAGAATGAACTGAATAGAAAGTTAAGCTGTGTACGTAACAAATAGTGACGTCACAGGACTCATTTGACGTTAATACAATACATTTAATTAAAATTAAAGATAGCTAGATCAGAATAAACAAGATAGATTACGAACATAAGACTGTAAATGAATAAAAATAAGAACCAAATACACCAGAAACACCAGTTATAACATGACTATACACCTAACATGCAAAGTGAATTAATGCAAGTCCGAACCAAACGATCACCGATAATGATAATTCGACGCTTTCTTCGCGAGGTGCTATTAATTCACAGCCTTAGGAACATTCAGAATGAATATCGGCATCCTGAGAGCCATTTTATTCATTCCGAACCGCCGCCCAACCATACCCGCTACATGAAAAGGACAGGAACAATATTTAACATGGATACAACGAAAAAAGAACATGGCATTATTTGGACAAACAGGACGAAATATTTTAACCTTTAAAATTAGTGACTTATCTTGTTTTGGCGGTAATATCGTACATTATATGCTTCGCCGACAGACTCGAAAGCTTGTTTGAAACATTGAATACGTTGGCAATATGCTTCATTTGATGTTTGAAAGCTGCAAATAAATTTGTTTGAAGGACATTGTCAGCTGCTGGCTTTTCCAACCGTTCATACTGTCGTCAAGGGCATGACGTCACCGGTGTTTTTGCAAATAATGTCCATTTTGGCTCGAAAGGAAAAATGTCTTATTTTTTTGTGGTTCGTTCTTTTGAAAAATTTCAAAACCACTAATGGCCACCAGTTGTGACGGGTCGGTGGTGGTGGTGTGGTGTTGGTGTTGCGGTTCTTTGGTTATGGTATTATTTATTGAATAGTAAAGTCACTCTTTAGACGTATCAATGTTGGTTATAAATGGTTAGCTCTGGGCATCAGAACATCCCTTCGACGTTCTGATTTGCATAGTATATAGTATTTGATTTCCCTTGTGGGAGAGTTATCGTGCTGACAAAGGTAAACACCAACAGCTGTAGAACCGAACCCGAAACGTAAATAAAGGATCAAGCCTTCTGCTTTGAGTCCACATGTATTGAGATTCATACAAAAACGATAATCGACATTCACAAAGGTTTCATGTACAATTCAGCGTAACAATTGAATTCCAAATAATATCAGTAAGTATCCGTCCGTGTCAAAACAATATGTCAGATGAACATCGTGGCTATATACGTGCGCTGTTGTAGTCAACAGCCAGAAATGAGCACATGAGTTCTTGACATCTACAATTTGAATCATAATACGATTCTCCTTCCATTATTAGTTTAATTTAATTAATCTCATGCTTAGATTAATTTCCGAACTGACCCTGAAGTCTACATCGATTCATCTATATAATATAGGCTATATACTCAGCCTTATTTCCTTGGAAGAAATACAAGACACGACCTTCTTGCTTGACGGATAGCGTAACAAAGGCCCTGTAACCAAGTCACTAGGCGTGACCTTCCCAACGCGAATGCGTCATAATCTCCGCATATATTTCGCGTTCACTATACCGTAAAATATCGACATATTCTATAAATATTAATGACCCCTAAACGTTGCGCATGGGTAAACTCCAGCAGACGCCGTCACTTAAAAAAACACCGTAACAATTGCTTCTTTGAGTGAACACCTGGGTAATGGTGCCACAAAACAAAGGATAGCCACCCATTACTACTGGCCAGGTATTACTGAGGACATTAACTGGTTTGTAAATTCCTGCCCAGAGTGCACCAAGGTAGATCCAGTGAATCAACGTAAGCGGTATCACAACAGATCTACTGGAAAACCAGCGACCATGGGTATTCTCGGTATTGGCACGAGAGGGGAGAAGAAATATCCCAGACAGTCTAAAATACTAAAATACATGCTGAACACCAGGAGCTGGATTTAAGGAAACAATCCTTTTTGCCAAAATCGAATGTCCAGGAAATTGCAAGGGAAACCTGCAATCAAATCTCATGCAAAACAGGGCTGTAACTTTCAAATGAATAACACAGACCCAAGTTCATCATGCTATACAGCAAATAGTAAATCATCTGTTAAGGACCCAACCGTAAGAGCCTGGATGATCAATCGAACGGGCAGAAGAGAAATAGAGAAGATAAATCGCTATCAAAGAAACCAGAAGTTGGGAGCATATTCCTTTTGTAGGCATCCCACTGATCAGGTTCAGGATAGATAGAAAAAAACTAACCGTCAATAGGCATGATTACAACGATATCGTTCCCAAATTTAAGCTCGAGATATCTCTCGCTTAGAAAACGGGGGGACTATGTCGCATAATGCGATTGGGATTCGATATCTAGGTAATCAAAACTAAGTAACACCGTCGAAACATGTGTAATGCTAATAGCTCGACCAATGAAACGAGAGCTTGCTACACGGAGATCGTCTAGGCCTAACAATCAGGTAGGGAGGAAATCTGTGTTAGGACCACGCAGTAAAAAATTCATTTAAAATCAACGGACTGACCGATGGCAATTCTACTTCACTGAGTCATAGAAGGAGAGTAGACCCAGGTGTGGATATAGCCAGGAAGACAATGTCTTTTATATTTATGGGGATATGATCACCCAAGTGGGTCAAACAGTTCGGAAAATGATGAAAAGTGCGGTTTAAAAATTCATAGAAAAAGGAAGGACAGACGGATCTCGGAAAGATTGATGTGGAAGGAAAGCCACATGTTGTCCGATTAAAACGAGATATCTCAAGAGGCAATAGCTTTTGTAAGTAATGAGAACGACTACGTTATCTGTTTAGAAACTAACACAGATGATCTACCCGAAGTGAAATACGAGAAATATTTTCGACCGAAGTTGCTTGAAGGAATAGCCAATCAGCGCAAAGTCACGGATTCACGCAAGATGGCCGACCAAGCGCATAAATACGCAGGTAGTTGGAAGTGAAGAGACACACACGAACTGAAAGAACGCAGAGGACAAAAGGAGAGAGCTAGGCACGTATTCCTTCACCATTGAGTATTTGTGCTGGTCTGCCTTTGCCAGAAGTAGTCCTGTTAGTATTTCCGAAAAAGACCAGAGGGTTTCGGTCGTACATATAGACATAAGCCAGAAGTGAGAACCCAAGTGTTATCCTGCATAGCGACACGGAGCACTACCGCTGGTCTACCTGGTTGTGCTGGTATCCCTACTACATGGGAAGATCAGCCGAGTCTATACAGTCGTGTGGAGCTCACCAACAGTGCCAACCATCATTTAAGGAGCACTCAGTTAAGTGCAGAAACAGATGACCATTCGATCAATTTATATATGAAGAGTCAAGTCATATGAAGAAAAAGACTGGTTAACGTTTTTTGTCAGAAAAGCAGAGACACTGTAATTCAGTAAAGTAAAATAATATCACTGTGATTTCTCTGGATATTGTGTAAATATAAAATTCCTATTCATATAGCATTTCTATCTATTTCAAGAACAGAAAATAAGATAATCATTATAAATAAATTGATTTTAATTGTAACTTGAATTTTGTTAATTTCATAAAGTTACTATTGAGTTCAATTTGAATTTCATTGTTATTTAAAGCATAAGATAGTTATTACGAGAAGACACTCTAGGCTCTTGATCTTCTTATTACCACCGGACCAGGGGTCTTTACTGTCTGACTATCCTTTGTGCTATTATTCACCAGTACTCATTTCTGAGACTGGGGTATATCGTGGAGTTCATTATTCTTTATTGAACTATCATCAACTGTCATCAAGACAACAACCACTAATATACCATCTCGTTACACTGGGGGCTCGTTCGCGGGATATCCTTGATAGTCCTGAGCCAAAACGCTATCTTCTTTCTTAGCAAATTTTTTTTTTGAATTTTTTTCCCCAACAGTGGAAAAATATATATATATAAAATAAATAATAATATCTAAATAATTTTCTTGTTGAAGTACCATTGAGTACAAATAGACAGACTCTCACATAGATTGTGACAATATTCATTAATTAAGTTTAATTTAATTAAGCTTGAATTAATTAGTTGAGTAAGACTATTCACCCTCTCAACAGCGAGACAATGGCTGATCTGATAAAGGTTAAGTCTGCCATTATACAAATGGGGAAGGACTTGGGCCTAAGTGGAGATGCTCTTATCCAGTATGTCACTGTGGAAAGTGATAAGTATATGGACATTGAAGCTAAGAAATTGGAAGCCGAAAGGGAGACCAAGAAGCTTGAATTAGAAGCTGGTAGAGAAGCTAAGAAATTGGAAGCCGAAAGGGAGACCAAGAAGCTTGAATTAGAAGCTGGAAGAGAAGCTAAGAAAATGGAAGCTGAAGAAAGGAGATTAGAGGTCGAGAGAGAGGAAAGAAGGATTTAGGCTGAAAGAGAACATGAGTTGAAGTTAAGACAACTGGAAATTCATGCAACTGCAAGTATAAATGGTAGCAGTTCTCCTCACTCTGACAGTAGCTCTAGCCAAGGTCCTCAAAAGGGTGCTATGAACTTCCATTTGGATGCTTTTATGGAGAAGGACGATTCTATTGAGGCCTACATAGACAGGTTTGAGCGACTTGCTTCATCATATGGCCTAGAGAAGGAAAAGTGGAATGTTAAGCTCTCTCAAGGATTGAGGGGTATTTCTTATGAAGTGTTTTTGAAACTACCCAAAGAGGAACAGGAAGACTTCGAGGCTCTGAAGCAAGCATTGCTTGTTCGCTATGAGCAAAATTCCGAGGCTTATCGTAAGAAATTCCGAACTGCCAAGAAGGAGGCTGGAGAAACGTACCAACAATACACAGCTCGGTTGGAAACTTACCTACTGAGATGGGGTACACTGGGAAATTTTTCACAAGATTTCGAGGGACTCAAGGAAATGATTCTGATAGAACAACTTTTAGATTCCATGACCCCTGAAACGAAGAAATTTCTGGTAGAAAACCGATGGGATAGGTTGGAAGACATAATCAAATATGCTGAAAGTTACCAATTGGCACATTCTCTAACACAAGGAGCAAAAAGGAAACAAGGAGAATTTCTCAAGAAGCCTCACAACCACTTCGAGCAGGACGAAGACGAACCCACTCGAAACCACTTCCATAAGACCAACCACCGAAACCATCAGCAACATGAAAGAAACCCTCTGGCATACGATAAGAAACCTTCAAGAAAGGAAGAGAAATGGTGTAAGACTTGTAGAATGAGCAACCATAATACTGCAGAGTGCAGAAGGAAAACCCCTCCTCATTATGCTGCATGCTTACAGGTGAGGACTTGTGATAGGAAGGAACTGACAGTGATTCAGAATAGCCTCCATCACCCACCTACACAGGAGATAGTGACTGTGAATGGCAAACAAGTCACAGGAATGTATGACACAGGTTTGTCCTATGACGCAGTCGTGTGTGCATCTCTGGTGCGCCCTGAACAAATCACCACAGAAACAGTGGACATTCAAGGGCCACTCAAGGGAGCTTTACCCCTAACTTTGCCCATAGCGAAGATTCAAGTCAGTTGTCGCTATGTGGAAGGGGAAATAAATGCAGCAGTACTAGATGATCCCTTCTACCCCCTGATGTTGGGGCGTAGATATGTTTTTTGGGACATCCTATAAAACCTGAGGTTGCGGAACACACCCGGACTAGGTCAGGCTCCCAGAATAGAGAAGGGAACACTCATTTAAAAATTCACTCAACTGAGATGAAGAAGGCTCAAGCCCAAGATAGTACATTGAAGCCTTGCTTTGGCAAATTGCCAAAAACACATAACCCTCCCAGAAAAGGGGATTTCTTTATGGAACATGGACTCTTGCACAGGAAAGCTGGCAGAGGGCCAAACGGCCATGGGCAGATTGTTGTACCATCCACCTATAGAACCAAGGTTATAGAATGGGGGCACATTGCTTCTTTGAGTGAACACCTGGGTAATGGTGCCACAAAACAAAGGATAGCCACCCATTACTACTGGCCAGGTATTACTGAGGACATTAACTGGTTTGTAAATTCCTGCCCAGAGTGCACCAAGGTAGATCCAGTGAATCAACGTAAGCGGTATCACAACAGATCTACTGGAAAACCAGCGACCATGGGTATTCTCGGTATTGGCACGAGAGGGGAGAAGAAATATCCCAGACAGTCTAAAATACATGCTGAACACCAGGAGCTGGATTTAAGGAAACAATCCTTTTTGCCAAAATCGAATGTCCAGGAAATTGCAAGGGAAACCTGCAATCAAATCTCATGCAAAACAGGGCTGTAACTTTCAAATGAATAACACAGACCCAAGTTCATCATGCTATACAGCAAATAGTAAATCATCTGTTGAGGACCCAACCGTAAGAGCCTGGATGATCAATCGAACGGGCAGAAGAGAAATAGAGAAGATAAATCGCTATCAAAGAAACCAGAAGTTGGGAGCATATTCCTTTTGTAGGCATCCCACTGATCAGGTTCAGGATAGATAGACGAAAACTAACCGCCAATAGGCATGATTACAACGATATCGTTCCCAAATTTAAGCTCGAGATATCTCTCGCTTAGAAAACGGGGGGACTATGTCGCATAATGCGATTGGGATTCGATATCTAGGTAATCAAAACTAAGTAACACCGTCGAAACATGTGTAATGCTAATAGCTCGACCAATGAAACGAGAGCTTGCTACACGGAGATCGTCTAGGCCTAACAATCAGGTAGGGAGGAAATCTGTGTTAGGACCACGCAGTAAAAAATTCATTTAAAATCAACGGACTGACCGATGGCAATTCTACTTCACTGAGTCATAGAAGGAGAGTAGACCCAGGTGTGGATATAGCCAGGAAGACAATGTCTTTTATAATTGTGGGGATATGATCACCCAAGTGGGTCAAACAGTTCGGAAAATGATGAAAAGTGCGGTTTAAAAATTCATAGAAAAAGGAAGGACAGACGGATCTCGGAAAGATTGATATGGAAGGAAAGCCACATGTTGTCCGATTAAAACGAGATATCTCAAGAGGCAATATCTTTTGTAAGTAATAAGAACGACTACGTTATCTGTTTAGAAACTAACACAGATGACCTACCCGAAGTGAAATACGAGAAATATTTTCGACCGAAGTTGCTTGAAGGAATAGCCAATCAGCGCAAAGTCACGGATTCACGCAAGATGGCCGACCAAGCGCATAAATACGCAGGTAGTTGGAAGTGAAGAGACACACACGAACTGAAAGAACGCAGAGGACAAAAGGAGAGAGCTAGGCACGTATTCCTTCACCATTGAGTATTTGTGCTGGTCTGCCTTTGCCAGAAGTAGTCCTGTTAGTATTTCCGAAAAAGACCAGAGGGTTTCGGTCGTACATATAGACATAAGCCAGAAGTGAGAACCCAAGTGTTATCCTGCATAGCGACACGGAGCACTACCCCTGGTCTACCTGGTTGTGCTGGTATCCCTACTACATGGGAAGATCAGCCGAGTCTATACAGTAGTGTGGAGCTCACCAACAGTGCCAACCATCATTTAAGGAGCACTCAGTTAAGTGCAGAAACAGATGACCATTCGATCAATTTATATGTGAAGAGTCAAGTCATATGAAGAAAAAGACTGGTTAACGTTTTTTGTCAGAAAAGCAGAGACACTGTAATTCAGTAAAGTAAAATAATATCACTGTGATTTCTCTGGATATTGTGTAAATATAAAATTCCTATTCATATAGCATTTCTATCTATTTCAAGAACAGAAGATAAGATAATCATTATAAATAAATTGATTTTAATTGTAACTTGAATTTGGTTAATTTCATAAAGTTACTATTGAGTTCAATTTGAATGTCATTGTTATTTAAAGCATAAGATAGTTATTACGAGAAGACACTCTAGGCTCTTGATCTTCTTATTACCACCGGACCAGGGGTCTTTACTGTCTGACTATCCTTTGTGCTATTATTCACCAGTGCTCATTTCTGAGACTGGGGTATATCGTGGAGTTCATTATTCTTTATTGAACTATCATCGACTGTCATCAAGACAACAACCACTAATATACCATCTCGTTACAACGAGAATAGTACGGAAATCGCACTTCCATATTTGGAAGACATGACCTTTGCAATAACATGCAGAATGTTCCTGTGAGGAAATTTTCTGAATAAACCCCATCTTAAACACGCCTGTTTGAAACTATTGGCCGGCATTCAAGATGTAGGAATAACAACATTTCTGATCGGGGGCTGGTCTAATAGTAAACAACACGTGCCAGGAACGAAAGGGGGAATAAAACTTGACACTTTTGCAAGTTTAATGCTCTATGAAAATTCACCTCGCGCCAAGAAGACATCCAGACCTTGCCAGAGTTAAGAATAGCAACAGATTTCATTTACCAGACCGGACCTTGTTTGAGCATCTTCAGGACTTACAGCCCAGGAAAACTCTACCATTTTAAAACGGAAAACCGGAATCTGAGGAAACTGTACCACAAAGTCAAAGTGGGAAATTATTGCTGAAATAACAACACCCCAGATCACGTGTAAGAGGCATCCTTAAGCTGCCTTAAACTATTTCTCTGAGCCAGCAGTCTGCGAGCTTAAAGATTGGCGTAAGTAAGTTGTACATTTTAAATTCTATATTTTGCATTATTAACATGTGAACTAATATGTACATATTGACATGTGAATATTAATATGTGAAAATTGCTAGTGGATGTCCAAGTCATATAAAGCTAGCAACCTCAGCATTTAGAATGATGAATTTATAAACCACCACTGCAAGGGCTGGTGACTGTTTTATTGCTAGTTTCTTATAGAGACCCAAAAGCAGAGGTAGTCCCAAGTTCCATATGGAGCAAGGAGTGAATGATGAAGAAAATGATGTATATAATCTATATTATTAACATTTTCAACCAATGTAGAGGTAAATGTAAACATATTAACTCTAAAAGTAATGAAAGTTTTAAACCTTTTCAAACAATGTAAAGGTAAATTTAAATCTATTCATCCTAAGTGTAATGAATTTTTTTCCGCTCAATGGGATTAATATTAATTCTCTAAGGGTAAAAGTTCTGAGATAGATGAGTTGGTGAAACAGGAAGAGAAGGACACATAAGTAAGTGTCGGAAAACGCAATACTCAAGAGGGTATTTGTTCTCTTCTTTTGAGACACTAGTTGGTGGTACCAGTTGAGGGTACAATCTATGGAACAAGTGAGGGTATAAGTGGCCTGAAGTCGACACTAGACACCATCATCCGACGGGTCTTAGAGACGCGGGACCAGCTTGGTAATTACTCCTTGACACTTCTTGGAACATGCTACAACTTTCAAACTTGACCAGTGACTAGTGCGATCTAGTCCTCTATCTACAAAGAACCAAACACCAGCTGGAGCAGAACAGACAAACTCATTGGCAGCTAAGTAGAAACATAAAAGCTGCCAGGTGAACTATCTAATTTTTAACGCCATAACATCACCCAGTAATGACAAGCTTTTCTATAAGGAATAATTCATTTTTATAACTGTTAAAACATAATTGATTATTAAATTTCTTACTTGTATAAAGACACATTTAAAGTTGATTTAATCATTTTGAATGTACTACATCCGTTTGTCTCGGACAATTTCTTAAATACACTTAAACAGAGCTATGCAATAATAATAAGAGGAATTTCGCCGAATTAACTCAGCTGGGGGCTTGAACGAACTAACGAATTATAAGATAACCATATCCTTCACAAAAGTTGACAGCAGATACAAGAGTTAACATTTGATCAGCGTCTTTGTTGCGAACAGAATCCGCTTGCACAAACCTTGTCTTGTACTCAAGGGGATGTAACTCGTTAATAACTGGGTCTACTTTTTAACCTTGGTTGTTACCTGTTCTTGTGACTTAAACTGCCGTTCTATTCTTAGACCGACGGCAGGCAGTTCTCCTTGTATGGTCAGAAATCTTAAAGATTTCTTGGAATGCTTTCCAACCTGTATTGAGTTTTATTCCTTATCCTTATAAGGCGCGTTTATTCGCATCTTTCTGGGTATGTGCCCGTTTGCGAGTCGCCTGATTCGAACTGAGGTTGCCGAGCGCTTCTGCGCATGTCCAGAACTGTGGGTGGTTTTGGAAATGATTTCCTTCCGGGAGTGTACCGTAGATTTTCATGCAGAGCAGACCGTTTTGATACGTCTGTGATCTGTGGTTGGGATATTGGCTATCCTCATGTGTGTTAGCTTGGCTAACGAGGATTCCCTTTGATGATTCTACTTGCCTGGAGGCATATATGTGTGTGGTGATATTTCTGAACGAAGGTAACTGAGCTCTTATTATCAATATGTACAGTCTGCTAAGATTCTGACATTGTCGCACCATCTTCACGCAGTGAGAGCCCCCTTTCTACTAGGAAATTCACCAGGTATCTTCATACCTTAAAGTTATATGATTCGGGTCAACCTAGACCCAGAGAACAGTTCCTTTACTCCTATAAACTTCGCTATGTTAGCGTCTATACCTTTTCTGGAGGCTAGGCTTAGGTACGCCTACAAAAGGTCAACCTGAACGGTACTCATAACCCGCCATGTTCGTATGGTCCGTGGTAGAACTATGTACGCCCTTGATTTACTAATATCAGGGTGGATTTGATTACACTCTTGGAGTATTGCTATGGAGCTGATATTATTGTAAGCGATAGTAAGGAAGATCGACTTACTGATTCCTGTACGATCTACTGATGAAATTATTATTATGCCTTGTTGCTGTATCCTACATTGACTGTGACCTATGTTCATCCATGTAAACGTAACCGTCGTTGTGGCGTCTTAATAAATGATCATAAAACGTCACGAGCAGTTAAAAGCTTATATGACTTCCTTCCTGTGAGTCAGTGAAGTCCTATGTGGACTGTATCTTCATTTGTACCTACATCTTACCTACATCAAGCATACATACCAGACAAGACACCCTACTACACAACCTGCAACATCCATGGTGTCTAAGGAGGACCAGTATGGGCTTTCCAGCATTACAACTGTAACAGTCCTAGTATAGCTCATTACATCTGGTAAAACAGCCTTCTACAGTCTTGCAGCATTGTTCTCGCTTTTCTGAATATCTTATGAATACACCCTTGAGGTAGAAGCATCATTATCCTTCTACTAAAACTCTACCAAGAGTAATCTTGTGCGAAGGTAGACACCTGTGAAGACCCCCATTAGTAACTCGAGAGTTTTGGCCACTGTTGGACCACTACTGCAGAGCTAAGGGGAGGCAACCCATGACAAGACCTAAAAACTCCGCGAGGCAAAAAAGAGTTAATGCTGAGAGCATGAATGGTGTTGGAGCTTCCAAATGTCGTCTTGAAAGACATACAAGACCAACAAGCAAACAAAAGAACAAAAAAGCAAAGAAGAATCATCGGTAAACAATAAAACTGACATGTTTTTTTTTTTCTACCGCGAGATCCATAAATTTACAATTAGTGTTTACTTTACAAAAACGAAAGACTGCATCACCCCATAAAACATTTCCTTGTCTGTTACTGTTTGTTATTTTCCCCGGCTTTATATTTCCCAGGTGTCGGAAAGAGCTTTTGTGTATTTTTGAAAAAACAAACAAACAAACAAACAAACATATTTGTTGCTCTATTATCGTTAAAGTAAATTTTTAGTTGAAGGAAATTATACTTTAATGAATTTTTTTTTAAACCACACGATTTATTTAATTATTTGTTCTGTTCCAAAATGTACTACGATAAAAAGATTTTTTTTACATTTATAATATATACTGAAGCACATTAAAAACGCACCACCTGTATAATCCAGGAACAGAGTGTGAAATATATATATAAGTGTTTACAAGTTTACATATTTGGAATCTTTATTCATTTTCCTATGAACCCATGCTGGTCATTAATTTGTACATTTGATTGTTATGAAATTCATTGCATTCTGTGCAGACAAGGGAGAAAACCAAAAATGCAACCAATAAAAAACTTCATTCACACTATCCTCAGTATCTGGTATGTCCACCGTGTGCTTGCAAACAAGCTTGGCAGAGGCTCCGCATGCAACGCACAAGTCTCTCAAGGAAATTCCGGGGAATCAAGTCCCATTCACGTGTAAGAGCAGCTTCGAGCTGTTGCAGATTAGCTGGAGAACCTTGCCTGTAGACTCTGCGTCCAAGCTCGTCCCACAGATGTTCTATAGGGGACATGTCTGGTGGTAGGGCAGGCCAATCAATCGTCACAATGTTCTGCTGCTGTAGATATTGCTGCGTAATGCATGCGGTGTGCGCACTTGCGTTATCCTGCTGGAGAAGCTGCAAGTCTGGATAATTTGTGAACGCAGGAGCAACCAATGCATCCAGAACCTCATCTCGATATGTCACAGCCTTAACATTTCCATGGAAGAAGTGAAGAGGCAAGCGATGGTGAAAACTGAATCCTCCCTGTTGAGGATTGTTTCATGCTTACAGGCATTTGAGTTTGGCCGACTCGAATTACTGTATCATGGAACACCTCAAACGAATAGAGATATATCTCATCGACCGATGTCGATGATTGTTGCATGTGTGCAGGCATTTGAGTTTGGCCGACTCGAATTACTGTATCATGGAACACCTCAAACGAATAGAGATATATCTCATCGACCGATGTCGATGATTGTTGCATGTGTGCAGGCATTTGAGTTTGGCCGACTCGAATTGCTGCACCATGGAACATCGCAATTGAATATAGTAACGACATAGTATGCATATCACTATGCATGACGCGTATGTCTTGGTAACGTCAGTCGACTTGTGGGTTTTGACCCGAACGGCAGTGTGTTTCAGAAGTGTGGCCATTGCCACTTATATTGTGTGGTATAACCACTTAGAAAGTGTGTGGCGTCGTCCACTTATTAATTGTGTGGCTGGAAAGCCAATTGAGCAGTGTATTTCGTGAATAAAACGTAAGTCGTATTGTTACTAACGCAGTTTGCATAATTATGGCAGATTAGCCAGGCATGGTATGCCAAAGGAACATTATGGTACTAGCAATAGTGTAAGACTAGTATAGATAGATATTATACAGCTAGCGGCAAGCGTAAGCCTAGTGTAATGGACATTAGACGACTAGCAGTAGACGTAAGCCTAGCGTAAGAAGTGTATTACAAAACTAGCAGGATAATTAAGTCTAGTGCAAAAGGCTATTGTATAAACTAGCGACGGGAGTAAGTCTAGTTAGCCTCTGAATTTATGCCAAAGGACATTGGCCGTTAAAAGGAACTGACCTCTAACCATAACTCTAGATAGAGATTGATGAACATGTGTTAATGAAATAATGAGAACTCTTACAGATCGTACATGAATGTGATGTGACTTTTGTTCCCATGTAGTTGGTGTCTGCTCATGGAATGAAAATATTAATTAAATATTTTGAGTCGTCAAAATCACGGTCTTATTAACTGAAGTATTCGGAGTTGAGTTAAATGCTGTTTATCTTCAACTAATCATGACCAGCGATGATTAATGTCTTAACACACTGCATTTCACACTGCTAATATAATCAATAAGACAAGAGATTAATACAGGTCAGTCAATGGACGAATATTTAATATGAAACATGTTCAGCAGATAATGCATCACACGGGTTAAGCAGACAAGATCGATACCAACGAACAGTATTACGGAATCCTACAAAAGTGATAAGAACCCGAGGGACTTCGACTCTAGAAACAGAATACGCATATAACAACTTGGTCATCCTCAACAGACTAGGAGTCATCGAAGCTCCCATAACATACTGGGGTCCCGAGTCCGTAACATATTGGTGTCAGAAAGTGTCTGGATTGCGTGAATACTGGTTCCCCCCTTCAAGTATCGAAGAAAGTTAAACTGATGATGAACGCGTTGAAGAAAATTCATTCATTCAGCCAAACTGGCAATTGAATTGCGCATGTCAGTAAGTGACGTCACTATATCGATGCCGTCAACGTTAGCAGACAACATTGCCTGAGAGAATACTATTTTCTTCCATCACAAGAGACTGATCCAAGCAGGTAGAACAATAATCTTCCACTCGAGATCCTTAACCAGTGAAGAATGTATTTCTTCAGCAAATTCACCTGAAGCTGCGACGCAGATCGATTGAAGAAGCTACGTTCGAAGACCGAAGCAATACTTTCAAACGGTTGTCCTACTGCGAAGTTCAAGGTCTTCAATCAATGGACTTCAGCTGTTGAAGACACTGTTCGGAACTAGGATTAGAATTACATGCACTCATGTATTTCTCAGAGGGACAGTTAAACAGATAAGTTCTTGATTTTTACTTGTGCGCTTGAACATTATTTTACCGTCCTTGAATTAGCTTTGGTCCACAGTTCATCATCACTTTGCTTACTTTTCTACTCATCATCTGTGTTCCCCATTCATGTTTATTCGTATATTTATATATTCGTCGTGTTTAATATTGACTGGAATTTTCCCCAGGAAAACTTCAGTGAATGTTAACTTCTATTAGATTTGCATGCTTATATTCGCTGACTGAGGATCTGACTGATTATATTTTTTTTTTTTTTTTTTGGAGTCAGGATATAAATGTTTCTTCAGTTCGCAATATAACCATATTTTGTGTACTTAGCAGTTTCGTTATGTAAATTACGTCATCTTTATTTACGTAATCTCATTTCAGTACTGTTGACAATTGTTTTCGTGTGTGATCTAAAACTTCTTTGTCTACACGTTTCGTTTATGACGACTTGTCTTGTTATATTTTTGTGATGTAAATTCTTTTCTTTCTTTTACTGATTACTGTGTATAAGTCTCCCTTATTTACTTTATAAGTGTAAAGTGTTGTCGTATAATTGAGAAATCATTTCATTGTAACTCATTTGATTGTTTTCACTGTCTTTGTCACATGTTCTTGGAACTTGTTTGTTATTGATTAATATATTCATGTACATATTATAGTGAGTTATATAGTCCTGGTGTATATTATAGACTACTGAAGGTACTCAGAAACCTATTATCATGTCTACACTACAGGAATTCATTGATATTGGAAAAAGTTATGGGAAATCAGGAGCGGAACTACAAAGTTTTGCAGATACGAAATATGATGAATATTTATCCCGTCTGGAAAGAATTGAACAGCGCGAGGCGACTAAACGAGCTGAGGAGCTTAGGAAGTTTGAATTAACCCAAGAGAGGTAACTGAGAGAAAAAGAATTAGCTCAACAAGAAAAAGACAGAGAATTCGAGAGGGATAAAATAGCTCAACAAGAAAAAGACAGAGAATTCGACAAGGAAAAAATGGCATTAGAGAAGGAAAAAATGGAATTAAGGAGAATGGAACTGATGCAACTAGATCAGGCCCATAAAAATGCCATTGAGATGGAAACATTAAAACTTCATGCAGAAAAAGAAAAAGCTTTAGAATTAGCTAAAGTGCAGTCTGAACAGACTAAGACTGCGGCTGGTACAAATATTTTCTATCCTAAGCTAAAAATGCCACATTTTGACCAAACTCGCGATTGCGTTGACTCTTTCTTATCTAGATTCATCATCAAGGTCACAGCTCTGAACATACCCAAGGAAAGATGGAGCAGTCTTTTACTTGATTTTTTGACTGGTGACTCACTTAAATGTTTCATGAGTCTTGACGAAAAGAGTAGAAACGACTTCGAAGTCGTAAAAGAGGTATTACTAAGACGTTTCCAGTTAACTGAGTCTGGATTCAGAGATCGTTTTCATGCGGCGAAGCCAAGTAAGGATGCAGATTTTGGCGAATTCATTGCATCTATTAAACATTTTTTTAGCAGATGGATTGATCTTTCGGGTATTAATAAAACATATGAAGGTGTTATAGATCTCGTGCTGCGAGATAAAGTTGTATCCGCATGCAGTACTGAATTAGAAGCATTTTTACAGGAAAGACATCCTAATTCTATCGATGAGTATGAAAAACTCGGAAGACAGTATCAAACCGCACATCAGAATAAAGATCTTCATAGATCGTCTATTCGAGATCCTATGCCTGTGTGCGCGGCACACCACGATCACAGACCTCGATCGAAGAGCTTTGATGGACGTTGTCGTTCAGATTATTATCAATCCGACAGAGGTTTTTATAACTTCCGTCGTCATCGCTCTCCTTCGAATTCATATCGACGAGGTTATAGAGGATATTCACCTCATGATCGTGGGTATCACAGAGGCAGGGATTATGATGATTCACATCATAAAGGATACTATAAACAGAGATCATCTTATGGTAGAGATGCCAGGAAGGATGACTCTACTGATTTTTATTATAGCAATAAAAAGTCAGTTAATAATAACAAAGGTAATGCCAGATCTCCGTCGAAAGACAAAAGTAAACATAGACATGCAAATAATTGCATTGTCAAAAAGGAGAAAGGTAATGATGATAATGATCATGCGAACGCATGTATGGTAATGAATGATACATGTTATGAGTGTCAATCGAAAAACAGATTAAAGTCTACAATTACACTGGATTGCGGTCATTGTATGCCTACAATGTCAGCATGTGTAAATGTCGGTTATCTTACATTTCATCCAGGAATATTGGAGGGCAAGGTAGTGAGAGTTTTGCGTGACACTGGGTCCTCAACGATAGGCATAAAGCACTCGCTTATCGAGCCTTCTGCTTTTAAAGGCAAATCAGTTAAGTGTGTCACATTTGGTGGGAATATAGAAACTTTCCCTGTGGCACGAGTATACATTGATACTCCATTTTACACAGGCACTGTCTATGCCTGCGGCTTGAGAGCAGCCATTACTGAAATTATAATAGGAAACATACCAGGAGTTAAAGATTGCACTCCTGAGGAGATTGCAATGTGGGTTGAATCTCACCCACAGGTGGCGAATGCTGTTGTAACGAGAGCACAACAGTTAGCTACGGACATGGCTACACCACCTCTTCCTATAATAGATACAATTATGTCACAAGTTGGCACTGTTACACCTTCTGTTTTTGCAGAAAAACAGAAGAGTGACCCAACATTACAAGGATTGTTTAGCCGAGCAGAACAACAAACGATTAAATACACAGGAGTGGCTAAACAATGGTTCAAGATAAAGAAATCAATACTCACTAGATATTTTGATGATGGCAAAACAGTTATACATCAAGTGATAGTACCTAAGGAATATAGACCATTGGTCTTACAAACAGGTCATGACTCCCCTATCGCAGGTCATATGGGGATCAAAAGAACATTGTTTCGTGTTACGTCACAATTTTATTGGCCTGGGGTTAATAAAGATACAAAGTTATACTGCAAATCATGTACGACATGCCAAGGTATAGCACGTAAGGGCAGGTTCCATACGGCACCCTTACAAATTACAGACGTGCCTGAAAGACCTTTCAAAAAGATCGCAGTTGATATAGTGGGTCCTTTATCAATTACTTCAAATAATGGATTTCGTTATATTTTAACTTGCGTAGATCTTTGCACGCGTTGGCCAGAGGCCATACCATTGAAAACCATCACGACTGCATCTGTGTCTGATGCACTGTTTTCGATATTTTGTCGAATCGGTTTTCCGGAGGACATTTTGTCAGATCAAGGATCACAATTTACGTCCAACATTATGAGGGATTTGGAATCCATGTTATCTGTTCACCACTCGTTTTGTAGTGCCTATAGGCCACAATCAAACGGTGTGTGCGAGCGCTATAATGGCACTCTAAAACAGATGTTATCTAAGATAACTGAGGAATGCCCTCGGGAATGGGACCGGCTTCTCCCGGCGGCCCTGTTTGCTTTTCGTGAAGTGCCCCACGAAAGCACAGGATGGTCTCCGTTCGAATTGGTTTATGGTTCGAATCCTCGCGGACCAATGATGATACTCAAGGATTTGTTGGTTGGAGCATCAATTGATACAGCCACTCGAAACAGCTACGAGTTGGTTATTGATCTCCGACAACGAATCATTGATGCGTGCACTTATGCATCCCAGAGTATTAAATCAGCTACTCAACGATCAAGACTATTACATAACCAAAAGAGAATATTAAGATCCTTCAAACCAGGTGAAAAAGTTTGGTTATTGCTACCTCATAACGATAACAAATTACTAATATCATGGCAAGGTCCATTTGATATTATCAAACAAGTCACAGATGTTGACTATTCTGTGAACGTTAGAGGGAAAATCAAAACCTTCCATGTCAACATGCTAAAATTAGCAGTTGAAAGACCACAGGAATTAATTCCTGTCATTAACTCTATTGATGATTCTTCACATCATACTGCTTCTTTTGCAGTTGTCCATGAGGAAGATACCACGTCGTCTATGCCTTTACAATTCCAATTACCTTCTTTGCAATCATCGGAATCTTGGAAGAACGTGACTATTTCTTCTTCACTATCTTCTTCACAACAAGATCAAGTTCGGGATATTCTTATTTCTTTCAAAGATGTCCTCACTGACCTTCCAGGTCAGACATCGCTTATATCCCATGACATCACTCTTACTGATTATAAACCTATCAAACTTAGACCCTATCCTATTTCTTTACACCATAAAGATAGGGTAGAGAAAGAGTTAAAAGAGATGATACATTTAGGTGTAATATCTCCTTCGGAATCACCATATGCATTCCCAATGGTGATTGTTAAGAAGAAGGATGATTCTTTACGTATTTGTATTGACTTTAGACGATTGAACAAAATTACAATCACAGACGGTGAGCCTATGCCACTTTTAGAAGATCTTTTGTCAGAATTATCTAATGCTACTTTCTTTAGCAAACTAGATCTCTCTAAGGGCTACTGGAAAATTCCTCTTGCCGAAAACGCCAAACCTTACACAGCTTTCACAACTCCTTTTGGTCTCTACCAATGGAATTACATGTGTTTTGGTTTGGTGAATGCACCAGCGACGTTTGTGCGCATGATGCGCCGCCTTCTTGGCGATCGTAAAGATGTCATCACGTACATCGATGACATCTGCCTATTTCATGACTCGTGGGAAGACCATATTGATGGTTTAACTTCTCTTCTACATACTTTACGTATGCATGGTTTGACTGTGCGACCTTCAAAGGTCCAAATAGGTTGTCAGGAAATTTATTTTCTTGGTCACCGCATAGGTAACCACAAACTATATCCTGACGACAATACAGTCAACAGAATTCTAGAAATTTCTACCCCTTCAACTAAGAAACAAGTTAGAAGCCTTTTGGGCTTGGTTAACTATTACCATAAGTTCATCCCGCATTTCGCACAGCTATCTACACCTTTGTCTGCACTGTTGACCAAAGGTAGTCCTAATAAGGTACGTTGGGACCAAGATTGCGAAAGCGCTTTAGTAACAATTAAGAAATTATTTAGTAATGCACCGATTTTGTTATTACCGAATATACGTATCCCATTCATACTCCAATCAGATGCCTCGAGTTACTCCATGGGTGGCTGCTTACTGCAATGTTACGAGGAAACACTCCATCCATGTTTCTGTGTGTCAAGGAAACTCACTTCGGCTGAACAGAAGTATGCGACAGGTGAACGTGAGCTCCTGTCGATGGTCTGGTGCCTAGAGAAGCTATCAAGATATCTCATCGGCACTCATTTTTTTATCATGACAGACCACAGTCCTCTGACGTATATAACATCTAGAACAATGCGTAACTCTAGAATACATCGATGGTACCTGTTCATTCAAGAATTTTCGTTTACGATTCTGCCTATTGCTGGATCAGACAATAACTTGGCAGATCGTCTGTCTCGCAACTTCTCTGAGAAGAAAACGAAATAACTCTTTAGTTACCGTTTTGAGAAGTGCTATTATGATTGTTATGAAATTTATTATGTGTACTTAATGAGTATGATAGTTATAAGTAGGTAGTACTAATATTAATATATTCGGGAGACGAATGTCTTCTCCACCACTATCATCCGTGCCACAAGTGTCACGTTTGGAAGTGAGGGGGATGATGTTGAGGATTGTTTCATGCTTACAGGCATTTGAGTTTGGCCGACTCGAATTACTGTATCATGGAACACCTCAAACGAATAGAGATATATCTCATCGACCGATGTCGATGATTGTTGCATGTGTGCAGGCATTTGAGTTTGGCCGACTCGAATTACTGTATCATGGAACACCTCAAACGAATAGAGATATATCTCATCGACCGATGTCGATGATTGTTGCATGTGTGCAGGCATTTGAGTTTGGCCGACTCGAATTGCTGCACCATGGAACATCGCAATTGAATATAGTAACGACATAGTATGCATATCACTATGCATGACGCGTATGTCTTGGTAACGTCAGTCGACTTGTGGGTTTTGACCCGAACGGCAGTGTGTTTCAGAAGTGTGGCCATTGCCACTTATATTGTGTAGTATAACCACTTAGAAAGTGTGTGGCGTCGTCCACTTATTAATTGTGTGGCTGGAAAGCCAATTGAGCAGTGTATTTCGTGAATAAAACGTAAGTCGTATTGTTACTAACGCAGTTTGCATGATTATGGCAGATTAGCCAGGCATGGTATGCCAAAGGAACATTATGGTACTAGCAATAGTGTAAGACTAGTATAGATAGATATTATACAGCTAGCGGCAAGCGTAAGCCTAGTATAATGGACAATAGACGACTAGCAGTAGACGTAAGCCTAGCGTAAGAAGTGTATTACAAAACTAGCAGGATAATTAAGTCTAGTGCAAAAGGCTATTGTATAAACTAGCGACGGGAGTAAGTCTAGTTAGCCTCTGAATTTATGCCAAAGGACATTGGCCGTTAAAAGGAACTGACCTCTAACCATAACTCTAGATAGAGATTGATGAACATGTGTTAATGAAATAATGAGAACTCTTACAGATCGTACATGAATGTGATGTGACTTTTGTTCCCATGTAGTTGGTGTCTGCTCATGGAATGAAAATATTAATTAAATATTTTGAGTCGTCAAAATCACGGTCTTATTAACTGAAGTATTCGGAGTTGAGTTAAATGCAGTTTATCTTCAACTAATCATGACCAGTGATGATTAATGTCTTAACACACTGCATCTCACACTGCTAATATAATCAATAAGACAAGAGATTAATACAGGTCAGTCAATGGACGAATATTTAATATGAAACATGTTCAGCAGATAATGCATCACACGGGTTAAGCAGACAAGATCGATACCAACGAACAGTATTACGGAATCCTACAAAAGTGATAAGAACCCGAGGGACTTCGACTCTAGAAACAGAATACGCATATAACAACTTGGTCATCCTCAACAGATTAGGAGTCATCGAAGCTCCCATAACATACTGGGGTCCCGAGTCCATAACACTCCCCAAATGTGAATACTGCCACCTCCAAATCTGTTGTGCTGACGAACACAGCAATCTGCAAAGCGCTCTCCATACCGTCGCCAAATCCGCATACGTCCATCAGCAAAGGATATGTTGAATCTGCTCTCGTCTGTGAATAGGACAGCATTCCACTGCAGTCTAGTCCATCTGACATGTTGCTCTGCCCATTGCAGGCGCTGCTGACGATGTCTGTGAGTCAAGTTTGGCCCAACATAAGGTCGTCTTGCAGTAAGGCCTGTATCTCTAAGTCGTCGTATGACTGTCATTCGAGAGACTTGCCCACGTCTACCCACTATTGCTCTTGCTGTTTGACTTGCCGGGAGAGAACGATTCCTTAGGTGACTCAGCACAATATGACGATCTTGCGCAGGGGTAGTAACTCGTGGTTGGCCACTCCGAAGTCTATCCCGGGCACTGCCAGTGGTTCCGTAACGTTCATTGAGACGTATAATAGTGCTGTGGTGGCAATTCATCCTTCTGGCAATGGCCCGCGAGCTCATTCCGGTCTCCAACATACCAATGGCTCGTTGGTGGTCGTTTTCAGATAGTCGTGGCATTTCAAGCGCATGTACTGGGTGTTTTGTCTCAACAGCCTTTTTATACCGAGTATACTGCCACAACGCGTACACATTTTCAGGGTCATAGCTGTTGGGAATAGTGTTGCACGTGTAACTTTCATTGTTTTCATGTAGTCTGTACACAAACCCGTGGGTTGAATCATGCACTTTCCATTCCAGCAGCCATTCGCTCTCTATCTCATGGCAAACACGGGGAAAATCCATTCCCACACCTTTTTTTTTCTAGCTTCTCGGCATCAGTATATATAATAGTGGTGCGTTTTAATGAGCTTCAATATATATATTTTTTTAATGATGTCTGTTTCGGAAATTTAATTCCTGGTAATTAAACATTTTTTGATCAGTCGGATACCGGAGAAATAAATGGTCGGAACACATAATTTTGAAAATACTTTTTATTAATAAAAATCGTATAATTAAATAGATTTACGAAACACGCATCTTATCCCTTTATTCACGCTCTGATTTTGGCTGGAGCACGAATGAATCAAATTAAAACCAGAAACAATTCACTGTTAATCGATACAGTTCAGGTCAGTTCCGGTACAAAAGTTGCACGCAATATTGTCTCTGTTTTCTAATTCTAATTGGAAATTTTTTTTTTTTTTTGGAAATATAAGTTGTGAATAACCATTTAGTCGAAGAAATGTATGAAGTTCTTCTACAAAAAGATCCAAAGAACGACGAGAGAAGAAATGTATGAAGTTCTTCTACAAAAAGAACCAAAGAACGACGAGAGAAGAAATGTATGAAGTTCTTCTACAAAAAGAACCAAATAACGACGAGAGAAGAAATGTATGAAGTTCTTCTACAAAAAGAACCAAAGAACGACGAGAGAAGAAATGTATGAAGTTCTTCTACAAAAAGAACCAAAGAACGACGAGAGAAGAAATGTATGAAGTTCTTCTACAAAAAGAACCAAAGAACGACGAGAGAAGAAAATGATTACTCTACACATGTAGCGCCAAAACCTAGACAGCATACAAATAGAAAACAATGTTACAATTAGTAAACAGGTAGGGAAGGCACTAGAAGCCACTGAGATGTGGTTTTACAGAAGAATGTTAAAAATACCATAGACAGCCGAAAAGAGTAATGAGGGTGTCCTGAAAGAGACCAATGAGCAAAGGAAACTTATTTCACAAGTTAGAAAGAAGCGATCCACTTTTTTGGGGCATGTTATAAGAAGAGGAAAGCTGGAATATATTGTAACAACAGGTACGATTGAAGGAAACAGAGATAAGGGAAGACAGCCGAATTTATAAATTGTACTGGAGACAGGAAGTTGTGGAGAGACATGATCTCCTACGTCACTAGGCATGGTACTCGAAGAAGAATAAGTAGCTTTTTGGTTGTTGTTTTTGTTGTTCTCCATGTTTCAGAGCCATACAATAGGACTGACTTGACATTTGAGTTGACGATTCTGATTTTTGTGTGGGACCTGATTGATTGTGGTCTCTAAATATTTTCCAATGTGACTAACCTTTTATATTCTTATTTTGATATCATTGTCTGTCACTCCAACATTGTCTATCCCTCCGACTGGGTCTATATTGCTGCCAAGGTATTTTAGACAATTAGGCAAATCGAGGTTTGTCTTGAATAAGAATGTTTATAAAAAACAGATGATACACAACAATTAATATTACACGTTAGTCACAAACTTCTCTTGGGCTTCAGTTCTGAAAAGCATTTTAATTGAGCTGAAACAAAACATTACCTCATAAACCAGATACAATCATGTACAGAATTTCTTGTGCACGATCATAGTTAGGATATACATGTACAAGTCTCATAGCCATGTCTTTTATGTACGATTGTAATAGTGACATCGTAAATGTACAGTTGTCACGGCCGCATCATAGATGTGCTAGAAATATCCAAGTCACACTTCTATAAAAAACATAAACCACTTCATGCTTGTTTCAGAGATATTACCATCTCATTCATGTACAAAAAAGCATAGCCACGGCCCACACATGCAACAGTGCTACATAATTCCTGTAAACGTCATGTAGCCATGTCATACACATACAAAAAACATTTTAGATCTCATATCCCATGGCATCTCCGAACTTATATTTGTCACATCCCATTCTGTCCATCAGCGAAGAACTCTTAACAACTGGTCACCCGAATACTGAATACAGACCAGACGGCTGGCATGACGCCATTCTGCATACAGTATCACTAAAAATTTCATAACCAATATTTACTTGTACAGAACCAGTCCCGGGCAGTTTATGGCGTCTCTAATGAGGCACAAAGAATAGAACTATTATACCCACAGACATGTTATACAAGGCCACTGATATGAGATTGTGCAGTAGGCTGACAACATCGTCATATCAAATACACTGCCACAGAGATAACCACAGCAGGATAATCTGACTACTTGGTGCAGGGGTGGGGGGGGGGGCGCACAGCTATGGTAATGTCTCCATGGTGGGTAAGGAACATAGATGGAAATGATGATGATGAATGATGTACAGAACCAAGGCTTTTGCTGTGCATGTCTTGATGGCAGGGTAAATTCGAGTGCTTGTGCCAATTATTGAATGAAATCATTCAAATAAAGATTTAACCACCTGTTTCACCTCATTTGTTAATATTTATTTCAAAGTAATACTTCAGACAAGTGTTTTTTATATTGCATTAGTTATAATTATATGCAATTTCTTGTCTATCGGTTTTCATTAACATGATAGTTTCAGTGGCAACAGCCGTTCGTCTCTCATTCCTGGATCTAACAAATGTATTATTGCTTGAGGTCTATTCTCTTCGTCTCATCTTTCTTACAGTGGCTGACAAAATATAAACCCGAAACCCCCCCCCGCCACCCCGCCCCCCCCCCCCCCCCCCCCCCCCTCCCCCCTTCCCCTTTTTTGCGCATTGTTTAAGTGTTAAATTGATTCCATAACAGTATTTTTTTTTTACTTTAATACTTTATCTCTGGTTTCACTGGCTTGCTAACAACTTAGAACACACTTATAAGCACCCTCAAATAACACAATTTGAGAATAAAGCAACAACAGAAGATAATTCACCACAAGAAAACATGCTCAACAAAAATACTATGTATGCTCTCCCTTGGGAGACACGTCAGAATTGAAATTCTTGACATAAGTTCATTTAGTCGCTTAGTTCAGATCCTGCTGATGGTTAGCCCCATGGTCAGCTGACCTGTACGCCAGACGTTGTTGGTGGCCGCTACCGCCTGTACTTCCTTGAGTGTTCCGCGGGTTGCGATTGTTTCTGTTGTTGGTGAAGGGCCATTTATTTTTGTCAGGGTTGCCGTAGTTGTCGGTCTGAGGTTGAATTACCTAGAAGCCAGGGACGTTAAAGAGAAAGTTGAAGATACATCACAGCTAGCAATTTTACAATTTATAGCTTTATAGATAGAAAAAATATGCACAGATGTAGACAAACATATATCACACACAGACAAACAGATAAACAGGCAGACAGAGAGACAATCAGACAAGGGATAAACAGACATAGAGACAAACACATAGAGAAACAGACAGACACCGAGACAAATAGAGTGAGAGACAGATATAGTCAGGTAGATAAGTAGGTGGTTATGTAAGTAGATAAGTAGGCAGGCAAGTAAGTAGGTAAGTAGTTAGATAGAGGAAGCAAGCAGGTATTTAGGGAGAAATTTAGGGAGAAAGGTAGGTAGGGACGTAGGTAGGTAGGTATGGACGTAGGTAGGTAGGGATAAAGGCAGGTCGGTTTGGAGACAGGCATATAGATAGATAGACAGAAAGGCAGACAGGTAGACAGAAAAGCAGGTAGAAACAGGCAGACGGAAAGAAATCTAAAATTATATAGATAGATAGATAGTTAGATATATAGGTAAGATAGATAGATAGATAGATAGATAGATAGATAGATAGATAGATAGATAGATAGATAGATAGATAGATAGATAGATAGATAGATAGATAGATAGATAGATAGATAGATAGATAGATAGATAGATAGATAGATAGATAGATAGATAGATAGATAGATAGACAGACAGAGAGAGACAGACAAACAGACAGACAGAGAGAGAGAGACAGACAGACAGACAGACAGACAGACAGACAGACAGACAGATAGATAGATAGATAGATAGATAGATAGATAGATAGATAGATAGATAGATAGATAGATAGATAGATAGATAGATAGATAGATAGATAGATAGATAGATAGATAGATAGATAGATAGATAGATAGATACCTGTCTGCCATCAACGAAATCGACACCATGGTATGATGGCCCGTCACTCTGTGCGTAAAAATAAAGTACAACAAAAGTTTATTTCAATATTTTAACGCTTACATCAGGTAACAATAAACGGATAGCTTAGTGAAAAACATGAATACTGTACGTTTTGTAGAATGATCGAAACCAAATGTCGACGTAAAAGTAGATCCCAATCCATCAATCGATCTAATTGGGTGATTTAATAGATCTCTAGATGAAAAAGAACGAATTTCAAAGCTATAAATATTTCGGAATATCCCGGTACCGCCAGCATTTTAAAATTAAGCTATCACCAGTATTAAGTGTATTTTTTCCGCTGTACAAACTCACGAGCTAGCTAATGCAAGTTGACTTTAGGCTATTGAAACTGTTGGGGCTGAAGGGACAGGCGAGAACAAGGGCACTGAAGAGTCTTAGTGAAACTGCCGAAAAGGCATCAGGCTGGCTGTGGAACAACCGCAATGGGCAATGGAAATCGTGACAATAAACGCTGCGGTGCAGAAAACACCAGGAATTTTTCTAAGTCCACAATACGCTGAGTTTTTTGGTGTACTAGTGAACGGGCTGTGACTGAGGGGCAACAGGCGGTGTATATTATAGGGGTGTCAATGTCAGAATTTCAGTGGCGAATGTGCAGAGGCTAGGCTCGGCGGCTTCGCGATGGTGTCTCAGTGTGTGCGACGGAACGAACGGAATAACTTGTCTTCTCTTTGTTACTTTCACAATTGCCTCCACGGCTGGCGGAGTTGTGGATTAAAGTTGCTACCATAAGTGAAATGGGTTCATTTTCGATACAAGACAACAGGAGGCTGAGACGCTTCGGAGTCATGACCCAAGTGGGCCCGCCCCCCTTAGAGTGTAAAGGAGTATACTGGGCCGAAACACTTGTCCGATGGGGGGACTACTTCTGATGATCAGATTGCCTCTTGTTGTATCGCTCTGTAAAGAGTTTCCTATCTTGAGCTGCATCAGATATTTTCTTTAAAGTGAAGTTAGCCTTAGGTAAAATATCACATAGTTTGAATTCTCTTCCGCTATGTTGATGGACGGCCTGGGACTAGATCGTCCCGCAGATATTAATGTGATACAGAGACTGTAATTCATCCAAATTCTACATACTCTGAAACCTTGCTTGCTTGCTTGCTTGCTTTATCCCCGATGAGGGTGCGAGTAGCTAGACTCTTATACCCTTGGCACACAGGCAGCTTGGTACCCATCGTGCCCCCAAGCGATGAGTAAGCAACCCGCCGTGCATCTACGCACTGTTTGGGGAGTGGTTTGGGCTTTTTTTCACCCCAGGGAGCATCCTAGACTCAGACCAGGCTACACCAGGCCCACTTTGGCGTGTGTGTACTGACCCGAGGTTTGATAGCTCTCTACCCTGCAAAGGGGGTATAGCTCCGAGACAAGACTGACACGAGCAATCAGTCAATGGTGGGCTTTGTTGCAACCCCAGGGAACCTCTTATCGGGTAGCGAGGGTGCAATGCCACGAGAAAAGAGGTTCTCTACCCTGCAAAGGGGGTTATATCTCCGTGACTAGACGTATCGAGGCGTAGGCGCAGCCGGCGCCAAGCCTCTACCACTCTCGAGCTGTATTACCAAGAAGACGGACAGCTCTTGCACACCTCGACTGCGAGGACCCGGACCCGGGAAAACACACAGTCTCGATAGGACACTGCTCTGCTCATCAATGGCGTAGCAGCGACCGAGCCTCTACGTTATCTAGACGGACACAGTCACATTGCACTGCCTCTACTTTACTGGGAAGACCCGGAAACCGGGACCACACACAGTCTTGAGAGGACAAAGATCGCCTTTGGGGTAACTCTGAAACCTAAAACCAGATATGATTTTATTGTAATAGATTTTTAGAGAATGCGGTTTCTAAAGAAAATTTCCTCAACGTCTGGTTTGCCTGCCACTGTTCCAAACATTCGTTAATGATCACTGTTACACCTCGTTTTTTTCACAATATTAGCACATATTTATCTTATACTTTCCAGTTTTTTTTTTTTTTTTTGAGGATCCATATTTATAACATAATGTAATCCATATTAATAATCGGTCCATAGGGCCAACGTCACTGGGCCATTATTTATGTGTGTCCGTTAACACTTGGAAGTTAAAGCATTTAAACATCTAAGGAACTAATGCTTTCATATAGTGAACATACTCTGGACACTTGTGACACTTTCGGAAACACATATAAGACACAGCCATAATGGCCTGTATTAAACACAGAATGAACCCCATTGTACTGCACGCGCACTCACGTCATAATTTAAAACACATCATACTGCGATTATCAACCTTCTTTTGAGCACCACAAAGTTCCAATATAATGAACGCATTGTGGTGTGCAAAAAGAGGTGTAACAATCACTTCTTGAATACAAGCGAACATGCTATTGTCCGTTCGGAAATTCGTGCCCACACATTGAACGTTGTAACTTTGCAACCCCTTGACGGATGTTATTGAAATTTGCTACGTGCCCTACTGATATCAATGCAGTTATTAATATATTTTTTGCCCTTACAAAACTCATGTCATGTTCGAATTTTCTTCTTTATGTTATATAAAAAAAAACTCTTACCGTTGTCTGGGTTAATTTTTATTAGTTTTACAGGAAAGTTACAAGATCCGTTCAAAAATTGCGCACTTAATTTTTGTTGCAGCACAGCACAAGCGATGAAATGTGTTATTCAATATTTGTTTTGTTTGAATTAGTGTAGTGACTACATGTCCGCACGTGTGCGCACCTATTGTACACAGTCGCGAGTAATTATTTCAGCGGAGGACAGTGTGATTCGCTTGCATAGCTAGGCGGTGTTGTCGCACGGAAGGTCCAGGGTTCAAATCCTGGGTAAGCAACTCATGTCTGTTGTTTTTCTGTTGTCTAGTGTTCTACTTCTTTATTTCCTACGAGTACCTTATAACATGTGGGGGCAAGCGTTTTGTTCGTTGCCGTTGTCAAGAGCGCTGGCGGTCGCTGTCTCGAGAGACTGCGCGTGGTGATCCCGGTACGACCGGGCCCTCCCAGTTCATCGGTTAGCGAGGCAGTAGTTTAGCTTCTGTGTCCGTAAATCGCAGCCTTCGGTCGTGATGTTAGCAAGCAGTCGCATCTCCGTATCGTGGCTCGACAACAGTCTCGAAAAACGGCCCCGCTCTCGCAACGAGTCGTGGGCCGGCAGTCAGTAATCTGGTGTCGCTTTCGGCCAGTCCTGTCCGACTGACTAGTCGGCAGGCGGGCGGCCAGTGGTTCTGGCAAGAATAAAATCGCCGGGGCCGCCGGGATCCGCTCTGCACAGAGCGCTGTCTCCCTCCCTGCGCGAGCGAGCGACGAAATGCTGTGTTCGAAGGACAGTTATCTGGTTGATCCTGCCAGTAGTCATATGCTTGTCTCAAAGATTAAGCCATGCATGTCTAAGTTCCGCCGCAGGCGACCTTTGTCTTTACTGACTGTGTGTGGTACACCACTTTGAGTGGAGACCTCCCAGTAACAAAGACTGCTGTGTCCGTCTCAGATTTTGCTCTTTTCCTCAGACCTACGGGTCCTGAGTGTTCCTCTATAAATGCCTTTGTGCAGATGAGGAAGGACATCCCTCGAAACCTTCGGGTATGTGAGGCTCTGTCCATTTTGGCTGGAATGACGTCTCGATGGTTCGGTGGTTTTATAGCGAATATGAGTACACATGAGGGCAAGTTCGGGCACAATGGGCTAATCACCTGTTTGCCAAGTCACTTCAATTACATGTCCTGCCCATTGGCCTTGTGCACTTGGGTCCGCTCTACACCTCGTTTCACGGGGTAGAAGAGGTTCCGATTATGAGATGAGATGATGACCTTATAACATACCTTTATATTTGTTTCATATTAATTTAGCGTATGCTAATTGCAATGAGTTGGCTGCAACGAAACAAAACGACACCAGCGTATAATATATTAATAAACTCATCTCATGTGAAAAACTGCTTCTGCACTGGAGACGGGTTGTCTGAGACTCGCAACTGACACGCGCCCTCTCGGTCAATAGGTGGCAGTTACGGCATGCGTTTAGGTGTTTAACGTAAGCGTTAAAGACGGAAAGGGGAGAGTACTTCGTTTTGCGAAATTAAACGTTTACCTCTTTGTCTGGTAATAGATATAACCAGAATGTTAAACTAGATTTTCATTCTTGCTCCTGAATTCGCAGTAGACAGGACGTTTCGTGCTAAGAGAATAAGCTGTATAGCAAAGTCTTAGTTTGTTCTTGGCAAACATTTTGCCGAACTTCTAGACTACCAATAAATATAAGCATATAATTCTAGTTTGTGCGATCGCCTGTAAATTATGTGTGGAGGTAATATATTATATTAATATCTAGTATTTTGTGAAGTGCCTCGTTTCACGGGGTAGAAGAGGTTCCGATTATGAGATGAGATGATTTTGTGAAGTGTTTAAAGTGTTAAATCGCTTATTTTATTTCACTAGTTAGATTTGGTGCAGAGCGCTTAATTTATATAGTCTGTATTATTTTATAGTGACGAGTTACAGTGGAAAACAGAAATTATATTTCTAGCTTAAACTCAGTCGGCTATTAAGGAATTTAACTTTACTGCTAAAATAATCAGACGAGAATAAACTTTCTAAACTAACCTTTATTAATGCTAGATGCTTCATGAGTGGTGACGGAACACGTAGGTATTCCTAATTCATGATGATTGATTTTATGTATATAACTTATTTCACAGGAAGGTTTAAATGATAAGTCAAGCGGTTGGCTTGCAGTTTAAAAATGTAAGTTATAATCCGAGTACGTAGCATGTATAAGTATTTTATTTGTGGTTTTTCTTCCCTATGCAGTGAATACTGGGGTAACCCAAAACTTTGCCGGCGTTTAGTACAGAGACATACCTGTGAGAAACATAAACATTTTTATCTTTTAACCACGTGGGTTTACAAGTTAACACCTGTCTGACAGTGCGTGTGTCTTCATAAATAGAACAGAGTACAACTCTCACTAACGGGTTTTATTAAAGACTAAATGTTTTATACTGGGCCTTTGAGCCAGATCAGATTTTCTTCACAAACTCTATGTACAAATTTAGCCGTTGTGGTAAGAAACATATTAACATCAGTAACATTCCGACGGAGTTTCGACTAGTGGGGTGGTGACCAAATATAGTCCTTTCCTGAAAGTAGACACCGATCTGACATTCCTCAAATTCTAGAAACCTAAGCTATTGACACTGAGCTCGTTGTTAATGTTTCGTGCCTGGACAATTTTAATGTGACCTAAACAGACATCCGAAAATAATGAACACCCAAGGAGTCGTTCCCGGAAGCAGAGAATTCATCCTGTCTTTTTGGAACTGGGGATTTCTTGGTCAAAGACTACCCTTGACGAGTCTGTAGGTGAATGTCCTAAAAATTGTATTACCAGAAGTGGCTATCTAAGCTGTGAGTATGAACATGTGCACGTGTGCTCGGCTGAATGAATAAAGTGAATGCAGGACGGAGTGATTTATTTATTGTTGTAATTGGGCACCCATGTTGCTATCTTAACTTTCTGTATGCTAGTATTGCTAATCATATTTCCCTTAAAATAGAGCAGAGATATCAAGTCTGTCCATACCTTAAGAAGGGGAAATATTAGACCTAATCCTATGTATCATTGTCTCCTTGGGGCTATCACTTTCTTCCAACAGGACTCGAGGGATAAGATCTAACTGTGGGTCTATCATTTCTTGTAGCAATTCCTTGATTTTTTATGACTATGTGTATATGCTTTGATGTAATTTCTATGTTTTGTGAAGAAATTTTAGATGATAATTAAAATTTCTCTTGAAATTAATCAGCGTGTTGGTCAGCTCGTTCGAGACTATTCATATAATTATTGTCATAGTTTTTCCCACGTCTGTACGTCTAACTGTCGTCTTATGTGTGTATGTATGTGAGTGGATATATATATATTTCATATATATGTGTGTAGACTGTCTGACTTAATCTAAATCTGTCGTAGAAGATAGGTGAAAGAGAGAAGATTTCTTGATTTCAGAGACAGCCTCTATCACATTTCTACCATCTCACTCGTGGAAACCTATTGCTATTACTACTTCTCACTGTGACTATCACTTATTCAAATCTATTCAGAAGGGACCAACCCAAGTCTTAATTCCCCTATCAAAAATCTACGACATAGGAGAACACGAAAGGCCCTGGGTATGGATAGAAGATCTTTTCGACGTTGGATACAACAGGACAGTGATTGTACAGAGGCTGCGGTTAAGCAAGGAAGGAAGAATAAAATTGATGATTTTGACAAGGATGTCATCAGACGTTTGATTTTGAAGATGTTTAATGCCAATCAACTTGTTACTCTCCGCATGCTGAAAAGTCGGCTGCAAGCAGAATGCGATATTAACGTCTCAAAAACAACTCTTTGGCAACGTGTCAGAAGTGTCGGCTTCACTTTTAGAAAAACGTCTGGCGGAAGGAATTTTTTATGTGAAAAACCACATCTGGTTGCAGCTCGAAACAAATACCTTAGGCAGATTCGTGAGAGAAGTCAAGATGGCTATGATATAGTGTATTTGGACGAATCTTGGGTTAATGCTCATCATACGAACGACGAAGAATGGCAATCTGTTGACGGAGACCATAGAAGGAAAATTCCCAGCAGCAAAGGTCAACGCATTATATTAGCACATGCTGGCAGCAGACAGAATGGGCTTGTCCGTGATGCAGAGCTTATTTTTCTATCAAAGTCTGTAGATGGTAGGGACTACCACAGTGAAATGAATAGGCAATTTTTTCGAGATTGGATAGTGAATACACTCCTCCCGACTCTAGATAGGCCGTCTTGCCTGGTGATGGATAATGCGTCCTATCATAATGTTCTAGCGCAGGAGGATAAAGCTCCCACTTCGGCAAGCACGAAAGATGAAATCAGGAGGTGGCTTGTGAATGAAAATATCTTCGCTGACAACAGCTATTTAAAACCAGAGTTGTTGCAGCTTGTGAGACAGAAGAATAAGACAAAAGTGTATCTGATTGATAAAATCATCCAAGAGCAGGGTCATGTTTCTCTTCGACTCCCACCTTACCATTCTCACCTTAACCCAATAGAGCTGGTTTGGGCTAGAGTTAAAGGGCAAGTGGCCGCCCAGAACACCACTTTTAAAATGTGCTATGTTAAAGACATGACTCGTGAGGCCCTTTCACGAATAGACACAGAGTACTGGGCTAAATGTGAAGAACACGTGCTCCAGGAAGAAGAAGATTACTGGCAGCGAGATGGCTTGCTATTTATCTAACCAATAACTGTTGTGAACTTATTGGAGTCGTCCGATTCAGAATGAGGCATGTCGATCGCATTCCTTCGTTTGTGATAAACTAATTTCATATGTCAATCTATAATAACACATAAACAGTTACGATTCGTCATAGCTTCCTGATGATTTACTGCTATCATGGTTCATTATCAGATCATCATTCCTCGTATCAAAATCACGTGAACAACCAATCACACATTTGAACCGTCTTGTCGCACAAATGTTGTGATTTACTGTAAGAATTAATGTTACGGGCAGATTTAGGCAAATGTTCCAAGATGATCAAAGAAAATCGCCGTTTTGCAAATTTCAAGATAGCTGTGGATGTAATGATCGCAAAATCTTAACTGCATGGAAAATCTAAGACTGCATGCAAAAATTCATGTCCATACAACAAACAGTTTTGGAGAAAATTGACGCTTTCTGTGGGCACGAATTTCCGAACGGACTATAGTCAAAAGCTTTACCACTGTGCACCTTCTTCAATGTTCTAAATCAGTGGAATGTAACCAAGGAATTATGGGAATCTACTTTAGTAACATGACCATTTTAAGGATCTCCTTTAACAAATCGTCGCCTGTTTTCACTTTTCAGAGTATTTGAAATTTGAAAAGAATGCATCCTGTAGGTAACTTTTTTCTGTGCCCAACGATCTGCTTTCTGCAATCCCATCAAGACAGCAGTGGAAAGTTTAAACTATATAATGTTTTACAGAGTGTTAGGATTCCTATGTGGTGAAACATGTCAAGAACCCAGCATGACACACTACAGCTTGGAGGAGTCACTTGAGTCCCAAATGTTACTCTAGCATTTACCTCATTGGCTACATGCAGGAGTCTCTCGTTAAGGACGTATATAAATATATATAATAATAATTTACACACTCTCAATTTTAATTTATTGATGATTTTTTTTTAATAAATAAATTATGGTTTCTAAATGCCTATCTTAACTATAATCTGTTGCGGTTGTTCCATGACCAACCAGGTGCCTCGCAGTTTCGCTATTCCATATTATTAACCAGCACTAGGTTCTCACAAAACAATGCAACATTCAACACATTTACTAACATCACGAACACCAACAATATGTAGACAAATATTTCGCATAAGAACATACGCCGGTGAATGTCCCACAAGGTGGAGCCACTTGTGATGAATGCAGACATCTTTGCTGTGGCTCGTCGTACACGGTACCTGGCAGATTCAGGTTAAGAACAAGTTGATATACAAGTATATACAAAAGTATTGGCTGCAATACAGAAAATGCTCGGAAAAAAATCTTACATGTATTGTAACTCATCATACATCAATTCATTACCTCACAACTCATTTTGGAGCAAAGAATTTCAGCAAATTCACGGACACCCTTCCAATCCTGCGTTTTTTGTTGCAGGTCTCTGTATGTCTTCTTTATCTATTATATATGTGTCTTCAATTATCTTCTTTGTGTCCATTTAGGTCTCTTCCTTTTTTTCTCACCCTGGTTATCCCATAACAAGATCTCCCGTATAATGCTATCAACTGATTTCCTCATTGCGTATCCTATCCAATGTCAACGTCATTTCCTGAACTCAAGTTCCACTAGTATTTGTCTAATTCTATCCATTCATTTCGCTGTAGATACCTTAAGCCTTACCATTACAGAGAGACTTTCAGAACACTGAGGTCTCTGTATTAGACAGATTCTTACTGAATTATCTGTGAATTTCCTTTAAAAACACAAGTGCAAAAATATTTTGATTGGTTTTATTTTCTAACGCTAAACGTATTCTTATCAGCAGGCTTTTAAAAATGTTTTATAACTGCCGTTAACGGCTGCCAAGAACAATTGCGAAGGTCATTAACATTCTCATTATGCAAATGAATATGCCCCCGAAACCACAACCGTTGTAGTTGAAGAAGAGCTTTGACAGAGGCTGCCTGCTAGACGGCCAACTACAATTGTGGTGCATGTTACATGTGCTAGAAATAAAAGGGACACAGCTATAAATATTTTACAAAAATTTACCGAGCTTCAGTTAAAAACGAAATAGAAAAACAAAATCTAATTGATGTGAACAGTTGAAATTCTAACACAAAGACTTCAACTCTAACGCTTTTTTCACCAATGCATTTAACTCATTTGTCATAGACTGCAACTTTTGTAAAACTATCGATAATTCGTGTAACGCCATTTGTAACTTGGGTAACATTCAACGCAACGTTTGTAACACTAAATCTCTTGTAAAAATGAACCGCAATTCTTGAAGAAAAAAAAAAAATTTTTTTGACAAACCGCAATTTTACTGTATTTCATTCGTTCACATGATCACATAAAACAACATAAAAAAAGTGCAAGATACAGTAATAAATAATTATCTGTAACTTTTGTAACATAACCTGTACCTATTTCAAAATCAAATATGATTATTGTTACAACGTCTGTAATTTATGTAACACTGGCATTAACTCATGAAACACAGATGCAATCGTAATACTTTTACTGGAACTTCTACAGCATTACTTATCTATGGCTTAATACTACCTACCTTCAGGACACCTCTGGTGACCTAAATATCTGCCGTAAGCACAGGTGTAGTAGAAAGTACAGGGTGGGAGAGATTCTACGGGATCTGGGTTTCTGTCCGGATAGCGGAGACCAGGTCCTTTGTATATCAGACAGTCCTCAGGAACAGAGTTGCAAGGGTAAGTCACAGCTTGTGAGTTACTGAAAAAGAAATAGCATATTAGAGAGTATTTAGGGTCAAAGTTGTAAGAGTAGGTCACAGCTTGCGAGTTACTGAAACAAAAAACATTGCATATTAGAGAGTATTTAGGGTCAAAGTCGAAAGGGTAGGTCACGGCTTGTGAGTTACTGAAACACAAAACATTGCATATTAGAGAGTATTTAGGGTCAAAGTTGAAAGAGTAGGTCACAGCTTGCGAGTTATTGAAACAAAAGCATTGCATATAAGAGAATATTTAGGGTCAAAGCTGAAAGGGTAGGTCACGGCATGTGAGTTACTGTGGTGAGTTGGGATGATATAAATATTTATAGGGGACTTAGTGTACTGACTGAGATCAGCTGTGAAGGTATCTGTATCTAATAAGGTTGTATGTATTACAGATAACCTTGCTTGCTACCACATTTCGACCTCAATCAGACTTATTCTTGAATTGTATGATGACTTCGTTTAATGTCTAGGGTTATGATAGTGATGAAGTGTAAGTTCACAACAACCAACAGACAGATAAACACCTAAGTTAAGATTCACAACAATTTACAACACTATGACAATCACAAACACATAACACTCTAAAGATTTATCTTAAGTAAGTCAAGTGTTAAATTTTATATAATGTATTAACTTTTCAATATATAGATATCCTGATCCTACTACAATGTGAATCAGGAATCACAATCAAATGTAAGCACAATGTTTATGTACAAAAATTTATACAAAAGATCTTTGTCCAGATCTATAATAGTATTGTAATATAAGTGTAGTGTTGTGATGTATTATGATGAGGTAATACTGGCTTTTAATGCTAGGTTGTTGTTTGTCATCACGACTTCATGTGTTTGTTATTGGTGGAAATAATATTAAAGGATTCACAGATTCTGTTTCTTTAAAACTTCTGTCCCTTTTATCTTTTTAATAAAGTTCACTTCAAGGTTAGTCTATTCAAGGTTGGGCTTTACGTGCTGATATGCTCTTATCTCATAATGCAGCTGCAGGAAACCTGTATCCTCTGCTCGCTTGCTTCTCAGTTTGATAATAGGATAGGCAATGGCCGCTACCTTGTGCTGGGAGTCTGCTGCCAACTTTCTGGATCACGCAGTACTCAGACCGGACGATGCAATATCACCATCTATACCACGGTCCCTGAAAGTGAAGGTTATGCATCCTTCTTACTAACTAGTATATAATATTATTCCACACAGAAGTACATGACAGTACAAACAAACATAAAGTTCAGCGCTTTTGGCCAACTGCTAGCTTTTCATGTGACAATATACACCAGTATTCCTCTCCCTAATGGTTACAACGCCTCTGCAATTCCAGCTGTAATCCCTTCTATAGAATAGGATAGGTGTTATGTTACTATATGGCAATCCAATATATATATATATATATATATATATATATATATATATATATATATATATATATATATATATATATATATATATATATATGCAGTTATACTCCTCTCTGACAATCTTTTACATGGTGGAGCAATATCTAGGCTTTGCCTCATGTTTGCCACTGAACCGCACATATACAGACATAATTTATCATTTCAGATTCAATTTTCAATAAAAATACAGATCAAAAATGTCTAGCTTACCACAATTCGTAAGGAAAACACACTAAAGATGACTGACACAGTTTGATCTGCGGTATGTCCAAGCTGATATCTTATATTTAATTTAGAATAACACTGCTTGCTCTCATCTCTCAAATGTGTAACGATATGGCGTCCCTTCTAAGATTTTTTCTGCCGATATCCAGTGTATTGACCAATCGTTTTGAATATATTCAAAAGAGTACCCAGTCATTACAACATTTTCATTCACTTCTACTCCGTTTCTAGGCATTTTTTTTGTTATTCATAGGTCACCCAATCTAATTTCTTTTAACTTCAAAGTTCAGCCAATGACCTCCCACGTACTATCTTAGACTTTCTGTCACTACTATGTTTCACAAAAATCAGGGATTTTCATCCCAAGCAGATATGACCAAACGTGACAGTATCTCTGTTCTCTATATGTTTTATTACCAATATTTAATTATCTAATGGACTTTTTAGATAATTTATTACATATTCCTAGTCCACTAGCCTTCCTGTACACGAATATATAATTTTCAAGGGGCTAAGTGGTGTAGTTAAGAATACGATCTTTTTTCGATGTTAAGTGTTTAATTCAACTACCACTTGTTCAATCCTTTACGACTGTACTATCAGTATAAAGTCAGGAGCCCTGCGAAAAAATCAGGTTTCCTAATAAGAATTTAAACCTGTTTTCAAAACTTAACCTCGTATCGTTAGTTTTTTTCATCACTGTTTATTTGAAAAAATCTAGGCCATGCACACTGCGAGTTGGTTTATTTTTAGACACACAGCGAGTGGCTTGCGATACTGTGTTCCATGGTCCGTCTACCTCTCTCTCTTCTAAGCCCGTCTGTCTTTCCAAGGCCAACTTTGTGCGCAATTTTGCACTAGTGTTAGTTTTTAAAATCAAGGTCGTTCAAAAGATTTTACTACACATTCTATTTTTAGAACTACGGTTATCGCCGTATCGTTAGGCTTATGCATTTTATTTAGGAATGAACGAATTAGGACAAGTAGAAATCTTGTGTTAGCCATTACGGCGTTATACAACTGAGGCGTTATCTATACTGGGAAAGCACTGGTCTTTCTCCATTCTTCTTCCTATCGTATTATTTCGTTTTGCTTTATATTTATGTTCTAATTTATATATGGGTATTAGAATTTTTCACTACAGTTACTGAAACAAAAAACATTGCATATTAGAGAGCATGCAATTTTGACTCGTTTTGGCGACGCGAATCCAGTTCAACCTTGTCGGTTATATTAGGGTGCATGTCCAAATGTAACAGACATTTAGGTCTAATAACAGCTGTAAAGAAAGCAGTACCAACCATATCTCACACAGGTACGTGAAGACTTGGCTTTCAATTTGTATTGGATAAATGCATCTTTATTACTAAACCATTCATTAAAATTAGAAGTTTCCGTGGATCTCTGACGGGGCTAAGAAAATACTTAAACGACCACTACCTCAGACATGTCTTAAGAGGCGACCACTATGTGGTTGATTATGGGTGTTGGCAAACTCTTCATGTAAAATAACTTGCTGCATAAACCACCTTTGTAAGAGCATATGAATACATGTATGCAGGTTTCGTGCAACGGGATATCTGGCGTAGTGGTTTCATGCTCCAATAGAAGAGAAAGGGGAAAAGAAATATAATTCGTTCAAGAGCTTTCAGCTCACAGAGAAGTAAAGCTCTTCAGCATACATTCTCCTTGTCCTATTGCCAAGTGCCGTCCACTTCTTCCTCATCATTTCCATCTCTGTCTGCAGTTTTCTTCTCCTTGAGTTCCTCAGTCTAACTTGACCTTTCTAACTCTGGGTATCCCAGAACCAAAAAATAAATGTAGTTAAACGTATACTCACTGAGTGCAGTCCCCGCTTCTCCGGTCGTAACTTGTGCCATTGACACAGTCAGTCTGGGAGTAGCGACCACCCCTGCATATACCGTATGACCCACACGCCCACCAATAGAGAAAGTTGTCGGGAAGTCCCGTACAGTCGTAGTCAAAATCCGTAGGGAGAGCGAGACTTGAGCCTACATGTAGGAAATAATAGCCATCATGATGATAAAGATGATGACATGATGATGATAATCATGATGGTGACATTACTACGATAATAGTATCATGTTACTGATGATAGTAATGAAGATGATAATCATGATGATAATGGTGTGGTAATGATTAGGATGATGATATAAGGATGATCAAAAATAGCATTTTTTTGTTTGTTTATAATGTCTGCAGCAAAGAGCAGTCAGCCCCGTATCAACACTCCTTATTCGCCCTCTACGACATGCATGTTAAGTTAATTTGTTTTTTTTCTGTACGGCTCTGAAATATGAGAAGCAACAACAGCAACAACAAAGACCCTTCAGACGTCCATAAACGTTTGTTTGCGTAAAAAAGACGGAAGGTAAAGGTTGCTCCATATCACATACTGCAGTATGGGAGAGAAAGGTACAGAGATTTCAGAATACTGAGTCCAGCTTTTTTATAAATTGGAGTGACACGTTTCCCTCCTAGCTGCATTTTCCTTCCTAACTCAAGATCAGAGTCAGGCACCCATGTACAGTTGGGTAGACAGGAGCGTGATGCTAACAGGCTTCTATCCAGGAACTGGGTAATTATGTCGCGAGAGGAAGATGCTCTAACCACTTAGCCAGTCTGACTCTCGCACGAATTTGAAACTGACAAAAATAAATAAGGGTTGAGAAAGGCAGAGACATACAATTAGGTAAGATATTTAAACCAGAGATATAACTATATATTTTAACAAAATAGGTCAAGTATAATGTAGCATAAGGAGTTGAAAATTCCAAAGAAGAAAGTGGAGAGAGCGAGGGAGAGACCAGTAAAAGGCAGTATCCATAGTCGCAACAACTGACACAGATGAAGATAGCAAGGACGAAGAGGGAAAAATAAAGAAGAGCTAAACAGTAGTAGTAGAAGTCATGATAGACATAGAAGAACATGATGTAGATTTGTAGATGAATGATAAAGTTGATGTTTAGGCAGAGCAGCTGAGCGTCGAGTGGCAGAGTGCGTAGAACGATTGCTTCTAGAGGTAAAGTTACCGGGTTCGAAACAGTCGACCCATCTTACAAAGCTGTGAACTAGTATAAGCGAAGAGTCTAAAACTTAGTCAAAGTACCAGTAATAATAACAGTAGTAATATTAATGATAGTGGTAGTAGTAGTAATTGTAGTATTAAAACTAGTAGGAGCAATCATCATCTCATCTCAACTCGTAACCCGTCATGGGTCGTAGGGTTGCCATGGTGGAAGCATCAGCAGACATGGTCCTCCACTGCTCTCTATCCTCAGCAATGCGTACAAGTGTGGAAAAACCGTGTCCTGCCCATTCTTTGATGTTATCAGCCCAGGATTTTCTTTGCCTTCCTCTTCTCCGTTTACCTTCGACTGTTCCCTGGAGGATCGTTTTCGAAAGGCCTCGGCCGATCCGGCATATTATTACTGAGTTGACTTTCCATCATAGCATTTCAGTGGGCAAGAGGTTTGCTTGGAGGTGCCCATCTCCTCTCCAAGTATCCTTGCAGGTACATACAAAAATGTACCTGGAGCAATCTGGTTTTAAGGCGCCAGACACTCGCCCTTCGCCCCTTCTCCTGTTAGTATTAAACGGTGCCGCCACGAGAAGGCCAGGAGTTGGACTTTTGTTGTCAGAGGCTATGTGTTACGCACGCTTTAGGAGCATTTGGTCAGATATTGAGAGCTCGTCCTCAATTCCTCTCAGTAGGAGCAATACTGGGTGATTTAAAAAAAGGAACTGAACTTTGTCAAAAATTGTAACTCAGTAACTAGGTTTCACATTAACCCGTATTCCAAGTCAGTTTGTATAGGAACTGTTGGATGTGATCTTTTGGGATGCTTTTTTCTCCAGTTAAATAAATATTTCTAAGTCCAGCATTGAATGTGGACGGGAAGACAAAATCTTTGTATCAGGTAGGATACAGGATTATGTCATATATTCATATCTTTGTGAAGAGTTCAGACCGTCTTGGCAATCTTCGGAGTCTGATATTAACGTTCTGGTATTGAGGATTGTGTTTAAGACCTCAACTGCCAAACACACACACACACACACACACACACAAACACACACAAACACACACAACCAAACAAAGCCCTAACAGGAAAGTCGTAACACCGTCACTTTTCAAATCTTATAAATGCCTATTCTGTCACACGGCAAACATCAATCCTGAAGTAAAACTTATTCCAAACCATTAGTTAAAATACTGCACGTGAAAGCTGCTTTACAAGTTGGTGTAGACTTCACGTTCATATGAAATCTGGTTACAGAGTAACACATTTTTGAAAGTGTTCACTTCTTTTTGAATCACCCTGTAGTCATGATAATTGTAGTATATAATAGTAATAGTAGTATACTAGCGGAAGTGCAGTAGCAGCACCAACAACAGTAGTAGTAGTAGCAAAAGTAGAAGTATTTACAGTAATGGTAGTTAAATCAGAAAAACTGTTACTGTATATTACAACATACTATTTCTATGAATTTCCCAGAATTCA